>JAMZAV010000013.1:1347500-1947500 GCA_024449915.1 Sweltsa coloradensis
TTGCAAATACTGCCCCTATATTTTCAGGTATTATTAAAAGAGCAAATCCGAGTTTAAAACCCGGGCATTTAATAATGCGAAAGTATCGGCGCATCATGCAATTATACCCACACAAACATCAGTTGATATCAATCGTTTAACGCAAAATGAAGTGAATGTATATCAACTCATTGCACGTCAATATTCGCTCAATTTTATCCGATCCGAACCTATGAAGAGACCGAAAATTTTAATTGAATGCCCCATTAAAATGGGCATTCATTTGAAGCTAAATAAATTTTACCGTTAAATGATGGCTGGAAAGTATTGTAAAGAATGATTTGGATAATAAAGATGTTGGTAAAAATGACGTAGACAGTTTTTAATAATTTAGCCGCGTTACAAGTGAATAATTTTGGAGAGAAAAATCACAGCCACGGTTTTTAGAAAAAGAAACGAAACCAAGACCGTTATATACTCGGCAACCTTATTGGGTGATTTATCACGTGTGGCAAAGTACATTAAAAGATGATAAATTACGCTATTATTGCAAGAAAAAGATAAAGAAAAATCAGGAGAACATGGAGGCATTGGTACACCTGCGACTCGGGCTTTTTATTATACAAGGGCTATTTTGATCGTAATTTTTAATCGACAAAGGAAAGTCAGTTATTTCGACACAATTGGCACGTGATTTTTATGCTGCACTGCCTGATATGGCTAAATATCCAGATATGACCGCAATCTGGCATGACAGCAAATCGCAATTAACCAAGTAAATTGTCTGTTTTAGAATTTATTCAGGGGATTAATCAATATATTGCCGCAGAGATTGAAAATATTAAGATACATCCAATTAAAGTCGTTACATCAACGGTTACAACAAAGCCATTTAAATCAGGCGTAACATCTAAAAATTCAAATAAAAATTCAAATAAAAATTCAAAATTTGGCACAACAAATATAGATACAAATAGTGTGATTTACAGTTGCCCAAGCTGTCACTCAAACTTACGAAAGATAAAGGGAAAAGAGGGGTTCTTTTGGGGATGTAGCGGGTATCCGACGTGTAAGAACGTTTAAAAATAGTCGGGATAAACCTGTTATTAGTTAATCCCGACTTTTATGATGAAACACACTATTCAAATAAATCATTTTTTGTTAATCTCATATGCCGTGCAATGCTTTGTGCAGAAGTATTATTTGTTTGTTTAAAAACCTTAAGTACCCCTTTTGAAATTCAGGATCTTTTTATCTTGTGAAAATTTTTCAAAATACTTCTAGTCGTGTCACTTTTAGGCGTATACCCTGAATATGGTTCATTAGCATATGAGTATAGTCATCTGGTGCATCTTTAAGCTGCCATGGCGTATCTTGATCTTTTTCATTATTTTCACTCATTAAGGCTAAGTGTTTTTTTAACTCATGAGGTGTTAAAAATGAAGGCTCAACAAATGCATTGATACACAATAGTTTCCAAGTCGGTACAACTTTCCCATTGATTTTTTTTTGTGGGTAAAATTTGGTGAAATATGGGTGATTGGCGCAAGAAAATGTCATGATGCTGTGTGTGTTTAGTAGGTGATCTTTATGTTATTGAGAAGCCCTAAATGTGCTTCTAAAAAAATAGTTGCCCTCTTTTTTATAAAGTGTAATAAAGGGAAATGGCTTGTGTAAATATCTTGATTATCATGAGTAATAAGCGCCCCAAAGCCTACTTTTTTAATCATATTTTTCAAGTAGGGTCTTTAATCCTCACATTTAAGATTATCGGGTGAATAAGTGTAAAAACATTATATTTTCTCCTAAAGGGATGAGTAATTCTTTTTTTAAATCAAGTTATTTATATGGATCAGCAATATGGATAGTTTGCAGAATCTTACACTCTAAAGTTCCATTTCAAGGCTTCTTCTTCTATTTCATGGTCAAAAACCCAAAAGGGGCAAGCAGCCATGAATCGTCATATGAGCCAGATGGTGATAAACGTTTTATTTTGTTCAATTGCTTCTTTAGCAACAACACTTAAACAAATAATAATGTCACCAATTAGAGGTAAATCATCAATGCCCTCAGGGGGTTCAAAAGGAAATGACAATACATTAGTCGCATAATTTTTATGTCTAAATTATGATTTATTTCTGTTATTTCGTGTTCTAAACAAATGAAGGGTAATTTCTGTGTCGCTTATTCGACCTGCTTGATGTAAAGCAATTTTAACCAACGATTTAAAATTTGTTTTGGGTCAAAACGGGTTTAAATTTCAGTTATTGTCTAAATTCCAAATATAATCGCAAAAATTTGCCTTGTTTTCATTGTATTTTTATAGATATTTGTGTGATACCTTTTGCTCTTGTGGGGGGGGCTGGGGGGGGTCTTCTTTTGTTTTGATCTTTTCTTTGCAGGTCAAATCTTTTTCCCAATCGTTTTAAAAAAAAATTGGGAGTGCGTAAATGGGTTAGTGATGTAAACTCATCTCTTAAAAAAATTTCTATTTTTTAATATAAAGTTTTTTTAATGTAAACCCCATTTGGATTCAAAAAAAAATCCTTAACTTTTTTTTAACGGGAACATAAATTTTAAGGTCCAGGGGTAATCCAAGGGGCCCAGCCTTAAAAAATTGCGGGGGCTTTGGAAAAATATTGCGGTGCAGCGGTCGCTATAAACGTCCCTGTTCAAGCACGCTAAAAACTCTGATTTACAAATCTTTTGACCATTTTTAAAAAACCACATGAAGCGACCAAAAAAAATCATCGGGTGCCGTTCGAAGCCCAGCCACTCATATAAACTCATTTTTCACCATCATTGCAGTTTGAGATACTCCCCCCCAATAAAATGTACGTATTTAGCTTTGACCCCCAATTTTACCCCCTTTTGTTGTATCATTTGAGCCATTAACTTTCCATTTGGGTTTGTTGGGCGCGTACAGGCAAGCCCCTAAATTTTCGTAAATCCCTTGGGGTAGCCTGAATCGTGTAAAAGTTGTTTGCTTTTTTAGGGTTATATTCATTTTTTTTTTACTGATTCCGCTTTTTTTTCACCCAAAATAGTATCAGGGTACGGATAAAATGTTGAGTTTCTCCGCCTTTTTTGGAAAAGTGCTTTTTAAATAGAGTCTCTGTCAATCGCTATACTAAGCAATTCGGACCTCTTTTTTTTGGCTAGATTTTTTTACGTTTTAAATAAAAGCAAAATTGAAATATTCATCGCACCTGTTTTTTTTAATTTTTAAAATTTTTGGTGCAGATTTTTTAAAAATTTAATCACTTTTTGAAAGCTTGATGATATAAGGCACTTTTCTTGCTTTAGTTTTTTCATACGAACGTTTTTGGGGCAATGCATCGTAAAATATTTAATTTTGGATATTTTTTTTTTCCCATTCCAATAAAATGGGGTTTTTCTTTCATCCCTTTAAAAAGGCATCTTTCCGATATTCATTAAAAAAAAAATGGTCCGTTCCAATTGGCTTAATGTTAAAGTTAGATTTTTTGTTTACTTTAAATTAATTTTGGTGCATTTCTTCGCTCATAATTGAACCGCGTCATTGCTAAATTGGATAAGGCGCTTGGGTGTATTTGCAAAATCTCAAATGTGTGTCATCAATTTTTTTAATGGATTTAATAATTGTTGCTAATCCAAATTTCAGCGGCAAATAGTCGGGGCGATATCCAAAAATTTTAAAAGGGTATTTGGTTTTTAAGTAATCGTTTTTAATGTAAATATAACATCATCAGAATTTAAATTACGAGTTGGTTTAAAGTAAGGGTTTTTATGAAAAAGTAACATTTTTTTCTCAACTTGAACGTATATGTTAATCCATCATCTGAAATTGTCCATGTTTCGGCTAATCCAGGGATGATCTCTTGTGCTGCCTAGTTTTAAAAGGCGACTAAATTATATCAAACATTTGGCGTGTTGCATTATTTGTAGATGCTGCATCCCACGCTGGAGGATCAAATCCTTCTGGTGCAGCTTCAGCACAGAATACCAAGGGTGTATCTTGTATTGCACTAGATGCGGTTGCTATTGTGAAAGTGGTCGCTAAGAAAAACAAGCAGCGATTGAGTATAAAGAAAAATATTTTTGTTTTGCATGCTAAACGTCCTATATATTTGTTTGTTTTTAGTTTTTAGTTTTTAGTTTTTAGTTTTTTATTGAAATTGAAATTGAAATTGAAATTGAAATTGAATGATGCGAACTCACCTTTGATTATTCTACGGTGAATAGAAATATGGAGGAGAAGAGCCTATATTCTCAAATATTCTCATATATTCTGTGGATAGTTAAGCTTTAATTAATATTCTGATAAAATGCATTTTTAGGTGAAATTTTAAGGAAAATGATGGAAATTACTCGAATCAATACAACTAAGCGATACAGTGATGCAACGATTATCAATGGCATTATGTACTATGTTGAAGTGCCTAATAATTTGGTCAAGGGGAGGCAAAGATAATATCACTGCCCAAGTGCAAAACATTTTTGATTTAGCGAAAAAATTTCTCGAAGAAAATAATAGCGGTTTAGATAAAATTTTTAATGGCAACTGTATATTTAACGGATATGAAAAAATTTGATGCAATGAACCAAGTATGGGACTCAATGATTCCAGTGGGATGCGCACCAGTTCGAGCTTGTGTAAAAGTTGGATTAGCAACCTGAATTTATGGTAGAAATTGCTTTTACAGTGGCATTAAGAAAAAGTTAAATGATCGGTTACAGCAACGTGCATCCATTTAATGTTTTGTTAACACGCATACCTGTCTCATCTACATACTGATCTGAAAATGACATTTTTTAGATTTCTCCTTGGAAGTAATTAGGTGAATTGTATATAAAATTTAAAACTTTTTTGAAGTTCTTCGTAACATCGTAAATAGCAAAAAATTCAACCAACAAGAGTCAAGCAATGATAAACTATCCCATCATTTTTGAAGATACTGTTTTATGGATAGCTTATGCACAGAGCCGTACAGTATTTTCAAATATTTTGGGTATATATACCCGTAAATTTAATATATTCGAAGGATACATCTCAATGTCAACTCCAGTTCTAGAGCTTATTAAAAAACAAGTTACTGAAAATCCAGTTGTTATTTATATGGAAAGGAACGCCTCAATTTCCAATGTGTGGTTTTTCTGGGCGTGCAGCAAGCGCATTGACAGAACAGGCTTTCCTTTTGCATTTGTAAATATATTTGACGAACAAAAATTATGGCTGAATTACCTAACTTTGCTGATGGCCAACATTCCCACAAATATATATTGGTGGAGAATTAATTGGGGGATGTGATATTACATTACAACTTGCTGAATCTAACGAATTAAAGTCAATGGTAGACGCGGCTATAGCTAAGCAAGCTTAATTTTGATTTATTGTATAAAAAATTATGAGCGAGGCACCAAACTGTATAACTTACAGAGCAGCGCCTTTTCTGTTAGTAATTATTGTTAGAACCAAAAAATACGATCCAATATTTGTTAGGGCATCTCCATTAATTCAATTACTGCCCTTTTTCGCAACTAAAAAATAATTGATTTTATTAGAAATTATCTTTTAATTTTTGCTAAAAAAATAATTTATGGAGATACCCATTAGACACAATAAATTTTAGTTAAAATAACGATCCAAAAGTGTTTGAATCGGTTTAGGCAAACCGCGAGTACGGAGCATCTCTTGATCATACCAATTCAGTATTGGCAATAATTCATCATTGTTTTTTGCCCTTATAACATAATTTATCCATATGCTTATTTAACATAAAAACAATGGGATAAAGAACGAGTGAATAATGCTAAATTGATGATTAAAAGATGGAAGCATATCTGATAATGATAAAGTTCCGCCACTTAACTCAATCTGCTGTTGTAATGTATTTAATAATGCCAATGAACTTACGGATGAAATATTTTGCTTGTTTAATCTGATATGTTCAGGATGATTGCAACCAGTTAGATACGATTGACTCTTCATAATCAATCTCGGGAAGACTCCATAAACCACCCCAAATACCTTTATCGGGACGTTTTTTCCAACAAAACTTGCCCGTTCACTATTTTGGATAATAAAAAAAAAATAGTATGACAAATAGGTTTAATCTTTTTTAATTTTTTGCCACTGGAAGATTGTTCGTGTTATCTGTTTGATATGCATAACAATTTATCTGTATTGGGCATTCAATACACTTAGGTTTTTTTGTACAAATACTGGCTCCAAAATCCATGATTGCTTGTGTGTAATCCGCACACTGCTCCTCATGCATAAAAGCTTCTGCATACGGAGTGATGGCTTTTTCCAACACGTTTGCAGATGCATTACACCCAAAAAAATCTGGATAGTACGCGTTTTACATTGCCGTCAACAATCGCTGTTTTTTATATTAAATCCTTGAGATAAAATTGCGGCGGATGTTGTACGTCCAAACCCCTTTAGCGTCATCATTTTCGCTATTGTACGCGGCCAAACACCTCCAAAATCAGACACTATTTGTTGTGAACATACATGTAAATTACGTGCTCTTGAGTAATATCCTAGGCCTGCCCACAGTACGAGTACCTCTTCAATTGAGGCAGCTGCAAATCTTCAATCTGAGGAAATTTTTGGGGTAAATCGTTCAAAATACTCAAGTACAGTCACAACTTGTGTTTGCTGAAGCATAATTTCAGACAACCAAATTCTATATATATTTCTGTGCATTGCTAAATTTTATCTGCGGTTTCCACGGCAAATCATGCCGCCCATTTTCTTTGAACCATTTCATAATTGGACTTGAAAGAAAAACTCTTTTACATCATCTAGAGTAGCCAGTTAATGCCATAAATACCTCTGTTCTAGGAGCTTCGTAAAACTCATTTTAAGTTTTTGAAATTTTTTTATTAATTATTTCATTGCTTGAGTTCGCATCACTAACTCAAAACTTTTTTATTAAGTGCGTAATATCAGATTTTAATCAAATATTTTAATTTTTATGTGGCTTATAATTGTTTATTCTGCATTGGGCATATATTCCTCTATCATGTTATTTAGTGTTTTATGAAATAATGTAGATAAGTTTATATTTAATATTTTACTCATAATTTTGCTCATCACGAGGTTTTATATGCCAGATTTAGAAATTGAGTCTAAAAGTTTATATGCGAAACGTATCCTATTTTCACAAAAAAAATTAAAGGAAGTTTCGCTTCTTTAAATCTTTTTATGTTATATCTGGCATACGGTGTTTTTTTCGGCTTACCTTGGTTACCTTGGGCGCGTCCAATAGGAGCACAATATGCGGTAAGTTTTGATTTAGACAATCATAGATTTCATATTTTTGACTTATTGGTAAATGTAAATAATATTATTTGGTTAGCTGCTATTTAATGGCATTTGCTTGGCTTCTTTTTTAGTGACAGGCATTTTAGGGCGTGCTTTTTGTGGTTATTTTTTGTTTTCAAACGCTGTGGACGGATGCCTTTATTAAAATTGAGAGCCTTATTCAAGGAGATCGTAATAAGCGTATTAGATTATGGGAATCTTAATTGGGGAGCCGAAAAAATCATTAAAATGGGTTACTAACATGGCTTGCATGGAGCATTTTTTGCATTTTGGACAGGGTTTTCATTTGCGGCATATTGGAGTGAAGCGCCTAAATTATTTTATGGCTATTTTTTAGTGGTACAGCGAGCAGTGGGTTTTATACGACAATTTTAATCATTACGGTTACGAACTTTTATTGTTGCAGGATTTGGGCGTGAACAAATATGTACATATATGTGTCCTTATGCACGCTTTCAAAGTGCAATGTTTTGATAAAAGATACACTTGTTATTACTTACGTATAAAGCGCGTGGCGAAGGTACAAAAGGTCGGGCTAAACCGATGAAAGAATATCGCTTACATGATGCAAGAAAGTCGGCGGGTTATGGAGATTGTATTGATTGTGATTTATGTGTTCAGGTTTTGCCCAGCGGGGATTGATATTCGAGAAGGATTATCTTACAAATGTAATTTCGTGTGGTTTATGTGTGGATGCTTGTCATACTGTTATGGAAAAAATCAAAAATTTCCTACGGGTTTGATTCGTTATGATTCTGGAAACGGGCGTTTTGGCGGGTGGAAAAACAAAGTTTTTAAATTAAAAACAATCGGTTTATTGTGTTGCGATTATTGGTGTCATTAGTACTTTAACGTATAGTATTTTTACAACGCCTAACTTAACATATACGGTTGATCAAATTCGGCAGCCGCTATTTGTACGGCTTATCAGATGGACGGGTTACAAAATTCATATGATTTAAAATTTTAATAATCAAACCCTTGAGCCTTTAATAATTAAAGTAAAAATAGAGGGGCTTACAAACTCCCGAACTACAGATCCATTCTGATCAAATTGAACTGTCTGCGGGTATGAATTTATCTGTGCGCGCTCAAGTTAAGCGTAAATAATCAGGAAGCATCTGATGCAAATTTTAAGTTTATTTTTGATGTGGATAAAAAGATGAATTCTTCAGGCGTACCTAAAACGGAGCATTATGAATTACCCGCACATTTTTATCATCAGTAAATTAATAGCCTGATGAGTTTGTTTATACCCAAAGCATATTGAAATAATTGGTTTCTGCATTAAATTATTTGAATGATTCAAGCGTTCAGGAAATTAGTTTTTTGACTGAATCAAAAGCCAAATAGATTCTTGGGTGTGATTGATTGTGCAAATTTGAAAATCTTGAAGTTAATGTTCTTGGAGAGACAAGCAAGTGCACCATTACAAATGTTTCATAAAAATGGCTTAAGAAACGGGTGCGCCATATGAGGTATTTTCAAGTTCTACAGACCTTCAATTGCTCTCGGATATTTGCGATATATCTATAAAATTAATACATTAAAATCTGCTAAAAGTTATTTGGGTAAAACAATCGAGCGCATAAATTTTTGATGCCCGTGATGGGATTTTCTCTGGATTATTTAGCGTGCCTAGTGGTACGATCTCACAAAATGGCATGTTAATTATTTAATTAATTCAAATGGTTCGGTAGATCAAGATAGTCTGCGTTTTGTAGGTAGAATAATTGATCCCCCCCAAAATTTTTAATGCACATTTAAATATTTCTTTTTTGAACTTTGCTTGGCATTTTGATGCAGGGACGAGGCAGTGGATTCGCCCCATTACGCGGAATTCAGTCAAAAAGGTATGGAAAATGTTGAGTTTGAAAAAAAAGTCAGTTTGGATTTCAGAAATAAAAAAACAAGGCTTAACAATTGTCAGCAAACAATTTTAGATCAATTAATCAAAGCATCTATACCCGTCATTTTTAAATCTTTTGGGTGTATGAGTATGAAGAGGGAAAATTTTACCTAAAATATATACTTTGTTTTGTGATAGAGGAACTGGTAAATCTTATCTCGCGCGTCATTTTTTGCTCTATTTAGCGCATAAAAAAATTGCTATTTTTTAAACTACACCAAATCAGGCAGCACTTGATACTTATCTTGATTGCGGCTTTTTTAAAATCCAAATTTTTATGCTTTTGATAATTTATTGAAAATCTTGATTTAAAACCCTAAGAATCACGACAATATGGGGAGTCCTATTTCCCTTTACTTGCATGGCTTATTTTTGAGGGAAAGTGCGGTTATTCCAATTAAAATACTTACTCATCTTAGTAAATATTTTAAAGCGTGTTTTATTTATTTCAGCACACATGATTATGAAGGATCAGGTAGAGGGATTAGCACTTAAAACTAAGTGAGCATTTAACTATTCACATAATTTTGTTTTAGAAAAAATAGTACGCTTTAATCAAACGGACCCTTTGTTCAAAGATGGTTGAACTTTTTACTATTTAAAAAAAAATGATAATTTTACAACTTGATTGGGAATAGAAAAACCTGGTTTTAATATTTGCTCGCAAGATTATTCTCAAAAAATACAGCAATACAAAAAATCTGTTGATTATTATCTGGTACTAATTTATCGAATTGGCCAAAAGAATTGATGAGGTGTCTGCTTTTTATCAATTGATGTATCAATCGCATTATCAATCAAATGTTCAGGATATAGACGGTTATTGGACATCCTAGTTCTTTTTGTGTACGACAACAGGCACTTCATTTTAATGAAAAAGCAATTGATTGGTGGAATTTGGGGATTACAAAAGGCAATTTATCGCGTGATTTATCTCGTTTAGTTTTTAAAGGGATCCCGTAGCCTTTTTTGGAAAATTTTTAGCTGTACAAACCTCGGGCACACGGGTTTTTTTGATGAGGGGATGCGTTGATTCTTGCTTTTTTCAAGAATTTTTGTAGATGACTTCTATCGGCGAAAAGGTTTTTGCTAAAGTCATGTTATCTCATTGTATGAAAAGGGCATTGCATTCATTTTTTGTGATTTCATTTCGGTGAGTTTTTGGGCTTAATTCTCATTTGTTTATTTTTTGGATTAGTCGGGTTTTTTCAAGTGGTTCTTAGGAATTTTCTTTTGATAAATCTTCAGGTTTCATTCGCTTTTTAGGGTAAACCGCCTTAAATGCAGATGATTTGTGCTTAAAAGCGTTCGACAATTTATGCATGATCTTCCTTTTTTTTAAGTAGAGCCCCTTTTTATGAAAATAGCAAAAACAAATACTTATTCTTTATTTAGAAGATATAAACACACGGATGAAGACCAATACGGGAGGGAATGTACTTTGGGATAATAAAAATTAATTTTCAATCTACTTCAATTAGAAAAGACAATTTTTATAAATAAAAAAGTAAAAATGATATACCCGCATACTTAAAAAACCTGATTTTTGGCATCGTGTACTCGCCCGAATCACTTATTACTTGTAACTCGCGGGTTTTTACACTTGCCCCCCTCGCAGTACTTAAAAGTTTTTGGGGTATAGTTTACTGATTTAAAATTTTGAATGACCGAAAAATGAAAATGCATTTTTTTTTTATCAAAAACCTTTGAACTGTTTTTGTGCCATTTAAAAAACTCAAAAATATGAATATTGAAAGCATTTTTTGCAAGATAATTTTAGGTAATTTTACATTTGGAAAAACAAAATCTACATATATTAAAACAGCTGCTGAAAAAAAGTTTAATAAATTCTGTTTTTAAACACTCACCATAAATTAATTATATTCGCTTCAATAAAAAAAGTAGATTGTTTTTTATAAAAAACTGCCTTAATGTCTTTCGGCTTGACCCCGTAACGGGGCTTGATCTCGTAACCCCTTAAGCGTATAAAACTATGGGTTAAACAAATATTAGCCCTGTAATCTATTATCACACCATTAAAAATTAGGTCTATCATCTCAATCTTTTTTGGGGGAACAACTCAGGCGTTTTTTGGGGTTTTTTTTTTTAAAAAGTAGCGTTTTCCTTTTATATTTAATGCGCCACTGATTAATTAGCTCGGGGTACGACAACATCAAAACATGAATTTGGGCCTGGTTGCGCATGATTGGGGTCGCGTTTTTCCTTTTTTAGGGTCATATCGAAAAAAAAAATCAACTCAAAATGCCCTAGCAAAGATTTGGCTTGAATTACAAAGTAGTTTTTTGTCAATAGTCAACTGGGATTCCCATTGCTCCACTATCTTCAACACTTAAAATAGGAAAATAGGGTCTCTTTGGTTTTGCCGTTTATTCGAAAGAACTCATTTAAATGCATTAACAGATGTTTTTCTACAATAAAAGCTCAAAAATTTTCTCCTAAATTAGTTTATATTATTGATAGAGAAACTGACTCTGTTTTGCGCATTTAAGAGAGTGGTCTCTCCAGAAAGGGCAGTATTTTAGTTGGGGCCCAAAAGAAGGGCGTATTTTTTTTGGGCATGAAGGAGCTGAAAAAAAAAATAAAAGATATTGCGATGATTTGAATATGAAATTTTTTTAAGCATTTTGAAATACAAAAAGATAGTGTAAAAATTGAGTGTCTCAGAAACAATAGTCAAATTGGCTCGTCCAGCAAAAGCTAAGCAAACGCAATCCGAAAACCCAGGGTACGTGTCAGATCTGAAAGGTGATCCTTTTGCCATTACGTTTTAGTTGTTGCACAATTATCTGATAATGAAGGAAAGATTTTTAACAAGATGGTGTTTATTATCAATGTGGAAAAGCAATATAGATGATCGACAACTTGCACAATGGTATTCCCTGGCGTTGGAATATTGAATCATTTTTTTAATTAAATTTAAAAAGTGCAGGGCATGATATTTGAAGGTTTTTTTGCAACAGAGTGCTCAAGCAGTTGATTAAGCGGTTTTTAATTGCCTGTATGGCATGTGTGGGTGGTCTGGCAGTTGCAAAATAGACAGACGGAAGAAGATTTTGCGGACACGCCAATTTTTAGCCCGTTTATCAGGGCGGCAACAAAAAAGAGGTCGAATGGAAAGCGCACCCGCACTGCTTGTAGGGCTTTTTTATTCTACTAAATACATTATCTTTGCTTGCAGAATATGATCTAGAAACACTCTCCCAAATGGCAAATGCAATATTGGGAGGGACGATAATAATGTGTAGATACCTATGCTTTGTAAGGGGGAGTTAGAGGGGTTTAATTGTTTTAAATCAATTTTATTCAGTGTGTAACATCAGTTTATTTAATTACTTTTAATCTAGCGACTGATTTTGTTTTTTTAGTTGATTTTTAAGATATTAGTTTCTGTAGTCTTATTTGTGTTTTTAGAAGTACTATTAGGGATAACCATAGATTCTAATCCAAAAGAATTTTTTTGATCTTTCCCCACGTTAATATCACTACTATCTAATACAGATAGGTGAGTTTTTGCAGCAGATTTTTTAACATCTACGACTTTAACTGCGCTGAAATCCAATTCTGTTTCATATAACTCAAACCCTGTTCCTTCACCATTTTCCAAGGCATATATCGCGATAATCGCGCCGATAGGGATACTAATATCCATGGCTACACCACTAAAACGTGCATTAAAAGTTAAAAGATCATTGCCTATTTTTAAATAAGCAACCGCACTAGGTGAAATATTAAGTGTAATTTTATTGTCTGAAATAAAATGTGTTGGCACAATGACGTGATTTAAATCAGTTGCGACAAGTATATGTGGCGTACAATTATTTTCTATGATCCAATCAAAAAAGCCGCGAATCAATATGGTTTATTAGGCATCATATTTATTTTATTATTCATTTTATTTCCTCTTGGATCGAACTTCGAAGTGTAACGGAGTGAATTCTACTTAAGGGCACCTCCATTAATGAAGGATTTTAAACATCTAGCTCTATTTTAATTCTTTTTTAAAAAGTTGTTGCTGTAAAATATAAAAATCACCTTAAAGGACACCAAGTTTATGAAAATATCTGCTTAAAAGCGAGTTTTTAGCCTGCTTTTAAGCCATTTTTCAAATATTAGGCGCATTAAATCCTACTGAAGTCAAATTGCTTCGAATGAATGCGGTTATATATTTTTGTATTATTGTCAAAGGTTTGTTGCGATACGCTCTTTCATTTGCATGATTTAATCGAACCTTTTCATGTAAGAGAGCGGTCGTTTCTGCAGAATGATATGTACTGTCTGCATAAAAACCTTCATTTTCAGAAGTCGTTTCTTGGATTAATTCTTTTAACAAGATATTGGATATGAATATGGAGGTGTCCTTTAGTTTTTTAGTTTTTTTAGTTTTTTAGTTTTTTAAACATTGGAATTGATATAAAATAATATGGCACTTAAATCTACAATATATAAAGTCGAATTGCATGTTGCCGATATGGATCGCAATTATTTTAAAGTTCACAATTTAACTTTAGCACGACATCCATCAGAAACAGAAGAGCGCTTGATGGTGCGTTTATTGGCATTTGGTTTGTATGCCAATGAGATGCTGGTCTTTGGGAAAGGTTTGAGTGATGAAGAAGAGCCTGATCTTTGGCAAAAAGATTTAACAGGCGCAATCGATGTGTGGATTGATGTTGGTTTACCAACAGAAAAAGCAATTCGCAAGGCGGCAGGAAAAATCTAAAAAAGTGATTGTTGTTTTATATGGCGGACATGTTGTAGATTTATGGTGGCAACAAAATAGTAAAGCTTTATTAAAAATGAGTAATGTCACTATTTTAAATTTTCCCAATACCACAGTGCTTTCAGATATGGCAGAGCGTAATTTAAATGTAAGTTGTACAATTCAGGATGGTCAAGTTTTAGTAAGCCATGATGCGGGTAGTTTTGATATTGTGCCAGAATTTTTATGTAGTTAAGTCAAATCACTGATATTAATCATCAGGTTAATCTCAAATAATATTGAAATTGCCTTTTGGTGTGACGGGCATGGATTATAACTAGGCGACTAGTCGAACCTACATAGACAGAATTCAGTCCAATTTATACGTGTCATCTTGAAGATCCTAGTTTTTGTTGATTACGTATACTCTCCTGACTCACTTAGGAAATCGTATATTTATCCCTCATGGTATCTTCAAGTATTTTTATCATGATCTATTTTTCTTTATCTTCAACATTGATAATGTCTAATGCTTTTCCACCTACATTTTGATAATTAAGCAGTGTGATTAAAACCTCACGCGCATGTTCATCGACCTCATCATCAGATACACGACGAGAGCTATAAAAAATTTTAGGTGCGTGCCATTTTCATTTGGCATTTACGCGCCATTGCTTCAAATGGTCGTAATAACTCGTCATTGAATAGCCTAAACGACACCATCATCATATTTTTCAGATTTTCCTCCGACGCTTGTAATTTGCCAGAAGTCCATATTACGCATTGCATCTGCATTTTTACCGTATCCAAATCCATGGGTCAGCACTCGTACTTGCCATTCTTTTAAAAGGCTTGGTGCGCTATACCAATAAATAGGGTTGTAAGAATATGAGTAAATCTGCATCACGAAGTTTTTCTTGTTCTGCTTTGATATCAATATAAAAATCTGGATATAGTTCATATAAGTCATAGCATTCAATGCCTGGTAATAAACGAGTTGATCCCAGACGCGTCGCGTTACACGAGATAAATTCATAGCAGGATGCACCGCAATGACTAATATTTTTTTTAAGCCCATAATTATTCCAATAATTTTTTAATAAGATGATTAATTAAGATGAAAGAAATTTATATCCATTGCATGTGTACTTCTCATACTTTATATAATCGTTCTTTTTTAGGCAAGAATTGGCGCATTAGATCCGAAAGATTGAATACAAATTTTGCACAGCCTTCGTGCTCTTATTTGGAACAGTCCTTTTCTTGAGTACTGAAATTTGGTATCGTTCGTTCTTGGCAAGGCGTCGTGAATAATGTTTCATAAGTAAAGTCCTTGTGATTAAGGTGAAAAGTCAACTACAACAGATCATATCTTACTTTTTTAACCTCTTAAAAGCATTGCTCTTTATTTGTGAATTTAACTTGTTGCTAATCAAATGATTTTAGTTTTATTAAACCTATTAGATTTATATCCATCATACTTGAAGATCAAACTTGCAGGATCTTTCAAGTATGAATGGTATAGAAGAGTAAAAATAACCTATGACAATTACTCAAGTAAAGTTTTGTGGTCTCAAAACATTAGCCTCGATAAAAGATGCGATTCATGCAGGTGCAAATTATTTAGGTTTTGTGTTTGTTAGAAAAAAAGCGCAAGGTATATTGATGAGGAGAGTTTAAAAGAAATCTCTAACTTTTTTAATAATCATCAGCTTGTGAAAGATAAAGTGAAAGTCGTGGCACTTTTTGTTAACCACAAAGTGATTATGTTCGACATATAATAGAGACGTTAAAGCCTGATATTTTGCAATTTCATGCAAGTTTATGATGAGTATGAAACCCCTGCATTTGTAGATCGTTTAATTTTTACCCTATATCAAAGCAATTCCTTTTGGCTTACCTAGTAGTTTCTTGGGAAGATTATGAATTGAAATTTTACGATGCGTTTGCATTATTAGCAGATGCGCACGGAATGAACTCTGGAGGATCAGGTTACTCGTTTTGATTGGAAACGTATTCCTGCACAAAATATACGGAAAAATTCCTCTTTTTTTTAGCAGGTGGTTTAACAGATAATAATGTGCAAAATGCGATTGTGAGTTGTGAGCCAGTCGCTGTAGATGTTTCAAGTGGCATAGAAATCTCCACAGGCATTAAATCTTATGAGAGAATGTGCGCTTTCATTTCACAGGTTTACCTAAAAAATGAGATAAAAAAAAAACCTAGATCGTTTTAGTACTTTATTCACTATTCACTATTCACTATTCAATTAGCATTTAATTTAAAAGGTTATACATCGTATGAATTGGTTTGAACGTTTTAAATCCAATGAAAATTCGCACAAAAAAGAAATATCAAGAAAGTTCCTGAAGGTGTTTGGACAAAATGTGATGAATGTACGTCAGTTTTGTATCAACAAGAATTAGAGCGTAACTTTCATGTATGCCCTAAATGTAGTCACCATATGCGGATTAATGCCCGTTCTCGATTGCTTGCATTTTTAAAATGAAGGTTCTACGGTTGAAAATTGGTGCCAATATTGAACCATTAGATTTTTTAAATTTAGAGATTCTAAAAAAAATAAAGATCGTATTACTGCAGCACAAAAAGCAACGGGCGAAAAAGATGGCTTATCGCATATCAAGGCATGTTAAAAGGGATACCTATAACAGCTGGTGCCATGGATTTTAACTTTATGGGTGGTTCCCATGGGGTCAGTAATGGGAGAGCGTTTTGTTCGACTTGCGAATATTGCAATGCAACAAAAAATGCCACTTATCGTCTTTTCATCTTCAGGTGGCGCAAGAATGCAAGAGGCACTTGTTAGTTTGATGCAAATGGCAAAAACATCGGCCGCAATTGGTAGAATGAGAGATTTAGGTTTACCTTTTATTTCTGTGTTAACAGATCCAACTATGGGTGGTGTGTCAGCATCATTAGCGATGTTAGGGGATCTTAATATTGCAGAGCCAAAGGCTTTAATTGGTTTTTGCAGGCCCACGAGTGATTGAACAAACGGTGAGAGAAAAATTACCTGAAGGTTTCAAAGATCAGAGTTCTTGGTTGAAAAAGGGGCAATTGATATGATTATTGATCGTCGTGAAATGCCCAAACCAAGTCACACGTATTATTGCAAAGTTAATGAATCCTTTCTGAAATTCCAAAATGAAGTTACTGTTAAAAAAAACAATTTTTGTTTTTTAATTTTTTTTAAATATATGTTTTTTGAATTATCTAAGAGCACGCCCAAGAATGACCCAGAAAACACTTGTAGAATGGCTTGATGTTATTGAAAAAAATTCATCCACTCACAATGGATTTTAAAATGCAACGTCTGATTCAAGTTGCGACGAAAATGGCGCTTCTTAAACCTAATGCTTTTGTGATTACCGTTGCTGGAACAAATGGAAAGGTTTAAACTTCAACCATGATTTCTTCTCTTTTGGGAAGCTTAAATCTTAAAGTTGGGTTATATACATCTCCTCATTTACATGTTTTTAATGAGCGCATTAGAGTTTTAATCAACAGCCTATTTCCCGATCAAGCACTCGTTGATATTTTTAATGTCCATTAATATTGCTCGGGAGATATTACAACTGACGTATTTTGAATATGCAACGCTTGCAGCACTTTTGTATTTTTCAGAGCAAGCATGTGATGTCATTGTTTTAGAGGTAGGTTTGGGCGGCAGGCTAGATGCAACTAACATTATAGATGCAGATATTGCGGTAATTACGCCAATTGATATTGATCATGTTGCGCAGCTTGGCGATAACTTAGAGGCGATTTGCTATAGAAAAAGCAGGCATTTTCCGTATGCAACAAACGGTCATTCTATCAGAGGCACAGCCACCTAAAACTTTATAGAAATGGCGCGGTAAGCATAGTGCGGATATTATTCAAAGAGATCATGATTTTTATATCTCTAAAGTAGACCCTTATTCATCATGTTTCAAAATGGAATTTTCATTCTATTTTTCAAAATAAAATAGACACCCATTTTAATGAATTAGAAGCGCCTTTTTTAGTAGGTGATCACCAATATGATTAATGCAGCATGTGCACTTGCGACAGTACTTAAAAACGCCTTTTTCTACAAGATTAACAAAAGAAAATATTAAACAAGGGTTTGATAATGCGCACATTGAAGGGCGATTACAAGTTTTGACACAAGGTACTCAAAAATGGTTATTTGATGTGGACTCATAACCCACATGGTGCAAATGTTTTAGTAAAATGGTGGAATTTCAATATTATCAAAATTTAGCGTGGTTATAGGTATGTTAAATGATAAAAAAATGCGTTTGGTTTAGCGCAGATATTGTCACCATTTGTTAATCATTGGTACTTTGGAAGTTTAGAGGGAGAGAGAGGGCAGACTGCTAAAGCGCTTTACGATAAAATGCGACCTGCCTTCCAAGAAAATAATATTATTTTTAGGTGTTTATCTTATTTTGATAGTATTGAAGATGCATGTGCTGCTGCTAAAGAAATATTCAAGATATTACGTTTTGGGTTTTTGGGTCATTTCATACTGTTGCCAGTGGATTAGAATGGTATAAGAGGAATATATATTATGAGTCATAAGAGTAAATCAGGTTCGCACATCCAAGATCGGCTGGATTTAGACGATGTCGAACAGACTTTTGATAATAATTTGAATGCAGATGTAGAAGAGATACATACGGAAAAGTAAAAAAATAAACCAAAAAACACAACGAATTGTCGGGATGATATTTTTTATGCTCATTGCATTTTTAATTGTGCCTCAATTTATGCAAGGACCACCTAAAATCCCTGCGGCTACGTTAATGCCACAAGAGCCTAATATTGATACAGCTAGACCAAGTGTGACGATACAAGTAAATCAAGAGGGCAATATCCTACCTACGAATGTTGATTCAGGTAACGAGGGTTCTCCAGATTCTGCTCATTCCTCTTTGAATAAAAATAGTTCAGCAAGTGCTTCTAGTACGGCTAATAATTCTAATAATTCTAATAATTCTAATAATTCTAATAATCTTATTAATCCTATTAATCCTATTAATATAAAAAACTCTCAACCAGTACTTGAATCAATATCGACAGAAAATATACTTAAGGAAGATATAGAGTTAGAGGTTCAGCCAGAGAATGTTCAATCAGAGAATGTTAAACCTATAGTTCAATCAAGCCCTAAAGTAGACACCACTACAAAGCAAGTAGCTAAGCCTATTAAAAATAGTCCACCTAAACCACCTGTTATTTCATTAGTATCTGGATCCCAGAGTGGGGGGAATGTAAAAACAGATGCAAACAATCGTGTGAAAACTAAAAACAAGAAGTTATCATGTTCAAACAGGCGTTTTTTCAAAAGAAAAAAATGCCACTGATGAACATAAAAAGTTGAATGCTGCTGGTTTTTTCAGCGGTGATTATGCGAGTAGGCTCACAATTTAAAGTGCGTGTTGGTCCTTTTATGGATGAAAGAAGTGCCAAATCGACAATGACAAAACTTAAAAATTCAGGTTATGCAACTGCATTAATTAAGCCTTAAATTTCAATTATGGAAGTGATATATACATGCAGACGTTAGATCTTATTATTTTATTTGTTGTTGGTTTTTCAACATTGCTTGCTTTTTTTAGAGGATTAATTACAGAGTTTTTGTCATTACTTGTTTGGGTCGGTGCTTTTTATATCACTGGTAAATATTCGTCTGATGTTTCTATTCTATTAAAAGACTATTTAGATGAGCCATTGCGATCATTAATTGGTTTTAGCATTACATTTCTTGCTTCATTACTTGTTGGTGGCTTGTTTAATATTTTAATGACTTTTTTATTCCGTATTTTTAAAATTGGTTTTCCAGATCGTATTCTAGGCGCAATTTTTGGTTTTTTTTTCGTGGTATGGTTGTCATTGTATTGCTTATCTATTGATTTCTAAGACACCATTGGTTAATCAAGATTTTGTTGACAAAATTGCTTCAGCCGAAAAAAAATTGAAAAATGATAGCAGTATGCAATCAAAAATAAGACCTATATTGTTGGATCTTTTAACATCTGAATCTCGTTTATCACCTTATGCACGTCAGACGGGGGAAATATTATCTAAGTTATTATCCAATGGGTTTTTATCTCAAATTGATAGTGCATCATTATTAGATTCTCTAATACCTCATACGCCGCCAGTGGTTAAAGAGGAGAAGAAAACGACAGATAGTGGCTTAAATATTCCTGAAATGCCTAATCCTGAAGCTAACCAATAATAGAAAAATATATTTTATTTACTAAATTAATAAATACCTAATCTATTGTTTAAATTTATATTTTTGGTTGTAAACCAATATATTAGTTGATATCAAACATCTCATATCATTAACATTACTGTAATATCAAAGGTCATTAAACCATGTGTGGAATTTAGGAATTGTTGCGCAACAACCTGTAAATCAAGATTTATTTGATGGATTATGTTTGCTTCAGCATAGAGGGCAAGATGCAGCAGGTATTGTGACAATGCAAGGGAATCAATTCTTTTTGAGAAAAGATAATGGATTAGTCGGGATGTTATCCGTACACGGCATATGCGCAGATTAAAGGGGAACATCGGTATAGGTCATGTTCGTTATCTACTGCGGGCTCATCAAGTTCAGCAGAAGCGCAGCCATTTTATGTTAATTTTCCTTTTGGTCTAGCATTGGCACACAATGGAAATTTAACCAATGCAGATGCGTTAAAAACTGAATTGGTTGAGAATAACTCGCGTCACATTAATACATTATCTGATTCTGAAATTTTATTAAATGTTTTTGCAGATGAGCTTTATAAGCAAACAGAAGTACTTAAAAAAATAATTTCACCTGAAACTTGTATTTGCAGCCATTAAGGGTGTACAGCAACGAATTCAAGGTGCGTATGCCGTTGTCGCGCTTATCGCAGGTTATGGATTGGTTGCTTTTCGCGATCCAAATGCCATTCGTCCTGTTTGTTTTGGTACGCGAAAAGGCATTTCTAAGCTTGAGTATATGATTGCATCTGAATCTATTGCACTTGATGGTACAGGTTTTGAATTAGTACGAGATCTGGCACCAGGCGAAGGTATTTATATTACGGAAACAGGTGATTTTTATTCTGAAATTTGCGCAGATAAAACAGCATATACGCCATGTATGTTTGAATATGTGTATTTTGCACGACCTGATTCTATTATGGATGGTATTTCTATTCATAAAGCTCGCCAAGTCATGGGCACTGCTTTAGGGAAAAACGTTGCGACTCATTGGGCTAATCATGATATTGATGTGATTATTTCCCATTCTGATACATCGCGTACAAGTGCATGGATGATGGCACGTGAATTAAATGTAGAATTTAGCGAGGGCTTGGTACGTAATCGTTATATTGCGCGTACATTTATTATGCCAGGACAAAGCCGCCCGTAAAAAATCTGTTAGGCGCAAATTAAACCCCATCAGAGAAGAGTTTGCTGGTAAAAATGTATTGCTTGTGGATGATTCAATTGTACGCGGCACAACAAGTGAAGAGATTGTAAAAATGGCGAGAGAAGCGGGGCGCTAAAAAGTATATATGGCAAACTGCCGCGCCCGCTGTTCGTTACCCTAATGTTTATGGTATTGATATGCCTAATTATACGGATTTTATTGCACATAATCGGAGTACTGAAGAGGTTGCGATTGCGATTGGATCAGAAAAAATTGGTGTATCAAACATTAGAAGATCTCACGCAATGCGTCCTAAAATTAAATCCAAAAAATTACAGGTTTTGATAATTCATGTTTTGATGGCGTGTATTTAACGGGTGATGTCGATACTGATTATTTAAATCAACTAGGGCTTCGTAGAAATAACAGCCAGTTAGAAACACCTGAAATGGATAACCAACTTGATTTGTATAATCAAGAATAATATCAACAGTGAGGATAGGGCATGAATGCGAATATTTTAGCGGATGAGATTGAAAAATTTAACCAAAGTGAAGGTGATTGGTGGGACACCAAAGGTAGTTTTTAAAAACCATTGCATGATATTAATCCTGCACGTCTTGATTTTATTATGCAAAAAAACCCACGTTGAGAGATGCTCAAGTTTTGGATGTGGGTTGTGGTGGTGGAATTATCAGTGAGGGGCTGGCAAAGCGCCATGCCCGTGTTACGGGTTTAGATATGGCAGAACATGCAATTGATATTGCTAGAAAACATTCTGAAGAATCAGGATTGTTGATTGATTATAAACATCAATCTGTAGAATCTCTTGCACGTGAAAAGCCCGCATCGTTTGATGTGATTACGTGTTTAGAAATGCTTGAAACACGTTCCAGATCCCTTTGCGATTATTCAGGCGTGTAGTGATTTGATTAAACCAGGTGGAGATCTTTTTTTCTCAACATTGAATCGAACATTTATGGCGAAAGCTTTGGGTATATTCGCAGCTGAAAATATTTTAAAACTCATGCCACGAGGCACACATGATTATAATAAATTTTTAAAAGCCATCGGAATTAGCCAATTATTGCGAAATGGCAGGATTAACGGTTAAAAGTATTGTGGGGCTTGAATATAATCCATTTACGAGAATTGCTAAAACTAGCAACAATGTGGATATTAATTATTTAATGTATGTGCAAAAAAATAGAGATTAGTCTATGACACTTAAAAATAAAATTATTGCAATTACGGGTGCGACAGGCACAATTGGCTCTGCTACTGCAAAAAAAATGTGCGCAAGAGGGCGCGACAGTGATTTTAATTGGGCGTACACAGAAAAAACTGGAAGTACTATATGATCTTATTGTTGAAAATGGTTGGGCTGAACCTGCAATATTGGTTTTAGATTTTGCAAAAGCAAATACACAAGATTTTTATAATACGGCAGAGACTATTTATCAAACATTTGGTCGTTTAGATGGATTATTTCATGCGGCAACGCAACTCGCTAATTTAACCCCTCTGGCGCATACAACACCCGAAAAATGGCGTTTAAGTATGCAAGTGACACTTGATTCTGTTTTTTATCTCACGCAAGCATGTTTGCCATTACTTGATAAAGCATTAGAGTCTGCTAGTGTTGTGTTTTGTCATCATAATTCGGTGAGCCATGGCAAAGCTTATTGGGGGAGCTATGCGGTTGCTAAAGCAGGATTAAATACTTTAATGATGATTTTTTCTCAAGAATATGAATCTCAAGCTAAAATTATTTCAATGGCTTTGATCCGATATGTGTTAATTCTGCGTTACAGTTCAGTGTTAAGCCAAATGGCGCTGAAAAATGCATTTACCGAAAGCCTCGTGTCTCAAAAGATATGTGCCTTACTTGATAATGCCGAACGCCTAAACGGAAAAATTATCGAGATGAGTTAGAATTTGTAAGCTCGCCTAGATTCCCACACTGGTAGCCAAAACAGGATCTTCAAGTTTTTTGGGCATATATATTTGTAGGCAAAGGTATTTATTTATGCGTCCTCTCACTGCTTCTATTTCAAAAAGTGCTTTAACTTTCAATATTCAAAAGCTTAAAAAGCAAATTGGAAACAGTCGATTTTGTTTTGTTGTTTAAAGCCAATGCATATGGACATTATGCTGAAGGACTTATTTCTGAATTGAATATGGCTGATTATTTAGCCGTTGCATGCATTGAAGAAGCGTGTACTTTAATGGCATTTCACGTTCAAAAACCTATTATTTTATTAGAAGGTGTTTTTGAAAAAAAGAATATAAAATATGCCAAGAAAATGGATTTGAGCCTGTAATAAGGCATGAATATCAAATAGATATGTTGGAAGATTATTTTAAAAATAATTCAAATAATTCAAAAATTAATGTGTGGTTAAAATTTGATACAGGAATGAATCGATTGGGACTTCAGTTAGATGCAATATCCATAGTTATTGCTCGATTAGAAGCTTTGACCCCATTGATTAATCAAATTAATCTTATGATGCACTTTGCTTGTTCAGATACAGTTAATCACCCACTCAATCAGCAGCAAATTACATTGTTTAATCAAATAAATCATCCGAGTATTGCTTATAAAAGTGCATGTAACTCTGCGGCAATACTCAATTTTCCAGATACACATTATGATCTTGTTCGTTCAGGTCTTATTACTTATGGTGTATCTCCTATAGAGAATACGACAGGTGAATCATTGGGTTCAAACTGTGATGACATTTCAAAGCCAAATAATTAGCTTAAAATGGATTAAAAAAGGGGACAGTGTTGGTTATGGTGCGACCTTTATCGCGCCTGTACCAACCTTGGTTGCAATCGTTGCGTGTGGTTATGCAGATGGTTACCCAAGGGAGGTATCCAAAGATGCCTATGTGATTGTTAAGGAGGATGATCATAATGACGATGATCATAATCATGATCAATCCATTAAAGACCAGAACCAAAAAGCCCCTATTATTGGGCGAATATCGATGGATATGATGGCGATTGATGTCACCTATTTAAGTAATCCTATTATTGGTTCAAAAATCATACTCTGGGGATCTGAATTGCCTGTTGAAATAGTTGCAAAATGGGCAAATACAATTCCATATACGCTGCTTACTCGGATTGCATCAAGAGTACATGTTAGGCATGATTAGAGAAAACAGCCCCTGCAAGAATGTACTCCTTACAGGGGCTATTTTTTGTGTGGTTTTGATGCAATAAGTTAATGCTTACAGAAGTAAGCATTAATTATATGGTCAAAACATTGTATTAAGAAGGCTTTAATCCTGCTCTAATCGGTGCACCATTGGCAACAAAATAAGGTGTATTCACACGCGCAAGGGGTGTTCGTTTTTCGAATACGATCCGCAATTTTTTCTGCCATCATAATCGTGGGTGCATTTAAATTTCCCGTGAGAATAATCGGCATAATGGATGCATCAACAACCGTATTCCTTCTAGCCCATGTACGCGTCCTTCTGCATCTACTACGGACATATCATCGTATCCCATCTTGTTTGAGCCACAGGGATGAAATGCAGTTTTCGGCATTGTTTCTGACAAAAGCATCCAGTTCTGTATCGCTTTGAACATCAATCCCTGGTGAAATTTCTTTACCAATATAGGGAGCAATCGCTGCCTGACTAAATATTTCACGCGTGATACGAATGCCTGCGCGAAATTCCTCCCAATCCTCCGCCTCTTCCATGTAATTAAATAAGATGCTTGGATCTTGATAAGGATCTGTTGATTTAATTTCAATACGTCCACGACTTTTTGAACGCATAGAACCCATATGTGCTTGAAAACTATGGTAGTTGATTGGGTTGCTGCCATTGTAACTGACCGCAATTGGTAAGAAATGATATTGAATATTTGGCCATTCAAATTTAACATCAGTGCGGATAAAACCACCTGCTTCAAACTGATTACTGGCACCAATTCCAGTCCCGTTAAATAACCACTCTGCACCAATCAAACCTTGATTATGCAACTTTAAAGACGGCGCTAAAGAAACGGGTTGTGTACATTCAAACTGAAGATATACCTCTAAGTGATCTTGCAAGTTTTGCCCAACACCTGGTAAATCATGCACGAGAGGGATATTAAATTGCTTTAATAATTGCGCGGAAGCTACCCCTGAACGCTGTAAAATTTGTGGTGATGCAATCGCACCAGAGCACAGTAAAATCTCGCATTTTGCATGTGCAATTTTAGGGTTTTTATTCTGTAAATAGGCTACAGAGACTGCTTTTTTTCCCTCAAATATAATCCGATCTGTAACCGAATGGGTTGATATCGTCAAGTTTGGACGTTTACGCGCCTGATCCAGATATCCCCGTGCGGTACTGGGTCGCCGACCTTTGGGTGTCACCGTACGATCCATCGGACCAAACCCTTCTTGTTGGTAACCATTTAAATCATCAGTACGTAAAAATCCTGCTTGAACGCCTGCATCAACCATTGCTTTAAATAACACATTATTATTGGCTTTTGGCGTAGTGACACTCACAGGCCCTGAATCGCCGTGATAGTCATTGCTCCCAATATCCCGTGTTTCTGCTTTCTTAAAATAGGGCAAACAGTCTAAGTATGACCATTCTTCTAGACCTTTAATTTTTGCCCAGCCATCATAATCCAAAGCATTGCCTCGGATGTAGCACATTCCATTGATGAGTGATGAACACCCAAACCTTTACCACGTCCGCATTGCATTTGGCGATGATTCATATGAGGCTCTGGATCAGTTTTATAATCCCAGTTATACCGTTTACCCTGAAGTGGATAGGCTAAAGCTGCGGGCATTTGTGTCCGAAAATCCAAACGATAATCTGGTCCTCCCGCTTCTAACAGTAAGACTGTCACATTCGCATCTTCAGTTAAGCGAGTTGCTAATACATTACCTGCTGAACCTGCGCCAATAATGATGTAATCATATGTACTATCCATTTATATTCTCCATTAATCCTATGGCTAACCTTGTTGTCATGATTATATGTTTATCCCCATCATCTTTGAAGATTAAACTTGCAGGATGCAATCCTTGCAGGATGCAATCCTTGCAGTATCTCCAATTCTTTTGGGTATATAACTTGTGTTAACTAACTGATGTTACACACTGAATAAATTGATTTAAAACCCATCCGTCATTGCGGACTTGACCCGTAACGGGGCTTGATCCGCAATCCCCAAAAGTATGTTTATAATTGATGAGATTGCGGATCAAGTCCGCAATGACATTAAGTCTGTTTTTTATGAAAACAATCTACTTTCTTATTGAGTGCATAACATCAGTTAACTAAAATAACCGATTGATATTCACCTAGTTCAATTTGAACTGATTTTTAAACGCGTGTAATGTTCCAGTGTGGTGAGCCCATTTTCTCTGCCAATACCTGATTGCTTATATCCTCCTACAGGCATTTGAGCAGGAGACTCTCCCCAAGTATTAATCCAGCAAATACCTGCTTCCAACTGATGAATTACACGATGTGCTCGGTTAATGTTTTCTGTCACAACGCCAGCAGCCAAGCCATATTCTGTATCATTGGCGCGACGAATGACTTCTGCTCATCATCAAATACCAAAATGCTCATTACAGGACCAAAGATCTCTTCACGGACAATCGCCATCTCATCGGTACAATCAGTGAAGATTGTTGGCTGCACATATGCACCTTTTGCGTAATCGCCATCCATTTCTCGAGCACCACCGACGAGTAATCGAGCACCGTCTTTTACACCAGATTCAATATATTTTAATACATGTTCCATGTGTGCAAAAACTTACCAATGGTCCAAAATTAGTTGCTTCATCCTGTGGATTGCCTAAACGAATTCTTTGCACACGAGCCAGAACTTTTTCTTCAAAAGCGGCTTTAAGGCTGCGGTGTATAAAAACACGGGTACCATTTGTACACACTTGACCCGAGCTATAAAAGTTTGCCATCACTGCAATATCAGCAGCACGATCTAAATGAGCATCTTCAAAAATAATCAGAGGGGATTTTCCACCCAATTCCATGGTGACTTCTTTTAAAGTTGAGCCTACCGCACTGATCATTACTTTTTTGCCTGTGGCTTGTCCGCGCTGTAAAGGAAATTTTTCTCAATATCAGGATGCTCTGTAAGCCAAGTGCCAACTTCTTGACCACTTCCTGTTACCACATTAAATACACCATCTGGTAAACCTGCTTCTGTATAAATTTCAGCCAGTTTTAAAGTAGTTAAGGAGGTCACTTCGCTTGGCTTGAAAATCATTGCATTACCAGCAGCTAAAAGCAGGTGCGGACTTCCAAAGTGCGATTTGAACTGGATAATTCCATGCGCCGATGCCTGCAACTACGCCTAAAGGTTCGCGGCGAGTGTAAATAAATGAAGAATCACGCAAAGGAATTTGTTGACCCTCCAAAGAAGCAATCAGTCCTGCGTAATACTCCAAAACATCCGCACCTGTTACGATATCAACAAATTTTGTTTCTGACAGTGCTTTACCTGTATCTTGAGTTTCAAGTAGCGCCAACTCATCATTATGTGCCCTTAATAATGCAACGGCCCGATACAGAATCCGAGATCGCTCTACCGCTGTCATCGAGGCCCATATTTTTTGTCCTTGTTCTGCGCTCTTAACCGCTGCATCAACATCGGCTTTGGAAGCACGTTGGACAACTGCTAATACTTCACCATTTGCAGGATTAATGCTTGAAAATGTTGCGCCTGTTTGTCGCATTGACACGGCGACCGTGGATATACAATTGTTGTTCTGGGTAAATTGGCATGTTAAATACTCCTAGTTTAAGTCGTTAGTGAAGGTGATAAATATTGGTCAATGTATTCATAGGCAATCTGTTTTGCGATTGCTGCATCAAAATCTTCAGGCATTAATGCACCGCGCAGCCATAAGCCTTCTATCAAAGCAGCCAAACCTTTTGAGGCAAACCGAGCCCGTGCTTTTGGTAATTCACGCCCGAATTGATAGCATAAATTTGAATATAGGCGCTCCGCATTAATATGATGTAAACGTTGTAGTTCAGGGTGATGCATACTTGATGCCCAAAAAGTGAGCCATGTCTTACTTATGGAACTACTCATTTGCTGCTCGCTTAGATTGGCATCAATCACGGCACATAGCTGTTGTTTAGCTGAATTACTTGCAGTAGTGATTAGTTGTTGTTTCGTACCAAAGTATCTCGTCCTAATTCATGCATGATATGTTGCATGACAGCAACCAGTAATCCACTTTTATCCCCAAAATAATGATGAATAATGCCAGTAGATAATCCTGCCTGCTTAGAAATCAACATGATAGATGCATCGGCTAATCCAAACTCGATCTATCACAGACAGTGTTGCCTGTATTAGCTGTTGACGGCGCAATGACTCTACCTCGGTTTTCGTTTTATCACAATTTTTATTCCCCATAATTTATAGAGGTTCGATTGTATACAAATCCCAAGAGATGCAATATAGTATATTTTAAATTGATTGAACGTTCAATTAATTTAAAAGTAAGTAAAAATCGTTTACAAATAAAGTATAAACACTACCGCAGCGTAGAATATGAGGATTATATGGATGTACAGATAAACAGATTAATCAAGATCTAACGCTGAACCTGAACCTGAACCAAGCTCAAGCAGAGTACGGCTTAATAAACCTGTCTTTTAAGTTCTGCTTTTTTTTCTTTTGATCATGGTTGTCATTATTAATGTTTACCCTGACATCTCATCGGCATGGCTCAATGAGATGCAAAGTAAGCTGGCACATGGTTTTGGTTGGTACTACATGTTAGTGGTTGCTGGGTACTTAATTTTTATTGTCGGGTTAGCGTGTTCTCCTTACGGAAAAATTAAACTCGGAACGGATGATAGCACCCCAGACTTTAGTTATGGTGCTTGGGCAGGTATGTTATTTTCTTCAGGAATTGGCATTTCCTTGTTATATTTTGGGGCATCTGAAGCGATGACACATTATTTGTTGCCCCCAAAAGGTATAAACAGGAACTGCGGAGGCAGCGGGACAAGCTGTGATGCTTACTTTTCTGCATTGGGGAATACATGGTTGGGCAATTTATGCATTAATGGCGATTGCACTGGGTTATTTTTCTTATCGCTTTCAGCGCCCACTGGCATTGCGAACGGCATTATATCCTCTGCTTGGTGAACGAACTCAAGGTTTTGCAGGACATGTTGTTGATTGTTTAGGTATTATTGTTACTGTATTTGGTTTGGTGAGTAATCTTGGCATTGGGACGTTGCAGATTAATGCGGGTCTTGAGTTTTTATTTGGCATTAATAATTCATATGGTACTTTGTTGATTGTCATGATAATTATGACAATAGTTGCAACATTGGCAGCTATTTCAGGCATTGAAGTCGGTATTCGGAGGCTCTCCAATTTAAATATTTGTCTATTTGCATTCTTGCTAGTATTTGTACTGACGATGGGTTCTGGAATACAGCTACTCAATCAGTTCGTGCAAAATATCGGAGATTACACAAGTAATCTAGTTTATAAAAGTTTTGATTTATATGCTTATTCAGAGACAACAAATGAATGGATAGGTAAATGGACGCTATTTTACTGGGCGTGGTGGATTGCATGGGCACCATTTGTGGGTTTATTTATTGCTAGAATTTCACGAGGACGTACGATTCGTGAAGTTGTCATTGGTGTATTATTTTTACCATTGGGTTTCACAACATTGTGGCTTTCTGTATTTGGTAATAGTGCTTTAGATTTGCTCATCAATCAAAATATCACGGAGCTTGGAGAGATCGCAATTAATCAGCCTGCTATGGCGATTTATCAATTATTATCTTATTATCCAATGAGTAAATTTATTATAGGACTTGCAATTTTTGTTGGTTTTGTCTTATTTTTAACGCCTGCGGATTCAGGTGCAGTGATGTTGGCAAATCTTTCTGTTAAAGGACGTAGTGAAAGCGATGCACCGCATTGGCTAAGAATTTTTTGGTCCCTGGTGATTTTAGCAATGACCGCAGGTCTAATGTATTTTAATAATATTAGCGCACTTCAAACGAGCATCGTACTTACCTCTCTTCCTTTTTCAATTATTTTGGTCTTATATATTGTTTGTTTGATCAAAGGATTACGACAAGAGCGGATTGTTTAAAATACGTTAAGTTAAGAGGTTCATATCTTGTTCGTAGTTGATTTAAAAATATTCGTCATTACGAATTTGACCGTTACGGGCTTGATCCGTTACGGGCTTGATCCGTTACGGGCTTGATCTGCAATTTCCAAGAGTATATTTATGAGATTGCGGATCAAGTCCGCAATGACTAAATCTGCAATGACCAAGATCTACATATTTTTTTAGTCCTCCCCTTTTTAAGGGAGTTAGAGGGTTTTAAAGCTACTTTCTTATTGAGTGCGTAATATTAGTTAGTAATGTAATTGAATTAATTGCTTCATAAGATTCTTCTGTATTTTTTAATACATTGATGAGCAACAAGTCTTCTTTATTATTTATATAATTGTCACCCAGTAATTTTTGCCATATTTTATTTGCACGAGCATAAAAGAATTTTGATTTTTCTATAATATCTTGGTGATTAGGATTCATCTGGTTATATAGATCAGACAAATAGGTAAGCGTAATTGCAACATCTGGATGATTGCTTGTTAATTGTTTTTCAAAAATATTTAAGGCATTTTGAAATAGTGGCAAAGCCTCTTTAAATTTTGATTGGTTTTGGTAGCATAAAGCTAATTTATTTAATGCGTAGGCAAGATAAGGATGGTCATTTGGATATTGATTTTTTTAGTAATTTAATCATGTTGTGATAGTTTTTTTCGGCGAAAATATTTTCGCCTTTTTTCATATAAATATTGCCGAGTTCATTATAAATATTAATTAAATGGTTTTTGGTACAATTATATGATTGATTACATTGTGTTAGGGCGCGGAGATAAAAAGTTTCTGCTTTTTCATATAACCCTTGTGATATATATAATTGCGCTAAAATTTCTAGCTGCCAAAGGTATTCAGGCACCAAAATTATTTTATGATTTGGAGGGGTGTTAATATTTTGATCGCCTATTGTATTATTTCTTTCTCAATAATCGCGAGTGCTCTGACATAGAGAAGCTCTGCTTCGTTAAAATGTTTTCTGGCTTGAGCAACTTGTCCAAGCTGATTGAGATTATTTAGCATCTGTTCATCGGAGAAATTTAAATACTCATTTGCAACTAGGTATGCTTGTCTATATTTTTTGTCTGTTTGTGCTTCATCTTGTTTTGCTAAATAAATATGCGCTAGGCGCGTTAATATTGTGACAAGTTTTTCATAATGAATAGGCTTGTCTTTTAATTTAGTTTGAAGTTTCAATGTGCCTTCTAATATGAGTAAAGATTTATTATAAAATAATTCAGCTTGTTCTAAGTTATTGTGTTCATAGTGTAAGTCACCTAGTCGTTCGAGAAGGATAAAAATTTCATAATCATTTTCATGATTGAGATATTGGCTGTTTCCGCTCCATTTAGTTTGTTCTTTACGTGTGTGAAAGCAATTTGTTGTAAATAAATGATAGATCATCATATTGCGCTTGATTTTTAAATAAAATAGTATTGTTTCGTTGTTGGATGAGCGCATAAGGGTGATTTTCCCCCAATGCATTTTGTCGTAACTTAGAGGCTCTATTGACTAATTGATACCCTAATTGACTTTTTATTTTGATTTCTTGTGCCGTGTTATTTTTATCTTTATAGTTTTTTGTTTTATCCCAAATAGGAAATAATTGGTAATAAAGCGGAATAGCTTTGCTATGTAAGCCTTGGATTGCATAAAAACGTGCAAACTCTCTTAAATCATTGTAAGAATGTATCTTCAGGTGAAAGTTCATGGCTATATATTGCCAATGATTTTTTAAATAGTGTTTCTGATGCAGAATATTTACCATCATCTCTATATAAAATCGCAAGATTCATAAACTATATGCAAGTTTTAGTTTAATTTCTCTCTGTTGCATTTGGAAGTATGAAAGTTTGCTCCAAGTTTCAATATTATATTTGAATAGTGTTTCGGCAAGTTCATAGTGATCATTATCCCGATGTAATAAAGCAAGTTCATCAATCTGCGCCAATACTTCTGGATGATCTGCACCTAATTGTTTTTCTAAAATGGGAATTAGTTTTTTATAGATATTTTTAGATTGAATATATTGTTTTTGTTCTTTATAAAATACAATAAGTTGTTTTAGAACAGGTATTAATTCAGGTGCATCGTCATCTAATTCATTTTCTATTAGCTTTATTTTTGTTAGATAAATGTTTTTTATTTCATTGTAGTTTTTTTCATTGCGATATAGCTCAACAAGATTTTTCATTTCCATTTCTACATCTTTATCATATGGACCTTTTGTTTTTTGGTTGATTTTAAAGCTACGGTGAGCGGTAGATGCTGCTTTTTTATATAGATGTTGAGCTTTATACACATCAGATATATTTTTTAAGATGGTTGCAATTGTGGTGTGTTCTGCGCCCAGAGCATCTTGCCAAATAGCTAATGCACGTAAATAGAACGTTTCACTTTTTCATAATTCATTTGAAAGTAATACACCTTGGCTAAGCTTCCTAAACTTTGCGCAATGTGAGTGGGAGATGCATTACTTGATTCTCGAATTTTCAGTACTTTTTTATATAGTGGTTCAGCTAAGTCAAATTCTTTTTTTTGAAAATAAAGAGATGCGAGGCTGTTTGATGTAGTAATCATGCGTTGATCTGTTAAATTTTGAGATGGGTTAGATTCAGCTTGATATTCTAAAATAGACAATGCGCGCCGCTCTGTAATAATTGCTTGATCAATATTGTTATTCTTATAGTATGAGTCTGAAATTTTTATTTAAATAATTGATAAGTGATATTGAATAGATGCCGAAAGTTTTTTCTTTGATGGATAATTCGCGTAAATATAATGTCAGTGCCCGATCATATTTTTTTTGAAAGTAATATGCGTCGGCTAATTTACCAATATATGGAGCTAGATTATTGTCCTCTTTGTTATTAGATGGGTCTAAAAGTTCTAAAATAGATTTGTACATTCGCCCAGCATCAACATAACGCTTTTTGTTGCGTATATAAATTACCCAATACATTGAGAGAAAATATTTCTTCTGGTTCAGAATGTTCTATTTCTCTTGATAGCGTTAACATTTTTGTCGCTGCGGCGTGCATTGCATCATGCAATTGTTGCTTTTTGGAAGATTCATATGCATCAAATGCTTTATTCCAATTAATTCCCCATTCTAGAGTGGCAACTTCTTTTGTTATTTTTAAGTTTTGCGCATTAGATTGTAGTATTTGTATCTCATTAATACGATTTTCATAGGTGAGTGCATCATTTATATTACTTAATTTTCTGTAGATTAATACGATGTCTTGTAAGTTCTTAATCACACTTGGGTGATATTTTCCAAATTTATTTTCTCTCATATTTAATGTCTGTTTTGATATTTCAAGCGCTTCTTTATATTCTCCTTTTTTATATTAAGCTTTGATATGTTATCAAGTACTAATGCGGTTTTTAGGGTGGTCAGTTGGGAAGTTGTCTTTCATAATTGTGATAGCTTCATTGAATTTTTTTAGTGCTTTATCAATGTCGCCTTTCATAAGATAGAGCGCTCCTAGTTCATTTAAATACATAGCACGATTTGGGTGATTCAAGAGAGAAGCGTCTGCTAAAAATTTTAATTGCTGTAGATATAGGATTCGGCTTGTTTGTATTGCCCTTGATCACGGTATGTATTTGCTAAATTAATTAATTCGGGTATGTGTATAAAATTCTCTTTTGATATTTGATTGTTGGATGTTGTCGCCAGTGAAAAGTAATTTTCAGCTTTAGTATATTGTTGTTTTTTAAAATATAATTCCCCAAGACCTGTGTAAGCTATGCTTTTTTGTACTGTATTTAATGCGTTTTTCTTCAATAAATAGCAAAGACTTATTGTATAGTCGTTCAGCTTTGGCATAGCGTCCTAAGTCGATATATAAATTTGCCAGGTTGTTAAGGCTATAAGGGTAATGAGCATTTTCATCTTTAATATGCTTATCTGAATAGTTTTCTGAAATTTCTAAAGCCCGATTCAAATAATTTCAGCATCATCATAAAAAGCGAGTGCTTGATATAATCGACCTAAATTGTTGAGTGTCATAATTAAAGGTAATGTTTCACTTTTAGATGAGGCATTGATAGCCATTATTTTTTGTAAGCAAATAATGACGTATCGTAGCCTCCTAAGTCATAAAAAATATCTGCTAGATCAAGAAGACTTATTGTGATGTCTGCGTCAGAAAGACCCATAATTTTTTCTTTGATATTTAAAGCACGTTGATAAAGAGGCTGCGCATTATTAAATTGTCCCAGAGATTTATATAGCCTAGCTAAGTTCGTTAAACGGGTAGCAACGGCAATGTGATTTTTACCTAATTTTTTTTCACTAATATTTAATGATCTTAATGACAATGGGAATGCTTTAGCAAACTTCATTTGTTGTTCGTAGTTTTTTGCAAGTATATCAAGGTGTTCAGTTAATAAAAGATTATTTTTATCTGTTGTTTTTTCTATAATTGCTAATGCTTGAGTGAATAAAGATTCTGCTTTTAGGTATTGTTTTTGAGCTTGATATAATGAACCAAGTCGATTTAACGTACTGGAAATACTGCGATGCTGGAGCCCGTATATTTGTTTTCTAAGATTGAGTGCATGTAAATAAATTGGCTCAGCCTTTTCATAATCCATTTGTGCTTGATATATATCGCCAAGTAAAATTAGACTTGTTGAGACTTCAAGGCTTCTCGGCCATTTTTTTTCTGCAAACTGCATGGCATTATTAATTGCAATGATTGCATCAGGATAATTTTTATTATTATAAATAGCTTTCGCATTGTCATATTGTTTTTTCCATTCAGGATATTGAAAATGATTTGCATTTTGCTTATTCTGTGTTTTTGTTGTTGCTTTAAAATTTTCTCTTGCATACAAAGGCATACTGATGCTAAGAAATAATATATATAACATCACAGATATTATTTGGTTGATGCACTTTTTCAATCCATTTCCTTTTAAGTTGCATTAATTTTTTGATTTTCACGAAATTTTTAATGATGTGATCGAAATGCTAGGTTTTTCTAAAACACTTTAGTCTTTGGTCTCTTAAGCTGTATCCGTAAAGGTGGGCATTTTAAATGATTATTAAAGAAATGTTTAGCCATGCTTTTTGTATAAAAAGCATGGCTATTAGAGAGGATTTTAAATCAATTTTATTCAGTGCGTAACATCAGTTAATAACAAATGATTTGCATATTGTTCGAGTTTTTGAAGCAGTAATATTTTATCTGCTTGCTCTTTATGCTTCTCTTTTGCATCATTTAGGGCAATAAAAAAGTCATTTTTTTGATTGTCTAATCGGGTAAAACACAATTCATTCCATTGCTTAGTTTCTTGATTTGAAAGGCTGCTTGGAAAATTTTTGGCTCGATCAAGAAGATTAAATGGTCAATCCGTGAATCTTGGAAGTATAAACCGTGAGAGGCTAATTTAGAGCTTGGTAGAGTACGGAATTTAGCCATGTTTTGTGTATCAAGGCTATTGAAAAACTACCATATAATCGCCCTTCAATATCAGGTTCAGGGTAATTGGTTGTTTGATTAAATACAGATAGTACTTTGTTAATAATGAGATCTTTGTTTTTTATAAGGCATTCAAGGTTTTTTTGGTAAATATCTGGATCAATATCTAGCTTTGATAAATTTTTCGGTAATGTTTTCGTTTCTGCAAGAATTGGGCATTTATTCAAATGTATATTTTTTAATGGAATACGAGATTCATTTTCAGCTAAATCAATCGTTGGGGTATATAGTTTTGTATGGATTTCTTCAGCAGAAAGCTCGATTAATCCCGAAATATCACTCATTAAATCAACACAAATCAGAGCGTTTTTATTATTTTCTTGATATGCAAGTGGGGCAATAACGCTACAGTTAGAACGCTTTGCACCAAACATTCCAGAGACATGAACTAAAGGTGTTAGTGATTTTAAATCTATCATGGAAATTAATGTTTTGGCACGACGATTTGTAAAAAAATAAGTAAATAATTTGGGATGCGTCTCTTTAATTAGCTTTGCCATATTAATCGTTGCGTAGACATCACTCATTGCGTCATGTGCATTTTCGTGGGAAATATTATTGGCGGCAGTGAGTGCTTCTAATTTAAAAGAGGCAAGTTTTCATCTGTCATTGGCCAATTTATCCCTTCTGGACGTAATGCATAACATGCGCGTACAAGGTCAATTAAATCCCAACGGCTATTATTGTTTTTCCATGTGTGCGCGTATGGGTCAAAAAAGTTACGGTAAAATAAATAGCGCGTCATTTCCTCATCAAAACGAATAGTGTTGTAGCCTAATGAACACGTATTTGGGGTGTTCAATTGCTCATAAATAATGTTGGCAAATTCAGGTTCTGGTATTCCTTTTTCTTGGCATATTTGCGGCGTTATCCCTGTAATTAATACAGCTTCTGGATTGGGTAAGTAATCAGGGGATTGCGTACAATACATCATAATGGGTTGATCAATGATGTTGAGATCCGTATCTGTTCGAATACCTGCAAACTGTGATATACGATCTTTTGCTGGATTAATGCCAAATGTTTCATAGTCATAAAAGAAAAAAGTATCTTGATGGTTTTTTCATGAGTAAAATTCCTAATTATCAATCGTTAGTTCTTGTTTGTTTTTTTTGAGAATATTAATAATTGAATTGTATTATAAAAACCAAGTTTGATATGTACGTTGATATGTATATAAATAGGTTGAGTTTTAAGTTATAAATAGCGCTTAATTGGTGAAGTTAAAAAGCTTTTCTTTTTATAAAAACACTTTATCGTTACAACCCTCTATTTATATTAACGTTTATATGTTTATGACATGGCTTGAGTATATGTTTTTGATATTAGTAACAAATAGTAGAAAGACAAAAATAAAAGGAATATTTTATGACAGCGACATCCGCAAAAATGCAGACGGTTACAAGTATGTTAATTGACAAAGCAAAAGAATATTATTTACCTATTTATAACCCTCGTGAAACTGTTATGGAGCGAGGGTTAGGTGCAAAATTATGGGATAAGTCGGGCAAAGAATATATTGATTTTTCTGCGGGCATTGCAGTATGCAGTTTGGGTCACGCACATCCAGAATTAGTAAAAGTATTGAATGATCAATCGCAAAAATTATGGCATGTTTCAAATGGTTTTTATTCAGAACCTCCGATTATGTTGGCAGAACAACTTGTTAAATTATCAGGTTTTGCAAAACGTGCTTTTTTGTGTAATTCAGGTACAGAAGCAAATGAAGCGATGATTAAAATGGTTCGCAAATGGGCAAGCATTAATAATAGAAAGCCACATCAGCGCGTTATTTTAAGCTTTAAAGGAGGATTTCATGGTAGAACCTTGGCGGCTGTTACCGCAACTGCAACTGCAAAATATCACGAAGGGTTTGAGCCTTTACCAGAAGGTTTTAGATATGCTGATTTTAATGATATTGACAGTGTAAAACACGCAATTTCAGATGGCAATGTCGCAGCAATTTTACTTGAACCAGTTCAGGGAGAAGGCGGTGTTACTGCCAGTAACCAGGCTTTCTCAAAGCGTTACGTGAGATGTGTGATGAGCATAATATGCTACTGGGATGTGATGAGATTCAATGTGGGATGGGTCGTACAGGGAAGTTGTTTGCACATCATTATGAGCAGGTCAAACCTGATATTGTCACACTTGCCAAAGCACTTGGTGGCGGGTTTCCGATTGGTGCGATGCTTGTTGGTGAAAAATGTGAATTTGCAATGCAAGCAGGTAGCCATGGAACAACGTTTGGAGGGAATTTAATGGCTGCAAGTGTGGCATTAAAAGCACTTGATTTATTAAATGCCCCTTCTTTAATGGCGAATGTCCATGCCCGTGCAGAGCAACTTCGTGATGGGTTAGAACGTATTAATCAAACACATCATATCTTCAAAGAATACCGAGGAAGAGGGCTTATGATTGGTGCTGTATTGCAGGATCAATATTCTGGAAAGTCTACTGAAATATTGCCTTTTACACAAAAAGAAGGTCTTTTAATGCTTGTCGCAGGTGAGAGTGTACTAAGGTTTTTACCTCCTTTGATTATTTCAGAAGATGAAATAAATGCAGGCTTAATTGCACTTGAACGTGCTATTTCTGCTTATATCGAGACTTGTACCGAGACGATTTCAGCTAAAAAAATTGATTTAAAACCCATCCGTCATTGCGGGGTTGGTCATTGCGGATCAAGTATATATATTTGGTGTAATAGCAAAGTAATAATTATTGACAACCTAGTTGTCAATAATTATTATGTTCGCCATCTTTTTAAAATCATGAATAAATAAATGCAATCGTCAAAATCATTATTATTTTCGGATATGTTGTCATCTGTATTTAAAATACATGTTGCAATGCAAAATATATGCACGCGATTTCTTACAGATCAAGAAGTGAGTGTTTCAGGCTTTCATTTGATATGGATGTTGTCTTGCAAAGAAAAGATTAATAATAAAAAAGATATTAATAATAAAAAAGATATTAATAATAAAAAAGATATTAATAATAAAGAATATATCAATCACTTAGGTTTGATGAGTGCGCCTGAATTTGCCGAATCTTTAGGTGTTTCTAGACAAGGGATACAAAAACAAATTCATATTTTACTTAGAACGGGCTTTATTGAAGCGCATGAGAATCTAACAAATAAGCGTTCTCCTAAGTATTCACTTACGCCAAAAGGAATAGAATTGCATCATCACATAAGTACAACATTTTTCTCACCATGGATTGAAAAATGCGTTGAGCATCAGAGTGAAACGCATTTAAACTCTATGGCAAAACATTTAGGGAATTATCAGATATGTTTTAATGTTTTTCAATACTTGAGTTCGCATCACTAACGCAAAACTTTTTTATAATTTTTGGTGATATGAAAAGATCAAGTGTTAAGCTTGTCAAAATTCATTCCCGATCAAAAGAAGGTTTTTATGAGCAAGCACTTAACACTTGAACAACGTCATTATATCGGTCTTGAGAAAGATACATCAACCAAAACTTCAATTGCTAAAAAATTAGGGGTTGCCGTGAGCACGATTAGTCGAGAGATCAAGCGGAATACGGGAGGTCGAACTATCGTTACAAGCAAGCAGATCAATTAGCGAAAGCACGCTATAAAAACAAGCCAAAAGGATATGCATTATCAGGTAAACTACTTGATTCAGTTGTTAATTATATAAAAGAAGATTGGTCTCCAGAACAGATCTCAGGCTACCTTAAGACTAAAGAAAGTGTGTCTATTCATCATGAAACGATTTATCGCTATTTGGTGAAAGATAAAGCCAATAATGGCAATCTTTACTTACACTTACGACGGCAAGGTAAAAAGCAACGCAAGCAATATGGATCAGGTAAAAAAGGGCAGGTATTCCAAATAGAGTAGATATTTCAGCACGTTCAGAAGAGATCAATCAGCGAGAACGGGTGGGTGATTGGGAAGCGGATACGATTATTGGTAAAATCATCAAGGATGCATTGTCACCCTTGATGAGCGTAAGACAAAACTTAGAGTGGCTTTCCCTTTAAATTCAAAGCATTGTATTCCAGTTAGCAACGCAATTATTCACCTGTTAACGCCTTTTAAACAATTTGTTCACAGTATTACTTTTGATAATGGTAAGGAGTTTTGTGCCCATGAAAAAATAGATAAGCAGTTGTCATGTCAGAGTTATTTTGCAACACCTTATCACTCATGGGAGCGCGGTCAGAATGAAAATGCAAATGGTTTATTGCGCCAATATTTTCCAAAAGGCATGAAACTAATTGATATTGCTGTTAAAGAAGTTATGATAGCCGTCGATAAGCTAAATAGTCGGCCTAGAAAGTGCCTGGGATACAGAACACCTTACGAGGCTTTTTTAGAAGCAACAGGGATTGACGCTAGAGCGTTCGTCATTTTGCGTTTATGATGCGAACTCAAGATAGTATATTAATGGGTGTGAGATGAATATATTTTTAGCGCCAAATATTTTTCAAATATTTTTTATATTAAATAAATCTTTATTAATGAAGAGTGTAACTATGACAACAATATTTTATCAAAAACGAATGCTTCGTCTTATTACTACTTTGGCTATTGCAGGTGCTCTAATTGCGTGTGATAACAAGGGGAATATGCAAGCGCAAAATGCGCCAACCGTAACAACAATCAATGTGGTGGCTCAAGATATTCCAGTGAATATTAATTTACCTGGCAGAATTGCAGCTTCAGTTATTGCGGAAGTAAGACCCCAAGTTGGCGGTATTATTTTAGAGCAAGAATTTAAAGAGGGCAGCGCAGTTGAAAAAGGTATGTCATTGTATAAAATTGATTCAGCTACTTATGAGGCCTCTTTAGCACAAGCAGAGGCCTCTCTAAATCGCGCCAAAGCAAGTCAAAACACGGTACAAGTTAAAGCCAATGGTTGCGAGAATTAGTGAAATCTAAAGCAGTGAGCAAGCAAGAAGTTGATGATATTGAGGCGCTATTATTACAAAGTAATGCAGATGTTTTATCTGCCACAGCCGTATTAAAAGCTGCACAAATTAATGTAGATTACACAACGGTAAGAGCACCTATTAGTGGACAAATAGGTCGTTCGACTGTAACGCAAGGCGCACTAGTTACACCTGCACAAGGCAATCCACTTGCAACGATTCAGCAACTTGATCCAATGAAGTGCATGTTACATATCCATCTTCTGCATTTGCGGAAATTAAGCAAAGGATTAAAGATGGGAAATTAAGTCGCCTAATAAGCTTGGTGTTACATTAATTCTTGAAAATGGAAAAACGTATGAACATACGGGGCATGTAACTTTTACCGATCCAACAGTAGACCCAACAACAGGCACTATTTTAATTCAAGCAGAAGTTCCAAACCCAGATAAATTATTGTTACCTGGCATGTTTGTGAGCACAGTTATCAATCAAGGTTTAGAAGCAGGTGCGATTGCAATACCGCAGAAGGCAGTGTCTCGTGATTCAAAAGGGCAAGCAGTGGTTGCATTGGTGACTAAAGAAGGTGATGTTGAAAAAGTTGCACCACATATTGTAGTGACATCGCGCAGCCAAGGAGATCTTTGGTGATTGAGAGTGGTTTATCTATTGGTGATAAAGTTATGGTTGAGGGGTTTGGGTTAACAAGTAGAATGCCAGGAGGGCATGGTACGGTTGTCTCTCAAGATGTTAATTCAGTTGAATCTACTAAAGTGCACTCTAAAAACCAAGCTAAAGATCAACCTAAAGATAAAAAAGATTTAGCTAAATCAGAAAAATAATAAATCAGAAAAATAAAAATTATTTTTGATTAAATCCTTATCATTCAAATTATTGAATGAGTTCTTTTATTAATACTAAGGAAATGCCATGTCTCGATTTTTTATAGACCGCCCCATTTTTTCATGGGTTCTGGCTATTTTTATAATGTTTGCTGGCATTTTAGCCATTAAAACCTTGCCGATTTCACAATATCCAGAAATTGGCGCACCTAAAATTAGTATTTCTACGGTTTATCCTGGTGCGAATGCCAAAACAGTGGAAGATACTGTTACTCAAGTCATTGAGCAAAAAATTAGTGGAATAGATGGTTATCGTTACATGGAGTCAAATAGTTCTGGAAGTGGTGCGGTGTCAATCACAATTACCTTTGAACAAGGTACGGATGTTGATATTGCTCAAGTTCAAGTCCAAAATAAATTGCAGCAAGCAATGACATTATTGCCCACTGAAGTCCAGCAGCAAGGTGTGAAGGTTGAAAAATCTTCAGCATCTTTCCTTTTAGTCATCGGTTTTTATTCTGAAAATGGTGCTCAAACAAAAGATGATCTAGGTGACTATGTTGCCATGAATGTTCTGGATTCTGTGACAAGATTAAAAGGCGTTGGACAAGCCAGCTTATTTGGTTCAGCTTACGCGATGAGAATTTGGCTTGATCCCAATAAATTAAATAATTATAAAATGACACCCGTAGATGTTGCAGCTGCGATTAAAGAACAAAATACACAAGTTGCATTTGGGCAATTAGGCGCAAGTCCAGCGGTTGAAGATCAATCTTTAAATGTGACGGTTACTTCCCAATCTAAATTAAATACAGCGGAACAATTTGGTAATATTCAATTAAGAGTGAATGAGGACGGCAGTCAGGTTTTATTAAAAAATGTCGCAAAAATAGAGCTAGGTGGGCAAGACTATAATACAGATGCTTACTTTAATGGAAAGCCTGCGACAGGTATCGCAGTGAGCCTATCTTCAGGTGCAAATGCATTAGATGTTGCGGCAAATGTTAAAGCAACTATTACTGAATTGCAGAATCGTTTTCCTGAAGGCATGAAAGTGGTTTATCCATTTGATACAACGCCATTTGTTAAACTATCAATAGGTAATGTTGTGAGCACACTGGTTGATGCGGTAGGGCTAGTGTTTATTATTATGTTTATTTTCTTGCAAAATTTAGAGCAACTTTAATTCCAACTCTCGCAATTCCTGTTGTATTACTTGGTACATGCGGCGTTTTAGCGGCTTTTGGTTTTACGTTAAATACACTAACGCTTTTTGCGATGGTTCTGGCAATAGGGTTACTGGTTGATGATGCAATTGTTGTGGTTGAAAATGTTGAACGAATTATGGCAGAGGAGCATTTGTCACCCTTAGAGGCAACTCGTAAATCAATGAAACAGATTACAGGGGCATTAATTGGGATCGCATTAGTTTTATCTGCTGTATTTGTACCGATGGCATTTTCATCGGGTGCTGCGGGGTTATTTATCGACAATTCTCTATTACTATCGTAACTGCAATGGCGCTGTCTGTATTTGTTGCCATATTTTTTACCCCCGCATTGTGTGCAACTTTATTAAAACCACATTCAACTAAAGAGACTGTTTTTACAGGAATATTGTCATTTTTAAATCCTGTAAATAAATTATTAGACCGTTTTTTAAAGGCATTTAATAGAAGGTTTGAGCGCATTAATAAAGGTTATTCTGGTGGTGTACAACATGTTATTGCTAAATCACGTCGTTATATCATGATTTTTGTCGTTATTTTTGTTGGGTTAGTTTATGGTTTAATGATATTAAAACCTTCTTTTTTGCCAGATGAAGATCAAGGGATTATTTTTACATTGTTTTCAACACCAAATGGTACCCCATTAAATCAGACAATTAAGCCAATTTTAGCAATGAGTGATCATTTATTAAAAAATGAAGCAGACAGTGTTGAATCTGTTTTCTCTGTGGGTGGATTTAGCTTCTCTGGCGGCGGTGGGAATTCAGGCATGGCTTTTATTAAACTTAAAGATTGGGATGCAAGAAAACAGCCAAATCAGCAAATTAAAGCGGTTCAACAGAGAACGCAAATGTTTTTATTTAGTTTAAAATCAACGGTCGGTTATGCCATCGTCCCACCATCTATTCTTGAGCTAGGTAATGGTTCAGGGTTTTCATTGCAACTTCAGGATAGAGGAAATTTAGGGCATGATAAATTTATGGAAGCTGTGGGGGAGTTCTTAGGTAAAAGCTCGCAAGATCCTAGATTAAGTCAAGTTCGCCCAGATGGACAATTTGATGGAATGCAATATCAATTAAATATTGATCAAGAAAAAGCGCGGGCATTTGGATTATCTATGACGGCAGTGAATCAGTCTTTAGCAATTGCTTGGGGTGGTACATATGTCAATGATTTCTTAGATCAAGGTAAAATTAAGAGAGTCATGTTACAAGGTCAAATTGACTCACGCATGTTGCCAGAGGATATTGAAAAGTGGTATGTACGTAACGCATCAGGTGAAATGGTTCCTTTTAGCGCATTCTCTCGTGGAGAATGGGTGCTTGGTTCTGCAAAATTGGATCGTTTTGATGGCTATTCATCATTTAAAATTTCAGGTGAAGCAGCTAAAGGCTTGAGTTCTGGCGTTGCAATGACCGCAGCAGAAGAGATTGTTGCAACTTTACCGCCAGGTGTTGTTGCAAAGTGGTCTGATTTATCTTTTGAAGAGCGGCAAGCAGGAAATACGACCACAATTTTATATTTAATTTCATTGATGGTTGTCTTTTTGAGTTTAGCTGCGCTGTATGAATCTTGGTCTATCCCATTTGCGGTTATTCTAGTTGTGCCTTTGGGGGTTGTGGGCGCGGTTGTGAGTGGGCTTCTTAGCGGGATGGATAACGATGTATATTTTCGCGTCGCCCTGTTAACAACCATTGGTTTGACTGCTAAAAATGCCATTTTAATTGTTGAGTTTGCGAAAGATCTCATGGCAGAAGGCAAAGGTGTGATTGAAGCATCAATTGAGGCTGCGCATTTACGTTTACGCCCGATAGTAATGACATCTTTGGCCTTTATGTTGGGTGTGTTACCGCTTGCCGTTAGTTCGGGAGCAGGTTCTGGTGCGCAAAATGTGGTTGGTAATATTGTTATTGGCGGGATGGTTGCGGGTACGTTGTTGACTATTTACTATGCACCTTTATTTTATGCGGTCGTGATTAATTTATTTGATTCGAAAGTTGAGAAAAAAGAACATTTATCTGATCTTGATTAAAGGGTTTAATTATCCTCATCATCTTTAAATATTTTGTTCATAAACTTAATACCATCATGGAATATTGACTATCCAATTATTTGGGGCTGATATTTTATGATGGTATTTATTTTTATACCCGTCATACTTGAAGATCATGCTTTGTTGGCAGCATATACTCTCCCGAATCACTTACTATTTGTAAGCTCATCGGGGTTCGTACACTGGTAGCCAAAGCAGCATCTCCAAGTCTTTTGAGTATATAAGGTTAAGCCCGCAATAACAGCTCGGCTTGAAGATCTTTAATGCTCGGCAGAGCTTACCTATTTTTAATGAATATCTAAGGGGAAATGTGATTATGATGACGTATATTCAACAAATGCGTGCCTACTTAATGCTGTTTTTTGATTCTTTTAAATTGTTTGGCATGGGTGCCTACACAGGCTGCTGATTCTTCTACAAATACGATTAAAAATACGGTATTAGTTTTGGGGGATAGTTTAAGTGCTGCATATCAGATGGATGAGAAAGAGGGCTGGTTGCATTGCTACAAAATAAAATCACAGCGGAAAAGTTAAATTGGGCAGTTAAAAATGCAAGCATATCAGGCGATACAACAGCAAATGGCTTAAATCGCTTGCCTGCTTTATTAGTTGATCAGCCTAAAATTTTAATTATTGAGTTAGGCGCGAATGATGGGCTACAAGCAAAGCCTTTTACGCATATCAAAAATAATTTAATTCAAATAATTCATTTAGCACAGGCTAAAAATATAACGGTATATCTTAGTGAAATGCATGTTCCTCCTAATTTTGGTGTTGCGTTTAGTAAGGGGTTTAACAGAATATTTCATGACATTGCTAAGGAACAAAAAGTCGTCTTGATTCCATTTTTTTAGATAAAATCAGTATTGATCCCAGTCTTGTTCAAACAGATGGGTTGCATCCTAAAGCAAAAGCCCAGCCTATGATTATGGAAAGTATGTATGCTGTAATTAAACAAAATTTAATGCCATGATCTTTAAAATAAAAATTAAAATAATAGAATTTATTTCATGTATTTAAAATGATATATTTTAAAAATATTATGCATTGAAAAACCGTATATTTAGCAAGCTTTCCTTGTTAAATATACGGTTTTAATATTGATAAGTCCGTACAAAAAGTATGAACTAAAAATGGTTAGCAATTAATGGATATTGTTTAAAGCGTATTTTTTGCATTGAGATCATCAAAAGCTCTTTCTAAACGTAGAATCATTGATTCTTGTGAACAACGTAACCAAGTCCGTGGATCATAGTATTTCTTGTTAGGTTTATCAGCCCCTTCAGGATTACCTAATTGTGCTTGTAAATAGCCTTCTTTTGCTTTATAGAAGTGTAGAACGCCTTCCCATGTTGCCCATTGTGTATCTGTGTCTATATTCATTTTTACAACGCCATATGAAATGGCTTCACGGATCTCATCAAAAGTAGAACCTGAACCACCATGGAAAACAAAGTTTAATGAATTTTCAGGCAAGTTAAATTTGTCAGAGACATATTTTTGAGATTTATCCAAAATTGGCGGTGTGAGTTTTACATTACCAGGCTTATAAACACCGTGTACATTGCCAAAAGATGCTGCAATAGTAAAACGAGGGCTCACTTTAATAAGGTGCTCATATGCATAGGCTACATCTTCAGGCTGGGTATACAGCATAGAATTATCCATGTTGGAATTATCTACGCCATCTTCTTCACCACCAGTACAACCGAGTTCTATTTCAAGTGTCATACCTATTTTACTCATGCGCTCAAGGTATTTTGCTGAAATTTCAATATTTTCTTCTAATGATTCTTCAGATAAGTCAAGCATATGTGAAGAGAATAGTGGTTTTCCTGTTGCTTTAAAATGTGCTTCACCTGCATCAAGTAAGTCATCAATCCAAGGAAGAAGCTTTTTAGCAGCATGATCTGTGTGTAAAATAACAGGTATGCCATATGCTTCCGCCATTGCATGTACATGTTTTGCACCTGAAATAGTACCTAAAATAGCAGCTGATGACCTTCTAATTTTAAACCTTTACCTGCGATAAATTGACCACCACCATTTGAAAATTGGATAATAACGGGTGATTTAACCTTAGCTGCCGCTTCTAGTACGGCATTAATTGAATCTGTGCCAACAACATTGACAGCAGGAATTGCAAATTTATTTGCTTTCGCTATGGTAAATAATTTTTGTACGTCATCGCCAGAAATAACGCCTGCTTTAACAACATCAAATACTTTAGACATATAAATCACCTATGGTTGTGAGTAAAATAAAAATAAAAATAAAAATAATAAAAAGTGAAGAGATAAGTTTTTTTGAAAATATTTAATGATTTTATAGGTTTACTATTTTGCAGCCTTATTATCTTGAATCTGGCTATTTTAAAGCATTTTGCAAAGCTTGTTTAATCAAATCATCCACGCTCATGTGAGGGGTTGCAATTTTTTTAATCATTTTTTCAGCATCGAGTGCTTTGTATCCAAGACCAATGAGAGCCAGTATTGCATCACTTTGTGCATTTTGAATTTTAGGTGAGGTTGTTTCTAGTAAACCTTGATTTGAAATTGTGGGGATTTTATCTTTCAATTCTAAAATTAATCGTTCAGATGTCTTTTTACCGATGCCAGGAACTTTGGAAAGGCGCACGCTATCCTCGTTGGCAATGACTTGAAAAAAATCATCAGGTGTTAATCCTGAAAGGATAATAATTGCAATTTTAGGTCCAATACCAGAAACTTTGATGAGCATTCTGAAAATATTACGTTCAGAATGAGTGATAAAACCAAATAGTAATAGTGCATCTTCTCGTACTATTTGATGGATCAATAAGGTTGCTTTTTGACCAATTTCAGGTAGTGCAGCTAAGCTTGATATTGGTAAGTCAATGTCATAACCAACCCCATTTACGTCTAATAGAATCTGACCTTGTGGTGATTTTTCAGTCAATATACCGACCAATCTTCCTATCATGATGACGCTCCTTTATATGATATTTTTTGTTTTCACTATCTTGATTATATTGGAATATTTTGGGTATATGTCCAAATGACTTGAAGATATTGCCTTGGCTACTAGTGCTGCACACTGCAAGTGCTGCACACTGCAAGGAGATCTTTAAAGGTGACGGGTATAGTTAACGAGAGCGCCGTCTTGGTTTGCCTTCATTGTCTTCTTGTGCACGTTCTGCGAGTTGTGCACGTCTGTAATCTTCGTCTCTTTGGGCGCTTTCTATATTCTCAATGACCGCATCTAAATCAATTTCTTTATGAATGATATTCACTTTGCCTGTTAGTGGTACTTCAGGGCTTAATTTTCCATTTTCATATACTTGCCAAATTTCTTCAGCATATTGTGTATGTATTAGTTCTGGTGCAAAATTTGCAAAATAAATCTTTAAATTGTTGACATCCCTGCTTAAAATTTCTTTTGCATGATTATTTGCTGCTGCATCAATTGCTTGTGGAAGATCAATAATAACGAGTCCTTCAGCATCGACAAGAATATTATATTCTGATAAATCACCGTGAATCATTCCCGCACATAACATCAATACAATTTGATGTAAGCCTTGTTTATGAAAGATAATAGCTTGTTCTTTTGTTAGATTAACATCACCTAAACGGGGTGCGACATTGCCATTTGCATCAGTAATGAGCTCCATTAATAGAACGCCATCGGTACAAATATAAGGTTGCGGAACGCGTACGCCAACGTTTGCTAGGCGGAATAGGGCATCTACCTCTGCATTTTGCCATACTTCTTCTTGTGCTTTTCGCCCATAGCTACTGCCTTTTTTCATGGCACGCTCTTCACGGCTATTTTTAGTTTTGCGCCCCTCTAAATAGACTGATGCTTTTTAAAACTACGTTGATTTGCATCTTTATATACTTTGGCGCAGCGAATTGATCACCACATCGGACACTGTATACATTTGCTTCTTTGCCACTCATTAATTGTCCAAGTACTTCATCAATTAATCCTTCATCAACTAAAGGTTGGATTCTTTTGGGTGTTTTCATAAATTGCGATAACCTTTTATTAAAATTGAATTAACTTTTTAAGCGCTCATATTATTAAATAGTATTTGTTGGAAGTATTTTGAGCTTATATTTGGTAAGCATATTTTGACCACAATATGGGCAAGAAACAAATTTATTTTTACTGATATCCAAATAGACTCGGGGATGTAAGTTCCAATTTTCTGTATTTGGATCTGGGCAACAAACAGTTGTTTGATCAGAAGGAATAATAATTACATTTGGATCAGGTGTTTTAATTTGGGTCATTTTAAGTCCTTTATCGTTTTGGAATGATTAGGAATGATTAGGAATGATTATATGAAATATATTGGCTTTGTAATGTTTTATACCCATCTTCTTTGAAGATCAAACTTGCAGGATGCAATCCTTGAAGGATGCAACGGCTTTGTTGGCAGCGTATCCTCACCCGAATCACTTACTACTTGTAAGCTCATCGGGATTCTTACACTTGCAGTGTGCAGCACTTGCCGCCTCACAGTATCTTCAAATCTTTTGGGTACAGGATCTAAATATGAAGCCTGAATTGTCATTTTTCAATGTACGGAACTAAAAAAGTATTTAAAAAATATTTTAAAATTATTATTTAAAAAATATTAAAGGGAAATATTAGAGAGATTAACGTGTGATTGATTTATATTTTAGACGATGAGGTTGATCTGCATCAACACCTAAACGGCGTTTATAATCAGCGGTATAATCTGCATAGTTACCTTCAAACCACTCAACGTGAGAGTTACCTTCAAAAGCTAAAATATGAGTGGCAACACGATCTAAGAACCAGCGATCATGTGAAATAATAACCGCGCAACCTGCAAAAGCGAGAACAGCTTCTTCTAAGGCACGTAAGGTTTCAATATCTAGATCATTTGTTGGTTCATCTAAGAGTAATACGTTGCCGCCAGAGCGCAATACTTTTGCTAAATGGACACGATTACGTTCACCACCTGATAAGTTTTTGATGAATTTTTGTTGGTCGGCACCTTTAAAGTTAAAACGTCCACAATATGCGCGTGAAGGGATGGTATAAGTACCAACTTGAATAATATCCGCACCTTCTGATATTTCCTCCCAAACGGTTTTGCTGCCATCGAGAGTGTCACGGCTTTGATCAACGAATGCAAGCTTAACCGTGTCTCCTACGCGGAAAGTACCCTCATCTGGCTGTAGTACATTGGTCATGAGGTTAAATAATGTTGATTTACCTGCACCATTTGGACCAATAACGCCGACAATACCACCTTTAGGTAGATTAAAACTCAAGTTTTCATAAAGCAAACGATCCCCGAAACCTTTGGCAATGTCATTCGCTTCAATCACTAAATCACCCAAGCGTGGACCAGCGGGAATGTAAATTTCCATGGTTTCATTGCGTTTTTGGAACTCTTGGCTTTCTAGTTCTTCAAATTTTGCTAAACGTGCTTTAGATTTAGATTGACGACCTTTTGCATTTTGACGAACCCATTCTAATTCTTGTTTAATTGATTTAGCGTGCGATTCTTCTTGTTTTGCTTCACTTTCTAAGCGCTTGTTTTTTTTCTCAAGCCAGCTTGAATAATTGCCTTCCCATGGAATACCGCGTCCACGATCTAGCTCTAAAATCCAGCCCGCAACATTGTCTAGGAAGTATCGATCATGCGTTACAGCAACAACAGTACCAGGATAATCATGTAAAAAACGCTCAAGCCATGCGACAGATTCGGCATCTAAATGATTCGTTGGTTCATCAAGTAGGAGCATGTCAGGCTTGGATAATAATAATTTACATAAAGCTACGCGGCGTTTTTCACCACCAGATAAAAGGGTAACATCTGCATCCATTGGCGGTAAACGTAGTGCATCAGCAGCAATTTCAAGCTGGCGATCCAGTGCATGTCCATCAACTGTGCTTAAAATAGCTTCAAGTTCCGCCTGTTTACTCGCTAATGCATCAAAGTCTGCATCAGGGTCTGCATATGCAGCATATACCGCGTCTAATTCAGCCAATGCTGCTTTAATTTCACCCATTGCTTCTTCAAGATTTTCACGAACATTTTTGTTTGGTCTAATTGAGGTTCTTGAGATAAATAACCAATTTTTGTACCAGGGTGTGCGCGTGCTTCGCCTTGAATATCTGTATCGACACCTGCCATTATTTTTAAAAGAGTTGATTTACCTGAACCATTTATACCAAGAACGCCAATTTTTGCGCCTGGAAAAAATGATAATGAGACTTCTTTTAATATCTCACGTTTAGGGGGAACAATTTTACTAACTTTGTTCATTGTGAAAATATAATGTGCCATGAGTTGATATTACCTTTTTAGTTAGCTAATAATTAATTAATATTATTGATGTGGTTTATCTTTTTGATTTAAATGGTGCAAGTGCGAGCCTGGCAAATCCTTTTAAAATAGCACTGTATTCTAGCTTAATTTGCTTGGGATGGAAGTTCTTATAAATGGCAGAGTGTATATTTGAATTTTTTACGCTATGTAAGCCTGCCTTGATTCATGCAGTCGTTGTTTAATGTGCTTCAAAATATTGCGGGTAATTGTGGATATAAGATCCATAAGCGTCATAAGTTACAAAGAAAATTCATAGAGTTTATCAAAGAACTTATCAAAAGAACTTATCAAAAAATTTATCAAAGAATTTATCAAAGAATTTGTCAAAAAAATAGCAAAAAAAAGCGACTAATTAATAATCGCTTTTTTAAATTAAAAATAACACATTATAAATTATTTATAACGTGATTTTTTGAACATTTGATCAAGTTGTGCTTGAGTTGCTGCAGCCATTGATTTAGCTTCATTTGCAATAGAGATTGCTTGGTCAGCTTTTTGCTCAGCAGCGTTGTTTGCACAACCTGTAGCTAATACTGCTAAAAATGATACTGCAACTAATTTTGCAACTGCTTTCATAGGAATTCCCCTAAAAAAAATATTAAATAACTAAGTTTATGCTTATAAGTTAAGCTCGCGCATTTTGTGTCAAAACAAGTAAATTTGCAAGAGATATTGTTTAATAGGATATAGGGCGTAATACTGATTTATTGTCTCTTTTATATTTTAATATTTTAATATTTTAATATTTTAATAAATAAGAATTTTGTATATACGCAATATTTATGCAATGTATTGCATTAAATTAAACGCAAAATAATAGATAAAATTGTGTAGAATGTTCGGTCAATATGCAGCTATAAATGCATTCTTTACTATACGTAAAGTAGAAGAAATATAAATTTAGTAGATCATCACTTCAAAACCTTAATTTAAAACTTATACTCTAAATACGGAAAACTCAATGGAAACTAGATCAGAAATACCGATCATGATACAACTCAAATTAACTCTAATCTTGTGTCAACAGTTGAAGTTCAAAAACCTTTTGGTATACCTCAAGCTAGTGAAATAAGTGCCCATTTGAAATCAATAGAAACAGAGACAGAAGCAGTTGCCACAGTAGCGCCAAATGTTGAAAACATAAGAAGTAGTGAAGTGGCTAACATTACTTTATCCGTAGAGCAAAATACGACAGAATTAAGTCCAATTGGGGACATTTCACCTATAAATGACACTGATTTAAATGCTAGTTCAATGGTTTCTGCGCCCTTACCCGTTGAGAAGCTATATTTATCGACAACTCGATTTTCATCATTACCCTTACATGCGTCATTACAAGAGGCATTGGAAGATATTGGTTTTACATTTGTACACCAATTCAATCCCAGAGTTTACCGCATCTGTTAAATGGTAAAGACCTTACGGGGCAAGCACAAACGGGCACGGGAAAGTCAGCTGCTTTTCTATTAGCCATTTTAAATCATTTAATGGTAACCCTGTGAGTGATGACTCTAAAGGACCTTATGCAATTGTATTAGCACCAACACGAGAGTTAGCCTTGCAGATTTATAAAGATGCTGCATCGTTAGGGCGTTACACAGGGCTTAAATCATGTGCGGTATATGGTGGAACTGGTTATGAGACGCAAAAAAAATTACTCGAAGAGGGCGTTGATTTAATTATTGGTACGCCAGGACGTGTGATTGATTTCTTTAAACAAGGTGTTTTTAGTTTAAAAAATATTGAAGTATTTGTTTTAGATGAAGCAGATCGAATGTTTGATTTAGGATTTGTAGCGGATATTCGTTATTTACTTAGTAAAATGCCCGCCCCAGGACAACGTTTGAACATGCTTTTCTCGGCAACTTTTTCGCAACGCGTACTTGAACTTGCTTATGAGCACATGAATAATCCTGAAAAAGTAATTATTGAGTCAGAGCAAATTACGGGAGATCGAATTACACAAATTTTGTTTCATGTGGCATCGACAGATAAAATTAAATTACTATTTGGTTTATTAAATAAAGAGAAGCCATCTAGATCAATTATTTTTGTGAATACAAAAAGAATAGCAGATGAGGTATCAGCCTATTTAGAAGCGAATGATGTCAAAGCTGCTGTTTTGTCGGGTGATATCCCTCAAAATCGTCGTGAGAGATTATTAGAGTCTTTTAAACATGGCATATTACCTGTTTTGGTTGCAACAGATGTTGCTGCGAGGGGGTTACATATTCCTGAAGTAAGTCATGTGTTTAACTATGATTTGCCACAAGATGTAGAAGATTATGTTCATCGTATTGGGCGTACAGCTCGAGCAGGGGCTGAAGGTACAGCGATCAGTTTTGCTTGTGAGGAATATGTGTATTCTTTGCCTGATATTGAAGAGTATATTGGGCAAGGCATTCCTGTTGCAGAGATTGAAGATGGTTTATTAGTTGAACCAAATGCACCTAAGTTTGCTCATCGAGGTGGTAATCGTAAATCATCTAATAATCGCCGTCTTGGTGGGCATTCAGTACGCCGTAACCAAGCACGTTAATATTAATGTAATTTAGTTTTGAAATTATTTTTCGATTTAGGTGAAAATTATGAAATTAAAGCAAAGTGTGAGTTTAGTATTGTGTATTCTTTTCGGTGCGATTGTTTTGTCTGGATGTGCATCAGACAATCGTCGAGTAATGGTTCTAGTAATGCTGTTGGTGCTTATTCGGGCTCTGCAGAAGTTTCAAGTTTATTAGATTTAGCAGGCGGACAAGAAATTGGTGTTGAATTGCCTGATGGTCGAGTCACTTCTGTGAAAACTACTAATAATTTAGGCTTAAGTATTGGGCAGAAAGTTCGAGTTGTACGCCAAAAAAATGGCACAGGTTCAGTGAGTTTGTGATTTTTTATGAAATTAGATAGCAAATTTCCAATGCCTGATTCTGATGCAATTGAATTATCAAATGCTTTGAGTTCGCATATTAAAGAAATGATTTTGAATTTACCGCAGCAGAAGGGTGTTTCTGATGAATGCTCTCATGAACATCCTCATGAACTTGCTCACAAACAAAATGATTCTCTGGGTATTCCATTTTCTCAATTTTTTGATGCATGTATGTATACGCCAGGTTTCGGGTATTACAGTAATGGGTTAAAAAAGTTTGGTGCAAAAGGGGATTTTATTACAGCACCAGAGCTGTCACCTGTTTTTTCATATTGTTTGGGTAATCAAATTCTAGAAATTTCAGCGCAACTGATCATTTTAATATCTTAGAGGTGGGTGCAGGTACAGGAATCATGTGTGCCGATATTCTAGATCACTTAAAATCTTTGAATAGCTTACCAATCATGTATTACATACTCGAGCGATCAGGTACTTTAAAAAATATACAACAAGCGACTATAAAAAAAACGACATCCTGATTTTTTTTTGATCATGTTGTTTGGTTAGATGAACCATTTCAAGATGAATTTGAAGGCATTATTATTGGTAATGAAATTGTTGATGCATTATCTGTTTCACGTTTTATTATTGAAAACGATGTACCTTTTTATTTGGATGTGGGGCTGGATCAATCGCAAAACTTTATTTGGAAAAAACGTGCAGCAGATAAAGTTTTGATCAACTTTATAGATGAGTTAAATAAAAATAGTATTTATTTTCCAAATGGTTATATATCAGAGTTTTGCCCTCAATTATCTTCATTTATTGCAGCAATTAGCGGATCTTTAAAGAAAGGCGCTCTGATTTTGATTGATTATGGTTATACTCAAAAAGAGTATTATCATCCATTGCGAAATACAGGCACATTAATTGCTCATTATCAGCATCGGGCACATGAGTCTTTTTTTGATCTAATTGGATTGCAGGATTAACCGCGAATGTTGACTTTACAGCTTTAGCGAATGCAGCTCTAGAAATAGGATTAGATGTGCTTGGATTTACAACGCAATCCTTATTTTTATACGGATTGGGGCTTGAAGCAATACTTCAAAAATGTCATCAAAATAGTACAGATTTAGAATGGTATGCGATGGCACAAAAAGTACAACAATTGGTTTTACCTCTGAAATGGGAGAACGATTTAATGTGATGCTAATGGGGAAAAAATATTGAGGGACATGATTTAAAGGGATTCAAATTACGTGATTTTAGGCATACATTATAAGTAGATATACCAGATTGATTTTATATTTATATTTATAAAAATATTAATATTCAGATTTTATTATCAGATTTTATTAAAAAAGAAGGATTTAAATATGGCACGTGGCGTAAATAAAGTAATTTTAGTGGGTACTTTAGGTAAAGATCCTGAATGAGATTCACTGCGGCAGGAAAAGCAATTGCAAGTGTTGGTATTGCAACGAGTGAATCATGGAAAGATAAAAATACAGGCGAAAAACAAGAAAGAACAGAGTGGCATAATATTGTCTTTTTTGGTCCGCTTGCAGAAATTGCGGGAAAATACCTAAAAAAAGGTTCTTCAAGTATATGTTGAAGGTTCTTTGCGTACTGAAAAATATACTGATAAACAAGGGATTGAACGTTATTCAACAAAGTGAATGTCAATGAGATGCAAATGTTGGGAGGTCGTAATGATAATAATGGCAGCGCTGCACCTTCAATGGAACCTGCACAAAATAATCAACAGTCTTCAAGTTATGATCAGCGTCTTTTGATCAAGCAGATGATGATTTGCCGTTCTGATTTTTAACTGATGTTACGCACTCAATAAAAAAGTAGATTTAAAAACCCCCTCTAACTCCCCCTTTAAAAAGGGGAGGACTAAAAAAATGTGCAGATATTTGTCATTGCGGACTTGACCCCGTTACGGGGTCAAGTCCGCAATGACGGAGGGTTTTAAATCAATTTTATCCAGTGCGTAACATCAGTTATGAATAAATAAAGCCCTGTTATTTAAATGAATATATTTAAATAACAGGGCTTTATACTAGGTTTTTTTTCAAGAAATACTATCTCTGTAAAATACCCATTGATTATGTGCATTTGGATTGATCTCTTTAAAATAATAACCAGCAAGATTAAAATCTTTAAGTCCTTCAGGGCGATCTATTTTTTGTTCACAGGCAAATTAACCATGAGCCCTCGTGCATGTTTTGCATGGAAACTAATTATCTTGTGAATACTATCTTTTGACCATTGGTTTGATCTTTGAATATGGGCGTGATGATTTCACTTTGAATTTGTTTAGAATTGATGGCTGAAAAATATTCATTTGATGCAAGATTGATCAAATATTTTTGATTGTTTTTATTCATTACATCATTGATATATTTAGTGAGAATATCTGACCAAAAATGATATAAGTCTTTACCATTTGGGTTACTTAGTTTAGTACCCATTTCCAATCGATAGGGCTGTATGAGATCCATTGCATTTAAGTAGCCGTACAAACCCGATAATATCCCTAAATGCTTAGCCAAATAATCTAAGCTTGGCTGCGATAGTTGATATGGATCTAGCCCTTGATAGACATCGCCTTTAAATAGAAAAACAGCTGGCTTTGCATTATCTTGGGTAAAGGGAAGTGAGAAATTATCAAAACGCTCTGCATTTAAGAGGGCTATTTTTTCAGATACAGTCATCAACTTTTGAATTTCAGGGGGTGACAATGTTTTTAAGATTTGAATTAATTGATGACTCTGCACTAAAAAATTGGGCACAGTTGTTTTAACTTTTGGTGGTGTGTTTTTTTCATCTAGTGTTTTGGCGGGAGATAAAATAAAACGCATATTGGTTCCTTTGTTTTAGTTTTTTTTTTGATTGGGAATGAATTTTAGCAAGCTTAATCTTATATGTTCTAATTAAAAACTATCATCTGATGTTACGCACTCAATAAGTAGGTATCTATACATTTTTATTTCTCCACGATCCGATTGAAAAGAGTCTCAACGATTGAAAAGAGTTGATCTTGCATAAAAAACCTTATATTCTTCTGGGTCAAGTGCAGATATGATTCTAGTAAACGTATTTTTACAAGGAATGCCTGATTTATGAAGTACACCAAACGATCTTAAAGCATTAATTAGGTTTTTAAAATGCTCCAGCAACCAATCAAAACTACAAAGGATTAATACCATGTTTAAAAAATTAACCATTGGAATAGCACTGCTTTTAGCCGCTTTATTAACTGGATGCGCATCTGTGCCTATGGGTTCTATTGAGCAAGATACTGTATTGAAAGCATTCGCTAAACCTTCAAATGACAAAGCAGGTTTATATATTTATCGCAACACCATACTTGGTCAAGCGTTAAAGAAAACTGTATCTGTAGATAAGTTGTAGTCGGTAAAACAGCCAACAAAGTTTATTTTTTCAAAGAAATCACCCCAGGAACTCATGAGTTATCTACAGAATCAGAATTTAGCGATAACACCCTGACTTTTGATGCTGAAGGCGGCAAAAATTACTTTGCTGAACAATACATAAAAATGGGTGTTTTCGTAGGTGGCGCAAATATTAAAATGGTTAGTGAAGAAGAAGGGCAGCGTAACGTTCTTGCCTGTAAGTTAGCTAAGTAAATTTATTTAAAGTCTAACAAATCGTTCGCTTTGCTCACTGTGTGTCGCCGCCCTTAATCTAAAGGTTAGAGCGCGATGAGCAAGCAACCCTCAAAGATCAGTGCCGCCGCAAAGGCGGCTTATTTAATACCAAAAATATACTAAACATAGTGCGCTGATGATAGAAATAATCCATAAAACAATCGCAAAACCAATGGCTGCAAAACCCATAGTTTTAATGTAGGCAAGATGACGTTATAACCAATAAAATAGAGCGCTAAAGCAAGTAACATTTTTCCAAGTGTGATTAAAAATGGCGTAAAGGGTAAGGGGAAAAAGGTTGTGATTAATGAGGCGGCAATAAAAAAAAGGATAAAAAACGGGAAGCTTGTTTTGGTGTTTTTACCTTGTATTTTTATAACTTTTCCTAAAATGATGATGATTGGAATCATCCATAAAATACGTGTTAATTTAAGTACTGTTGCTGTTTCCAATGCGTCTTGTGAAAATTGACTAGCTGCACCTACCACGCTTGATACATCATGAATAGCCAGTGCACATAAAGTTCCAAAAGCATCGCTTGATAATCCTAACCAGCGTCCTAATAACGGGAAAAATAATAGTGCAATGCCGTTGAGTGCAAAGATACACCCCATTGAAAATACTGATTTGTTGGGTATTGGCACGTTAATACGGAAGATGTTGCAGCAATCGCGCTACCGCCACAAATGCTGGTGCCATAGGTAATGAGCTGACCTGTTTTTTTTATCTATCTTAAATATCTTAATTAACAAGTACCCTGATAATATTACAATCAGTAAGCTTATGAATGTTAATATAATCCCTGTTGTTCCTACCTTAATGATACATTAATGTTTAATCCGAATCCAAATAAAATAATCGCTGTATTCAGGGTGAATTTACGGATGATTTCTAGGTTTAGTTTGTTGGATGTTGCCGCTGTATTAGAAATAATAACGCCCAAAATTAAAGCAACAATTGTTGCATGGGATGTAATAAACGGCACCAAATAACACAGGAATGCAAAAAACAGCACTGAGCGTAAATAATATCTGGTGTTTTGAATAGGTCAGTTGAGATAAATGCATCTTAATGTAGACCTTCTAAGTGGCTTAGGTGAGTTCGCATCATAAACGCATAATGGTTAATTGGCACGATTCAAATTTTTTGAGTATATAGGTTGATTCAGGGATGATGCATAGAGCAAACAAAATTACTTGAGTTTTACTAGAGGAGCTTTACAATGCAATATTTACCCTAAAATATGGATATCTTTAATGAGTGATCACGCTGAGCTTTGGAATGAATTTATCAAAGCCGTTAAACATGATGTTGTGCCTGCTTTAGGTGTACAGAACCTATTTCTTTAGCTTTGGCGTCTGCAATTGCGGCATCGTATCTTAAAGTAAATGATTGTCTTTATTGATCGTATTGAAGCAAAAGTTTTCACCTAATTTAATGAAAAATGGCATGGCTGTAACGGTACCAGGCACGGGAATGATAGGTCTTGCGATTGCGGCTGCTGTTGGTGCTTTGGGTGTGTGATCCTGAAGGAAAACTTGAAGTTTTAAAATCATTAACGCCTGAAGTTGTCGCGCAAGGAAAGCAAATGCTAAGAGACAATAAAGTGAGCGTCACACTCGCAGCAGTGCCTAAAATTTTATATGCAGAATCAAAAGTATTTCAGGAAATGACTGGGTGAAAGTATGCATTGCAGACTCTCACACGAAGGTTATTTTGATTGAAAAAAAATGGGGAGTGTCTTTTAAAGTATCTGAACCATTGGTGTTATCATCATCTAACAAAAATCAAATGAAATCAGAGGCAAAGCATCGAACCAAAGCATATTCATTGGATGGTGCAAATGCGTTGATATTTATGAATTTGTTCAGAAAGTACCTTTAAAAGACATTGAATTTATTTTAGAAGCTGCTGATTTAAATGAGGCACTTTCTCAAGAAGGTTTAAAAAATCAGTATGGTTTACACATTGGGGCAACATTACAGCGCCAAATTTCTAATGGTTTTTTGGGTGATGATTTATTAACGCGTATCTTGATTCGTTCTACAGCGGCATCCGATGCGAGAATGGGAGGTGCTGTTTACCTGCAATGAGTAACTCTGGTTCTGGTAATCAGGGTATTGCTGCCACAATGCCTGTTGTCGTTGTGGCAGATTTTTTAGATGCATCTAGAGAGGCGCGTGCACGTGCGCTGATGCTGTCGCATTTAATCGTATTTATGTTCATAATAAATTACCACATTGTCGGCATTATGTGCGGTAACTACTGCATCAATGGGTGCAGCGGCAGGTATGGCATGGCTCTTGGGTGAGGGTAAATATGAGCCAATAAGCATGGCAATTAGTAGCATGATTGGTGCCCTTTTGCAGGTATTTTTTGTGATGGCGCAAGTAATAGTTGCGCGATGAAAGTATCTACTTCTGGATCATCTGCATTAAAGCGGTGCTCATGGCATTAGATTCAATGCGAGTGACGGGAAATGAAGGTATTGTGTTGCCACGATGTTGATGAATCCATTGATAATTTATGTGCTTTGGCTGTGGCAGTATGCAACAAACAGACATACAAATTTAAATCTGATGATTAATAAATCAGAAGCTTGTATTTAAATAGTTAAATATTTAAAAATTTAAAAATTTCCCTACTATTTTTGGAGTATATATCATGAACCCAATAACCGATAATGCGCTGTTTCATGGCGTTTTTTTGAAAAATTTTTGGCGATTACTCACTATCAAACATTAATAGCGATTGGTTTATTGCTCTTGTGTTTTTTGGGGGCTAAAAATATTAAAAGATAAAAAAATTAGTTTCTCAACACGTATGTTGGTGGGATTAGTTGCAGGTGCTGTTTTAGGTTTGGGGATTCAATTTGCAGTTGGTTTGCCTGAAAAAGCGACCATTTGGATGCAAGAAACAGCTGTTTGGTATGGGTTTAGTCGGGCGAGGATTTTTGGCATTTATTCGGATGTTAGTCGTTCCCCTTTAATTTTTTTTTCAATTTTTAAAGTGGTTCTAGATTTTTCCCGGTAAAAAAGATCTACCCAAAGCAGCTGTGAAAAGCATGTTTTTTGGTTACTATTTACGACCGCAATTGCGTGTGTTATTGGTATTGTTTTAAGCAAATTTATTTAACTTAGGTCATTCTGTGACGGTTGGGTTTAGGTGCGCAAATTAAAGAATATACCATTTAGTGGGTACTTTTTTACGTTTGATACCCAAGTAATATCGTGGCGGCAATGAGTGGTGAAATATTGTTGGATTGGTTATTTTTTCAGCACTAATTGGCTTAGCAGCAATCGTATGGAAGCTAAAAACCCCGTCGCAATCGGTGTATTTAAAAACTTCATGCAAGGGTTTTAAAAATAGTGATGTCTATTGCAATGACGATTATTAAATATATTTCCGTACGCTGTGATTGCCTTACTTTCTCGTACGATTATTTTTTAAATGTATTCCTGCGATTATTGAAAAATATCGAGTTTTGTCATAGCCATTTATAGTGGGAAAATGTTTTAATGTTGATTATTCACGTGATTATTGTTGCTTTACACGGTATCCCCAATGATGTTTTATCAAAAAAGCATTAGGTACATGGTTGCTTTCTTTTACAAGCCGTTCATCTGTTGGCACTTTACCAAAGGGCAATTTCAACATTAACGACACGAATGGGTGTGAATAATGGTACAGCCAATTTAGTCGCTCTTTAGGCAGTACAATTGGTATGAATGGTTGTGCGGGATTTTTCCCTGCAATGTCGTGGTAATGGTTGCGCATATGGTTGGTATTGAAGGAATTTTCAATTTTATATCATGATGCTGGTTGTCATTACGATAGGTTCAATTGAATTGCGGGGGTTCCAGGCACTGCAACGGTTGCAGCGACCATCGCTTTATCAGGCATGGGGAATGGGAGAACATTTTGCGTTGATTGGTATGGTATTGGCGATAGATCCGATTATTGATATGGCGCGCACATTGGCTAATGTTTCGGGCACTATGACGGCGGCAATTGCGACAGATCGTGAATTAGGCACGATGGATATGGATGTTTTTAATGATCCAAATGTCACATTAGATAATGATAGTGATAATGCATAAATTACTCGTCATCTTGAAAATCTAGTTAAAAGATAATAGGTAAAAAATAAATGAATTATTTAATATTGGGTGCCAATGCAGCGGGTTATCGGCTGCGGTACGAATTTTGAAATATGATAAACAAGCCAAAATCACGGTGTTAGAAAAAAGTGATGTTGTGTCTTTTGGTGCATGTGGTATTCCGTATTACATGCGGGTGAGTTTGATGATATTGATCGGATGACTGCACGTGAATATGCGGATTTATTAAAATTGGTATTGATATTCGTTTATTCCATAGTGCAATAGGGTTAAATGTCAGTAAAAAAAATGTTGTCGCATATGATTCATTTACACATCAAACATGTGATTTTAAATATGATCGTTTGCTGATTGCAGTGGGTGCTTCACCTATTTATCCAAAGATTGAAGGTCTTGATATCATCATAATTTTTTAGATCTTAATGATCTTAAAAATATTGAAAATAATCATGATTTGGAAGTAAAGAACATATTACTATGCATTCTAAAGCTGATGCAATTGCTTTATTAGAGTTACTACCAAATGTTCAGAATGTCGTTATTATTGGCGCGGGATTTATTGGCATTGAAGCTGCGGAAGCATTTTCAATGCGCGGTAAAAATGTCACGCTCATAGAATTTTCTGAACGTATTTTGTCGCGTACATTTGATGCGAATATTAGCCCTTTATTAGAAAATGAACTGTCTGCTCATAATGTTAAAGTTGTATTAAATGAACAGTAACACACATTTTAAGTGATAAGGGGTGCGTTCAAAAAGTAGTCACTCGGAACCATGAATTTTTTAGCAGATTTGGTGATTCTTGCGACTGGATTTAAGCCTAATACTGCATTTTTACAAGATACGCATTTAGAATTTTCAAGAGAAGGCGCATTGGTGATAAATGATCAATGCCAAACTAATTTACCTGATATTTATGCGGCGGGTGATTGCGCTACCGTGCCACATAAGATCACAGGGAATGCATATATTCCATTGGCGACGACTGCTAATAAATTAGGACGCATTGCGGCGAGGTAATGGCTGGTATCAATAGTCGTTTCATTGGCACTTTAGGGTCAAGTGGGATACGTGTTTTTGGGCTAGAAGCGGGTAGAACGGGTATTAGTGAAGAAGAAGCGATTCATTTACAACTTATTATGCAACGGTATTTATCCAAGATAAAAATCATACTGATTATGTAGAGCCTCAAACAGATATGTGGGTAAAATTGATTTATAACAAACAAACACGTGTACTTTTGGGTGGGCAAATATGTGGGCATATCAAGGCGGCGCAGTGCTTCGTGTGGATGTTTTGGCGGTGGCTATTTATTCAGGTTTGAGCGTTCGATGAAGCTTGGGTTTATGGATTTAGTGTATGCACCTCCCTTTTCACGTACTTGGGATATTTTAAATATTGCAGGCAATGTAGCTAAATAAATATATTAATATAAAAACAAGGTGGTTTAGTTGAATATTAATAATAAAACAGTGACTTAATTATTATTTGCTTGAATGCTGGTCTCACTCTGGATTATGAGTTAACTGACAAGATCAACCCATATCAAAATAATTCACTTATGACAGAATTTAAAATCAATCCTTATAAGGCATTATTTTATTTTGGTTTTATTGAACATGCACAGGATATGTCGCCATCGCTTATTTTTATTCACGTATCTGTCATCAATTTATTCGGCATTATCTAAAAACCCCAAAATCCATTCACGCAGAGTATCCCCAATTTTAGTGCAAAAATCTTTAAACGTTCTGCTTCTGTACCTTTTGGCTAGGGGTTGAGACATAAATTGATTTGGATTCAAACGATCTGGCAGGCTTTGTCAGCGTATTTAAAGAGGAAATTAAAAAATCATACTGCACTCTAAAATCATTCTAAGCTAATAATCCAAAAAATGAATGTAATGGGGGCGTGTTTTTTTTTTATTGGTTGAAAATAAATCACAATTATCCTTTTTGTTTTTTTGGCGACTTACGTCCCCTCAAAATAATGAAAAAAAATCAGAAATTGCCCCAAAACATGCGCTTTTGGGAAATTTATCACTGTTAAAAGTTGGGGTTTTTTAGGCCGCATCCTGATTGGGGGAAGAAAAAAAACCAAATGCGTAAAAAAAATAAATTTTCTATTGGGGAAAAACCACTATCAACCCTTGGTATGGATGCATTGTTTAAATTTTTGACCATCATTTTTTTTTTGGTGATGAAGCCTTTACGAAGCAGAAAAAGGGGCATTATTAGCACAAACGCAGTTTGTCTTTCCTCAAAAGGAAAAAAGGGGGGAGGTCGTCTGCCCAAACTGAAGTGATACTCGAATGTATAAAAAAAATCAAAAAGCTGGCGAAAGATGGCATTTACATTTCGGATGCAAAACGAATCAATTGAATGTTTAAAGATACTCGGGTCTTCATATTCCAGACCTTAATGTTTGGGGTTCGTTGAAGTTGAACATGGAAATGGGTTTAAGAAAAACCATTTACTTATTCTCCCCAGAGATTAACCCTATCAACAGGGAAATGTTTTAAAACAAAACCCCCGTCATATCAGCAGACAGGATTTAAAAGGCTAGCAACCATGAAAAATTTGGGGTTGGGTCCTTTCTTGCCGACGATAGGGCTTGGGGAAAACCCTACAAAATTTTAGCCCTTTAGAGTATCTACGTAAAAATGTTGGTGTGAAATCATTATTAATATTACCTCTTCGTTAATTGGTAATTGGGAAAAAGAGATAGAAAAAATTTGCACCCAAATTTAAAAAATACTGTGCTGCTGCATCTAAAAATACTGAATTAGAATTAGAGTCCCCCGATTTATTTTCACCCTTAGGGATGGGATTCGTATTTCGGCACTACAATACACAATGGATTTAGCATTTTAGATGAACACAAGCTTTTCAAAAACCCCCGCAACCAAAAAAACTAAAACTATTAAAACTTAAATCCATTTTAAAATTGCGATGACGGGAACACCAATTGAAAAACGCTGTCTGATTTATGGTCGATTTTTTACTTCTTGAATGCAGGGTTTTGGAAAAGTAAGGGGGAAAAAAAAAAACTCGCAAGGGTATTTTTATGATTTTAGGAGAAGGTTGGATAAGTAATATGAATAATGATGAAAATCATGCAGCTTGTTACTTTTAAATTTAGGGGAAAAGGAAAAACCCCTGTGGGAAAAATTATCCAGAATATAAACCCAGAAAATAGTGGCTACTGAAATCAAAAAAACTTTAAAAAATCCTCAAAAAAAAACCCAAATTTAATCCCATTTTAAATTGAAAGCAGGAAATTGGCTCAAACCTGGGGGGGAATTCTTTGGGAAAAACAATTTAGAACCATAGCGATTTTCGAATAGGATCGGACGTGGGCGTAGCTATGTAAGAGGGGGCGCTGTATTTGATGTGCAGATTCAAGCAGGGTTAGTGAAGGCCATTGTGCAGGGAAGTAGAGCTAAACCGTATGAGATTACATTCAGATTGAAGCGCTAAGCCCTTCAAAATGGCAATATATCTCGGAGGTGTGTAGTCAAAAAAATAGAGAATATTGAAGCCTTAGCGCGGGGGAAGTTTCCTGAAGCCCTTGCTCAATTGTTCACAGACCCCAAACATGGCTTATTTCCAAGTCCTCAAGCCATTAAATTTGATTGTTCTTGCCCAGATTGGGCAGATATGTGTAAACATGTTGCTGCTACAATGAGATTGCGGATCAAGTCCGCAATGACGGGTGGTTTTTAAATCAATTTTATTCAGTGCGTAACATCAGTTGTTATGTACAGCTGGTGTTAATGGTTATGCGCATTACTGGCTAATATCCCCGTTGTTTGCCTTACGTACACTTCATCCCATTTAGCTTCGCTTCGTCATCTCTAAATAGTATTGAGCCTAAAATAACCATAATGAATCCCAATGGAATAGAAACTAAGCCTGGATTTCTAAGAGGAAACAGTGGTTCTGCTAAACCCATCATAGAGGTCTCTTTACCAATATTAGCGTCATAATCCAACTTGGCTTTATTAACAACTCGTTCATGAATACTAAGAGCTCGTTTTGCTTCAATAATGTTGTGTTCATTTTACTGATTTCTGCTTGTTTTAAAATTTGTTCTAAATTAGCAATTTTTTCAGGCGCAGCAGTCGTTATTTTTTCTGCATTTGCACGAATTAATGCAGGGTATGTCATTTGGGTGACACCATAACTAAACCAATTGCAGATAATGTACCAACAATCATACCTAAAACAATGCCCCCAGTATTACAACGCTTCCAAAAGAGGGTTAGCAGTATGCAAGGGAAGTTTGCAGAAGCGGCAACAGCAAAAGCTAGCGCAACTAAATGCGCAACATTTTGTCCTTTTGCGAGAATGCCAATAGTGATTGATAGTGCGCCTACGCCTAGTGTTGCAATTTTAGCAGCCTTTACTTGTTCGGCAGACGTTGCTGCACCTTTTTAATGACACCCACATATAAATCATGTGCGATTGCGGATGCAGACGCTAAGACTAGCCCCGCAACTACAGCAACAATTGTTGCAAATGCTACGGCAGCAACAAAAGCAAGCATGAAGTTACCCAGTAGCGAGTCAGGACCACCACCTAAATATTGTGCTAAAAGTGGTGCTGCCATGTTGCCACCCGCATCAATTTCAATAATTTTAGATGGACCAACACCCATTGCAGCGCCTAATCCGAGGAAAAGGGTTAAAACATAAAACCCACCAATAATTGCCATTGCCCATACGACTGATTTACGTGCTTCTTTCGCTGTAGGCACGGTAAAGAAACGCATTAAAATATGAGGCAAAACCTGCTGTACCAAAAACGAGCGCCATACCTAAAGAAATTTGATCAATGGGGGCTTTGAAGTATAAACCTGGCTCTAAAAAACGTTGACCTAATTCTTCTGCGGTCATATTACTAGCAGCATTTCCTAGTAATTGCGCAACTCGAATTTGAATTTTAGTATCACCCACTGCATTGGCTAAAAAGTCACCAAAAAAGCCATACTGTGACCAGAGTAAAATAACTAAGATGATTGATGCAATTACCAATAAGATTGCTTTGATAATTTGAACATATGTTGTTGCGACCATCCCGCCAAATAACACATAGCCGAGCATTAGTGTACCTACAACGGCGACGGAGATTTCATAATCAATTCCGATTAATGTTTTGACTAAAACACCCCCACCAACCATTTGTGCCGTGAGATAAAATGTGGATACAGTGATCACTGATATGGCACCAACGATGCGTGTTTTCTTAGGGTCATTACGATATGCAAGTATATCAGCAAGGGTGTATTTCCCTATATTACGACAAGGTTCTGCGATAACAAGTAATACAGTAATATAGGCAACCAACCAGCCGACTGAATACATAAAGCCGTCGTAGCCATAAATTGAAACTAAGCCTGCAATACCTAAAAAAGAGGCAGCTGATAGATAGTCTCCTGCAATCGCCCAACCGTTTTGCATACCCCTAATACCACCGCCAGCAGTATAAAAGTCAGATGCAGATTTAACTCGTTTAGATGCAATAATAGTGACTGCGACAGTCATACCTATGATGCAGGAAAATACTGCAAAGTAAGCCAGGTATATTTTTCTGATACAGCACCACTTGCAGAAAATGCAATGGAAGTAAAGAGTATTGTGAGTACTAATATTATAGTTTTAAATGTGTTTATTGATTGTTTCATATGTTATATCCCTGACATAAGGTTAGCCTATTAATTTTCGTATGTTTTTTTAAGTTCTGCTGCCAGTGGATCAAATTCAGCATTTGCTTTTCTTATATAAATAAACGCAATAGACCATGCAATAACAAATTGCAGCAAGGCAAAGGCGATACCAACATTAAAGGCACCGTAGATTTTTATTTTGAATAAATTTGGCATATATGCGGCGCCGATTGGTAATAAAAAATAAAAGCAGATTGAAAAACACATTGCTTTTATTAAAAACCGTCCTTTTTTTCGACTTAATATGACAAATTTTGGGTCATTTGCTATTGCTGACCAATCTATTTTTTGTTCTGATATTTTAGAATCTGACATAAATCTACTCCATATTTTTATAGTTTTAATATATCTAGTAACACAATTTTGGCATTAATATTAAAATAAATAATTGTTTTTTATAGTTTTATATGCCAAGTGTTAATAGATTCCTCACTTTAAGTTGTTATTAATTACTTAAGTTCTTAAGTCGTTATTTATTGTTATACGACTGAGCTAATCCTATACGGAGTTATTTTGTAATGCAATTTAAAAAAAGAAATTTTATAATGATCTTGTCTTAGTATTTTGCTTAACTTAATCTACTTGTTTATACTTTACTTATTGTTTTATTTGTAAATATTTTCACTCTAATTGTTTTTTATTTTTAATATACTTAGATGTTTGTTGTTGTATAGTGAGTTGGCTGCAAATAAGTATAAATTTAAGAAATTTGGGTTTATGACGCGAATTCACCCAAAAATAAAAAATGAGGAGGAGGAGGAATAATAATGAGGGATAAACTTTCATCTTCCAATTATTAAAAAACAGCTTATGACAGAAATTATAGGGATTAAATAATGAATAATAGTTTATTTAGATTAGTATGCTTTGGTTCATTTTTAACGTCATTTTCATATGGAATAATGTTAATTCTCCCATTATTTTTATCAACCATCTTGAAATTACCTTTAGTAACGTCAGGAAAAATTATTTCTATGGGGATAATTGGTGTGATTTTATCAATAGTTATGATTCCTTATCTTCTTAATTACATAAGAACAAATATCATTGCTTGTATTGGCGCACTGACATATGCAATTGCTATTTTTCTTACACTATCATCTTATAATTTTATACTGTATATGGCTGGATTATTACTCGGTGCAGGGTGGGGAGTAATATATACTTTAGGTCCTATTGATGGTCTCATCAACAAGCGATATTAATGAACTAAGTAAAAACTTCATGTTTATTTCTGCTTTTAATATGTTAGGAGCAGGAATGTCTCCTATGTTAGTTAAGCTTGCTATGGAAAATGGTGTTGCTATTGAAGGTATATTTATTTTTGCAATTCTTTTAAGCTGCATAGCTAGTATTATTTTTTTAATCTGAAAATCATAAAATTAAAAGAAAATATAATGCAGCTATTTTTTTAATTATTAAAGAGGTTTTTACTTCCAAATTAGTAATCCCTTTAATTATGGTGTTCTTAGGCTCATGTGTTTTTATCTCAATGATGAATTTTCAGTTTGTTTTTGCTGAAGATAGAAATTTAAATTTCTCTGTTTTTTATGTTTCTTATACACTTGCATTATTATTTGCACGTTTTTTATTTAACTAAATTTATTTTAAAAATTTCGCAACCTTTAGCAATAATAGGATTGCTTTTAATTATGTTAGTATCTCTTTTCTTATTTCTTGCAACTACAAATAATATTTTTTATATAATACCTTCATCTTTACTAGGAATTAGCTATGGACTTGTTTATCCTTTAATTCAAACACAAATGGTAAAAGATGCAGAACCTGAAAAAAGAAGTACTTTCTTAACTATATTTAGTTTAAGTTATTTTATAGGAGTTTTTGGTTATCCATATTTTTTCACTTTAGGAGTTGACATAGGCGGAGTGATGGTATCTTTTTCAATATTGATTTTTTTATGTTTCCTAGACATCGTATTCGGTATTATATTATCTATAAAATCAAGATTATAATGTTTGGTGAGTTTGCATCACTAACGCAAAACTTTTTTATAATTTTGGTCAGATACAAATACCAAATGTTCTTAGCGCATTATACCCACGCAACTTCAAATTGATATTGATAATGTTCGCGAATTTTCTCTAAAAAAGGAATAATCGCAAGGGAATTAATTGTCTCAGATTGTGCCGTAATTGCTTTCGATAGTTGATTTAGTTCATTGCACCTACAATATTGATTTTTGTGCGATTTTCCGTCGTTTAATCGCTTTGTCATGACCCGTTTTTATCCATCCATAACTCAATTTAGTGGATTGTGTTTGATGAACCGCATCCATGAATAAATATGCTCATCATCAGGTAAATTATCTTTGAGCGATTGATAGTTCTTGATAAAAGTAGATTGCTTGTCTAAGTCACACTTATGCGGAACACCTTTAGGCTGTTTATAGCTAAATCCAACATGGTGAAGCCATTTGTTTAATCCTGCAAACGGTGTATTGAATCGCATATTTATGGAAAATAAAATCAACAATGTCAGCGCTATTAACATAAAGATTCTCTGCAATATGATCGATCATAAATGCAGTCTGTTCCAAATTAAGATAGCTTTTGGAACCGCCATTTTCAGGCTTGAATTTCTGCTTTTCTAAGTAATCTACTATGTGCTGGGTCACGTTGGAAGGGCTATCTCTTGCTGCTTTATGTCGCAATTCCAAGTTACTTTTTTTGTCAGCTGTGAGAGGACGGCTAGTTAAATAATGGCTAGCCACCTACTCGATCATTCTCATAAGAAAGTTAATTATCCTTTTGATAGGCTATCTTTTTTACTTTTATTCTATCTTTATTTTGATCTTTATTTTTATCTTTTTCGTCAACATCGTCGGGATTTAAAATGATATTTAACTCAAAAATGTCTGAATCGCCATCCCTCTCCATAGCTACTTTAACTTGACTATCACTAATTGGTAGGTATTTACGAACGACTTCTAATATATCATGCTGTAAGGCAGGTAAAAATATGGACTTGGAATAGAATCTTTAGCGCGTTCATGTGCGACAATAATCTGCAACCTTTCTTTCGCAAGAGAAGCTGTGTTAATTTTTTTATGAGATCGAAAAAAGCGACTAAACATAGTCTCAACTCCTTAGTAATCGTTGAAGAAAGTTTTTTTTAGCCACTTCTATAAAACGCTGTGGTTTCTCTTCACCCAAGTAGCGAGCAACAACATCTTCATATGCTTGAGCAGCATTACTTTCAGCTTCTAACAAAACAGGCGTGCCAGAGTTTGAACATTGTAAAACAATATCAGATTCAGGAATAACGCCTAATAAAGAAATACCTAAAATTTCAATTACATCATCAACAGAAAGCATATCTCCATCTTGTGCACGTTGGGCATCATAACGAGTCAGTATCAAAATTCTTTAACAGGATCTAGTCCTTTTTCTGCTCTTTCAGTTTTACTTGATAGAATACCTAAAATTCGATCGGAATCTCTCACAGAAGAAACCTCAGGGTTAGTCGTAACTAATGCATCATCAGCAAAATATAATGCCAACTGGGCACCTTTTTCAATGCCTGCAGGAGAGTCGCAAATAATATATTCAAAACCCATATCTTTAAGGTCATCAATAATTTTACGAACGCCCTCAAGACTTAGCGCATCTTTATCGCGTGTTTTGAGATGCCGGTAATATATACAATTGATCAAGGCGTTTTATCTTTGATTAGGGTTTGATTTAGAGTCGCCTCACCATTCACAACATTAACAAAATCATACACTACTCTACGTTCGCAACCCATTATTAATCTAAATTACGTAATCCCACATCAAAAACAATCACAACTGTTTTATAATTACGTATTGCTAGTCCTGCAGCAAAACTTGCACTGGTTGTTGTCTTACCGACACCTCCTTTACCAGATGTTACTACTATTACTCTTGCCACAAATAACTCCTATTCATTTTAATATTATTAATTAGCATCTATACCCGTCATCTTTGAAGATCAAACTTGCAGGATGCAATCCTTGCAGGATGCAACTGCTTTGTAGACAGCGTATTCTCACCCGAATCACTTACTTTATGTAAGCTCATCTGGTTCGTATACTGGCATTGCCAAAACAGTATTTTCCAATATTTTGGGTATATAATAGTCTTTATTGATTTTTTAGAAAAAATCTATCAAAACCTAAACAAGTAATTCTATTTGTAGTTGATCATTTTCAAGATAAACACGCACAGACTTACCTTTTAACTCATCCGAAATTTGATCAAATAATTTAAAATACCCAGCAATAGAAACAAGCTCTGCATTTAAAGAATGACAAAAAATTTGGGCTGATTTATCTCCACTTACACCTGCTAAGGCACGCCCTCTCATTGGTCCGTATAAATGAATATCTCCATCTGCTAAAATTTCAGCACCTGTGCTCACCATTTTGAGAAGCACTATGTCACTTTTTGCATAAATCTGTTGACCCGAGCGAACAGGCTGATTCACTTTCAATGTATTAAACTTCTTATTCTGTTCATTTCCCTCTACTTTTTTAGCTAAATAATCAGACTTTAACGTTAAATTTGCATGATTATCTTCCGATTATTAACTACTTCATCGTTGAATTGAATATTAGATGAGTTCTTTTTAGTTGAAGTAACAATTTTCCAACCTTCACGACTTGCTGCTTCAGTCATTCCATGAGGAACATTACGTAGGCCTATTGTTATAAAAGGCATTTTATATACTATTGTTTTTAGTAATTTAAAATCTAATGCCTCATCACTAGAAATATTGGATAAATCAATCAAACGGGCATATTGACAAATAAAAATCGCGAATCAGCTATAGCTTGATTTAAATATTCTTCAAATACTACTAAATTAACCACATATAAATTGATTACTGAAACAGCAATCATGCTACCTTTTATATCAAATACCACTTTATTCATATATAACGTCTCTTAAAAATTTACTAGCTAATGATTAAAGTTTTTATCTTAATTTAAAACAAAAAACATATAACTCGTTCTTATTTAAGAAATATTAAGATAAAAATAAAATAGTCATATCACTTAAATTTTGAACGAATTGTATGCCATTAAAAACTTTTCACGCGCAATCATATATTAACATATATTAATGTATATTAATATATGCATGAGCATTACTTGTAATTAATGTACATGCCCACCTTCACCATGTACATGCCCGTGCTCGATCTCTTCAGCTGTTGCTGCTCGAATTGATAAAATTTCAACATCAAAATGCAAGTTTTGACCCGCTAGAGGATGATTGCCATCAAGCATATATACGCTATCTGTAATACCTACAATAGTGAAAGTTTGTACATGCCCTGTATCTGTTTGACCATTTACTTTCATGCCAATTTCGATTGTTTCTGTCGTCGGGAATTGATCTTTTGGTACTTCAAAAATAGCTTCATCTTGTTTTTCGCCATAGGCATTGGCACATTCAACATCAAAACTTAAATTTGCACCTGCTATTTGCCCTTCAAGGCCCAATTCAAAGCCTGGAATCATCATTAAATGTCCATGAATGTAAGTCAGTGGCTCATGATCACGGCTTGAATCTAATACCGCACCTGCAGTATCTTTTAACGTATAGTGAACTGTTACAACAGAGTCTTTAATGGCTTTCATTAGCTTTCCTTATTTAAAAATTAAAATTATATTTCTTTGAAAATTAGCAATACATTAAAATAAAAGAAGATCTTAGTGAATATAAGATTTATTCAAACTGATTTTTTTATCTTCAAACTGCTTAACACGTCGATCATGAGCCAAATAGTTATCAGACCAAAAAATGGCAGCTTGCACCCTAGGTGTAACTAACTTGAGTGCTTGCTTTCTAACAACCCAGCGCCAAGCATTATGTTCTGGAAATCCTAATTCTGGGTTGATAGGTAGGCTTATTTTACGGATTTTTGTCTCTGCAAGATAGTAGCGAGCTATTTTTTTTCCTCTAAAATAGGTGCTGTTTTCATAAAACTCATTACCCCATTTATAATCAAGGCTTTCTATTGTTGTCTCTTCCATCACTTCTCTATTACACGCATCAAAAGGTGTTTCTCCTATTTCCGTCTGCCCTTTTGGAAAATCCCAAAAATTATGAGCACGCAATAAAAGGTATAAAAAACGTGTTCTATCCCAGCGCACAATAACTGCACCTGAAGAAATAATGATTGGTTCGGCTAATTTATCAGGATTTTTTTCTAATATACTATTTCGCTCATCAGCCGTACTTTCCTTTTTTTTCATTTATTCAACCTTAGTTGTCATATTGCAATGCAGGGCTAAACTCATGCACGGCATCTACCATTGCTTTAACGTTCTCTGGATTAATTTTTGGGTGAATTCCATGCCCAAGGTTAAAAATGCCCTGATTTATCGACCATTGGACCAAAATTATTGAGAACTTTTTCGACTTCTAAACGAACTATTTCTGGTGTCGCATACAATACAGCAGGATCCATATTTCCTTGCAACGAGACACGATTTCCAACTGCATTTCTTGCATCTGAAATCTCCGTCATCCAATCTAAACCTAAACAATCTGCTCCAGAATTAGCCATCTCAGATAGCCAAGAACCACCACCTTTAGTAAATATAATGACAGGAATTTTGACACCATCGACTTCTTTAATTAAACCATCAATCACATACTTCATATAATTTAGTGAAAATTCAACATAGTTTGATTTAGACAATAAACCACCCCATGTATCAAAAATTTGTACCACCTGAGCACCCGCCATAATTTGCGCATTCAAGTAGTTTTTAACAGACTCCGCTATTTTCATAAGCATTTTGTGCATATTCTTAGGGTCTTGATACATAAGGCCTTTAATCATGCCAAACTCTTTACTCCCTCCACCTTCGACCATATAAGTCGATAAAGTCCAAGGACTACCAGAAAATCCGATCAAAGGGACTCTTCCATTTAATTCTCGTTTAATTGTACGAACAGCATCCATTACATATTTAAGTTCAATTTCAGGATCAGGGTTTGGTAAATTATCAATTTGAGCAATACTTCTCACGGGATTACTAAAACGAGGACCTTCTCCTTCTGTAAAAGACAGGCCAAGTCCCATTGCATCAGGAATTGTTAGGATATCTGAAAATAGAATAGCCGCATCAAAGTCAAACCGCTCTAATGGCTGCAAAGTAACTTCACAAGCTAACTCAGGATTTTGACACAGTGCCATAAAGCTACCCGCTTTTGTTCGTGTTTCACGATACTCAGGTAAATAACGTCCTGCTTGGCGCATCATCCAACAAGGAGTGCGATCAACGGGTTGATTTAATAATGCACGGATAAAACGATCATTTTGTAAAGACATACAACCTCAATAGAAATCTTCAATGTGCCAAGCAAGATTGATCAGCACATAAAATCATATAATAAATTAATCTCAAGCGTCATATACTTTGCTGTGCTGTGCTTAAATAATAAGGGAAATTAAAAATAAATTGGGAGCTTATCATAGCAGTTCTTTTTTGTCTTTTAGCAAATGCTAGAAACTTCGAATAATAGAGGTGAGTCCGCAATGAAGAATTGATTTTTTACTATTAAAAATAATTAACTCAATGAATGCTATTTTTGTATCTACTTACCCACTAACACTAAACAAAATCTATCCTGGGAAGATTTTCAAGTTCGCGATTTTGAGTCAATCAAAAATTTATTGGGTATTAGTTTCTTTTTATTGGATTATTTTAAAGAGTTTCTATTTGGATGCAAATAAATGATATTTCAATGGATAATTTGAAAGAATTAATGTAGAAGTTTCAATGGTTTAAAATAAGTTTTCCGAAGCTCCTAGAGGATACCTTACAAGGATTTTTTAGAAGCAACAGGGATTGACGCTAGAGTGTTCGTCATTTTGGGTTTATGATGCGAACTCACCATTTTAATAATTTAAATAAAATTAGGACTTATATGAAAATTATAGAAGTAACTCATCCATTAATTCAACATAAACTTGGTAAAATGAGGGAAGCGAATATTTCAACTAAGGATTTTCGAGAACTAGCATCGGAAGTAGCAATGCTATTGACATATGAAGCGACTAAAGATTTGGAAATGGTCGATCATGAGGTTGAAAGTTGGGCAGGTCCTGTTACAGTCAAACGAATTAAGGGGAAAAAATTACACTTGTTCCTATTTTGCGTGCAGGTGTTGGTATGTTACAAGGCGTACTTGATCTTATTCCTAACGCTAAAGTATCTGTTGTGGGATTTGCACGTGATGAGGAAACGTTTCAACCAATTGCATATTATGAAAAACTTGCAACACAAATGTCAGATAGAACAGCACTAATTTTAGATCCAATGTTTAGCAACAGGTGGACCGTTATTGCCACTATTAATATGTTAAAGAAGCAGGTTGCACTAAAATTAAAGCATTATTTTTAGTTGCAGCACCAGAAGGACTTGACGCAGTTAAGGTATTACATCCAGATATTGAGATTTTTGTTGCCTCAATTGATGAAAGATTAAATGAAAAATCTTACATTATCCCTGGCTTGGAGATGCGGGGGATAAGATTTTTGGCACACCGAATAATTAATATTTTATAATAAATATATATAAATATAATGATGGGCGCTTGAAAGGAGGATAATAGAAATGAATGCATGTGGTACTACAGGTAAGTTAAGCACTTCTTTAAAAGCATATTTGCAACGTTATGAATATTTTTTGTTAATGTTCTTTTTGATGTTCTTTTCTATTTGTAATTCTGCTTTAGCAGAGTTAACAACAAGTCAAAAAAGTGCATATCAATATGCTAAAAACGAATTATCTAAAAATAACGATAATCCGTATCAAGTTTATTTAAACGTGCATCCTAAGTCTGAAACGTCAAAGTACTTAAAATTCTATTATTATTTAAATGATGGTTCGGCTATCGGTGTTGCTGAATTTTTAAATGCTAATAAAGAGCGTGCCTTTTATAATACTTTATTGTCCAGTGTCGTACAAATATATCAATCAGAAGGAAAATGGTCTGCAATTCTAGATGTTTTGAATAAAGAAAATGCAAATACCTTAACTTTAAAGTGTATTTTACGGGAAGCCTATTACCAAACGAACGATACGGATCAATCATTTTTAGATTTTTCAAGTTTCTATGTGAATAATAATTTGCCAAAATCGTGTGATGCTATTTCAAATATTGTTGTAAAACATAATGTTTTGAATCAAAGAGATTTAATTAATAAGATTCGTTTTCTAATTAAAACAGGAAATATCAACGTCGCCAGTTTTCTTAATATGCATCAAAATAAAAATCAAGCTGCCAAAGTACATTTTGAAGAGCTAATTCAGTTATATAAAAATATCAATTCATTAGACATATTAAAAGAATTAATAGAGTCAAAATCTCAAAGGGCCAGTACTACTCTACTGCAAGGTGATTATCTAAGTTTAGTGAATGTGCTTGCAAAAAAAAATTCTATTTCTGGACAAGAACTATTGGATTTAATTTTAAAACTTAAATTAGTGTCAATAGAGTCAAGCTATGCAACTTTGGCACAAATTACCATTTATCAAGCAGGAAGAGCGGATGCGGATGCGGATACTATATTAAGTCGAATTTCAAGCCTTCCAAAAGACTTTCAAAGTGATGAGCTAAAGCAATGGGGTTTTCGTTTATCTGCGAAAAATAAAGATTGGAAACAAGCATTGCTTTTCTTAAATAGCTTATCTGATTTAGCTAAGCGTGAAGATACATGGACTTATTGGCTAGGTGAAATGCATTTAAAATTAAATAATATTGATAAGGCACATCAATATTTTAAAAAAATTTCACATAGAACAAACTTTTATGGTTTTCTTGCAAGTGATAAACTTAACCAAAGATATGTAGTTTTACAAGGTTTAAAAAACAAAATAAACCGCCTATTGTTAAAATTACTGACTCCAATTTTTTAATTGCTTTTGACTTAATTAATGTCGGTGAAATGGGATTTGCCCGTTCAGAATGGATGCGAGCTCTAAATACAGCAAATTTAAAACAAATGCATGCCGCAAGTATTCAAGCATATGAGCTTGGAGAAAATGACCTTGCTATTCGTGCAGCTGTTCGTGCACAGCAACCTGGAGTTTAAGTAATCGTTATCCAGCGTTATATGTGAAAGATATTCATAAGAATGCTAAAAAAAAATCATTAGACTGGTTGATGGTTCTTAGCTTGATGCGACAAGAAAGCTTGTTTCAAGCAGATGCTAAATCTCGTGCGGATGCATACGGATTGATGCAACTGTTGATTCCTACAGCAGAAAGAAATGTCTAAACGCCTAGGCGAAAAAGAACGTGGTTCATTGATCAATCCAAGCTTTAATATCCGTTACGGCACAGAATACTTACTTGAATTAACAGAGCAATTTGGTGATTTTTTGGCCATATTTATTAAGTGGCTATAATGCTGGACCGCAGAAAGTAAAAAAATGGATAAATCCAAAAATTGATCCAGCACTTTGGTTGAATCAATACCATATAAAGAGACGCGTAATTATGTGAAAAATATTTTAGTTGATCGCGTCATCTATGGCTATTTATACGAGAATTCCGAGTATGATTTAAATTTTAAGAAAAGTGTAATGAATAATACTCTAGCTACTTTACCTAGAATTTCAGACTTTTTATTTCCACGAGAAAAGTAAATCTGTAATATCTCTCTTGGGGTATTTACCATGCATTACCAGATTGGTTGTGCATACTCAAACTATTGCAAGGCAGTGCCGTAACCTTGCATAAAATGAGTTTTTCACTATATGTAATGTTTTGATTTATAAGAAAGAGATTTTGATATGCCAACTATATTTACAGAACCTGATTCAAACATAATTCAAGCGAATTTGATTCAAATCACGCCATAACCCCATTAATCGATACGGAAAATTGGCAAGAACGGGTTAAAATAAGCGCGTGATTGTTGGAATGAGCGGCGGTGTTGACTCTTCTGTTGCTGCTTTTTTATTGAAAGAAGCTGGTGCAGAAGTTCATGGCGTTTTTATGAAAAACTGGGAAGAGGAGTTTTGATACAGATACTGTACAAGCGCGGTTGATCTAAGTGATGCACAGTTAGTCGCGGATAAATTAGGCATTCCTCTACATAAAGTTAATTTTGCTAAAGATTATAAAGAACGTGTGTTTACCTATTTCCTTGAGACATTGAAAGCAGGTCTAACGCCAAATCCAGATGTTTTATGTAATAAAGAAATAAAATTTAAAGCATTTCTGGATTATGCAAATGAGCTTGGAGCAGATTATATTGCAACAGGTCATTATGCTAGAACTAGGATTAATAATTTAACTCAGCTTTTGATTGGGCTAGATGAGGGTAAAGATCAAAGTTATTTTTTACACTTATTGAGCCAATCTCAAATAGAGCGTGCTATTTTTCCTGTTGGACATATCCAAAAAAAAGAGGTTCGTGCGATTGCAGAGCGTGAGCAGCTGATTACTTTTGATAAAAGGATTCTACTGGGATTTGTTTTTATAGGGAGCGTGATTTCAATGATTTTTTTTGGGGTCAGTATTTGCCAAGTAAACTGGAGATATGATTACCCCAGAAAAGGAATTATTGGAAAACATAATGGATTAGCATTTTTACAATTGGGCACGTCAAGGTTTAAAAGGATTGGGGGCGTAAAAATTCAAGTGGTGAACCATGGTTTGTTGCAGATAAAATTTTAGAAACTAAACAACTTGTTGTGGTTCAAGGAGAGCACCCTTACTATATGGCGTTGGATTAATTGCACAAATCCTCACTGGGGTTGGCGGTAAAATACCAAGCAAGACCCAATTACGAGCAAAAATTCGCTATCGACAAACAGATCAAGCATGTTCGATTTTCTTTTTTGAAAATATACAAAGGAAGTTATATTTGGGGACGGCAAAGTGCGATAACCCAGGGCAATCAATCGTTTTTTTTTGATGGTGAAATTTGTTTAGGTGGTGCGGTTTATAGTACGTAATTTTGAATCTTAAAATTTAAATTGAGAGACAGATTAAAATAGATTTGGAATGGAATAATTTTTATTTATTCAACAATAGAAATTATTTTTTTTTATTTATGCATTCATATTTCGTTGTTTTACAAAGCTAAATTTTTTGAATTAATAAGGTTGCCTAATATGTCTAAGATTAATCTTTAATAGCCTCGTTTCAGAACAAAGAAATAGAGAGACACTTAATATTGATCAAGTATCTAGTTTAGAGCTTGTGACAATGTTAAATAAAGAGGATAAAAAAGTACCTCTAGCAGTTGAATCGCAGTTAGCTTCTATTGCAGAAGCGATTGATCATATTGTAATAGCCTTTAGTAAAGGAGCGCGTTTTCTTTATATAGGCGCTGGCACAAGTGGGAGATTAGGTATTTTAGATGCTTCCGAATGCCCACCAACATTTGGTGTAGATAATACAATGGTTATTGGGCTAATTGAGGGGGAAAAGATGCAATTCACAAAGCAATTGAAGGCGCTGAAGATAGTCTAACAATGGCAAAAGATGACCTTGAAAATATTAATCTAACCAAAGAAGATGTTTTGGTTGGTATTGCGGCATCTGGGAGAACACCATATGTAATTGGAGGTTTGGAATATGGTAATTTACTCGGCTGCGTTACAGTGGCAATTTCATGTAATGCTGATTCTCCTATTGCAAATGCTGCGAAGATTGCATTTCACCAGTTGTTGGACCTGAAGCTTTAACAGGTTCAACACGATTAAAATCTGGCACAGCCCAAAAATTGGTTTTAAATATGCTTACAACGGGCGCGATGATTAATATGGTAAGCCTATCAAAATTTAATGGTTGATGTAGAGGCTACAAATTTAAAACTTGTAGAACGCCCAAAAGGTGATTGTCATGCAAGCAACAGAGTGTACGCGAGATACAGCAGAAAAAGCATTAAATGAGTGTGGTGGTCTATTGTAAAACAGCTATTGTTATGATTTTGGCTAACTTGTCTGCAGATGATGCAAGCGCCTCATTAGCTTCGCATAATGGTTTTATTAGACCCGCGATAAATCTTTAATTTAGATTAAAAATTATATTTGATTTGTACTATAGGAAAAAATATGTCAAAAATTAATCAGGTAATGATACTCGAGATTATTAAAAATATTGCGGCGAAGGCAATGTTATCACTGCGAGTAATTGTATGACACGATTACGCTTAGCGTTAGTTTGACACAAACTTGGTTGATCAAGTGGCTCTCAAAAAAATCGAAGGCGTTATGGGGTGATTGAAGCAGATGGACAGCTTCAAGTCGTACTTGGACCAGGTAAAGCGCAAACTGGCGCAGATATCATGAATGAAACTTTAATCTCCATTCGAGATGGTAATATAGAAGCACCTATAACTAATAATGCTTCTATTAATGTTTTTAATGAAAATATGAGTTTAGATGATATTGCAGCAAAGAAAAAAGCATCTTTAAAAGCTAAACAAACTAATCCAATTCAGTATTTTTAGCAAAATTTGCCACAATCTTTACACCATTAATTCCAGGTTTCATTGGTGTTGGTTTACTTGCAGGAGTGGCAGCTGTTTTAAATCAACTATATGTGGCTGACATTTTAATAGCCAATGCTAAATTAATTCTAGAAGCCACTAAGCTGCATTTACAGGATGTAGGATTAGCTTTACCTGCTGCACAAGAAATGAAAATAGCGATAACACAATTAGAGTCCGCTCATATTGCATTATTAAAAATAATTCGATTTTCCTGATGCACAACAAATAAAAGATGCAATGTTGCAAGTGGAGATACTTCAAAAATTGGACCAGTATCTGGCGTAGTTAGCCCAATATCCTTTTTAGTCCAATTTATCTCATTTATTATTCATTTTCCAAGTTACTGTTCTTTTTTTCTTTCCTATACTTGAGGCTATAATGCACAAAAAGCATTTGGTGGATCAGGTGTAATGGTGCAATTTATTTGGCGCATTTTTTATTGCTGCATTCTCAAATGGGGCCCCTGGTTTCAGGATTAGCAACATTTTTTGATGTTGCCATTAAACAAAAAGGTGGCGTGATTGTTTCGTTGATTGCGGCAATCTTTGGTGCTTTTGTTGAAAAAAATATTCGTAAAATTATGCCTGATAATTTAGATATGATCCTGACATCTTTTTTTTACTTTATTGATTGTGGGAGTTGTGACATACATCGCTATTATGGCCTGCTGCATATGAGTTGTTTGAGGGAATGGCTTGGTTATTTAGTCATTTAAATAGCAATCCATTTGGTGCAGCTATATTGTCAGGATTATTTTTAATTTCAGTTGTTTTGAATTCATCAAGGATTTGTTCCTGTTTACTTGTCACTGGTTGAAAAAATTGGATATAACACATTGTTTCCAATTTTAGCTGTTGCGGGAGGTGGTCAAGTAGGTGCAGCATTGGCGTTATACATAAAAGCTAAAAAAGATTCACTTTTACGTGTACAAATCAAAGGTGCGATTGTTCCAGGTATTTTAGGCATTGGTGAGCCATTAATTTATGGCGTTACTTTGCCACGAGGTAAGCCTTTCATTACAGCTTGTTTAGGTGCTGCTTGCGGTGGGTTTTTTTATTGGATTTATGGCGTGGATTGGTTATTCAATTGGTTTAAATACTGCTTTCGGACCTTCAGGTGTTGTAGTATTCCTTTAATGACATCAAAAAATGGTATTTTTACAGGAATGTTAATTTATGTGATGGGTTTGTTGATTTCTTACATAGCAGGCTTTTTAATTACATTGTTTTTTGGTACTAAAAATATTGATTTAGATTAATTAAAAAATTGACTTATTATTAGTTTTATAACTTTGGTGTTCTAAATTACTGATATATATGCCCGTAATATTTGAAGATCAAACTTGCAGAGTGCCGCACTGGTAGCCAAAGTAGTATTTTAAATCTTGTGGTATATTTTACATTGATTAGGATTTACTTATGGATATGCGGCAAATTTTAGCGTCAGTATCTTGAAATATGAATTTTCTGTTATTATGCCACTTTAGTTTTTTTCAACCTTGAATGGATTGTTTATTTATGAAAATAATGAATTTTTTATTACCTGCTATATTAACAGTTGGATTAAATTCCCCTTTATATGCACAAAACAATAGCTCAATGAAAAGAATCAACACTCTTGAGGGAATTGCAATGGTTGTCAATTCCGATGTAATTACCTATTCTGAATTACGTCGCGCATTAGCTGAAGCTGGTTCCGTATCAAAAGGAAAAAGGTCTGCCGCATCTGCGGAAGAAGCTATTAATATGTTGGTTGTTGAGCGATTACAAACTCAAATTGCAGACGCAACAATATTAAAATTGGTGAGGATGAAATTGATCGTGCAATTGCAGAAATAAGCAAAACGTATAATGCAACTATTGAGATGTTACAAACTTATTTGCAACAGTCAAATCAGAGTGTAGCAATTTTTAGAGATAATATTCGTAAGCAAATTGTAGCTGCACGCGTAAGAGATGGTGTGATGCAAGGTGTTAAAATAACAAATAATGACGTCGACATGTTTATGCTAACTGCAGAATTCCAGAATGTTAATGAAACAAATGCAACAAGAGCGTATTACTCAAACACATGTGAAACATATATTAGTAAGAGTAAGTAAAGATTTGACGGATGAAAAAGCAATATTACGTGCACGCCGTTTATATGAACGCATCAATAACGGTGAAGATTTTGAACTTCTTGCTCGAGCACAATCAGATGACCCTGCATCGGCTGCGAAAGGTGGCGATTTGGGATGGGTTGCACAAGGGCAATTAGAACCTGAATTTGAGAAAGAAATGAATAGAATTGGTTTGAATCAATTGAGCCCTATTTTTCGTACACCTTTTGGCTATCACATGATTAAGGTGTTGGAACGTAAAAAGGCATGAGAAGTGATGACATGGTGCGTAATACAGCGAGAGCAATGCTTTATAATAAAAAAGCAGCGCAAGTGTGGGCAATTTGGCAAGATTCTTTAATGAATCAAGCTTATATTGAAAAACGTTTTTAATGCTTCGTTTATATTTTTGACGGTCGTTATTCCAGCTAAATTAATATGACTGTTAATAAATCATATAAATATTGGCTTTTGTTTTTATTTTCAAATAATTGAGTGTGGTTTGATCATGATATTCTATATGATAAAGTGTAAAAACCACTATGAAATTAAGCAAATAATTTTGCTGTAACAATTTTCAATCGGTATAATGCGGCGTATTATTTTGATTTGGGGATTAACACAATGTTTGATTTCATTTGGAGTGTTTTTATTGTCATATTTCTATTGTTAATTGGTGGTGTGTGTTATTTATGTTTAGACAGTTTTTTTCTTCTAAAAAACATCAGATCTTCAGGTAAGTAATCCTGCTCGGATTGAGCCAGAGCTAGATGATACGTTAAGTAATAGTGTTTTTAATGTTCGATTGGTCAAACCAGACATCCTTAGAAGCAGAATTACTTAGCGCCGATTCCAATATTAATATTCAAAATAATGCGCCTAATATAATGACTAGTTTTGATGAGAATGTAGATAATCTAAGCTTACAAAAACATCAAAATGAGTCTATAAATTTACAAAAACCTTGCTTGTCTGGCATAAGAGATACAAATATTAATAGTTCAGGGGGGTTGTTGGAAGGTGTTAATCCTTATACGGAAGTTTTGCAAATTTCAGAAGCTTCCGATTTATCGAAAAATTTCGCTGATACACATTTACAAGAAGAATCGTTACAAATGCCAATACTAAGTGATTCGAAAAAAATAGACATCCTATATGCGCTATGTTAGTTACTAAATTTAAAGATTTATTTGGTGGTATAAAAGTATTTATAAACATGTCTGTATCATCTTCAGCAGAATATACTGAACGTCCTAGTGCGATAGAGCGAATAGCCTTAATTTTTAGTCGCTCCAAAAATGACCTTATCTCGGGCATGAAATTTTTTCTGTTATTCAAAAGTTTGAACTTCCCTTAACATTAGGTAAGGATGGTTTTTTAGATCAAAGAACTACAACATATTTTGGTGATGAGGTTGAGTTTAGTGTTGCCAGCCTTATCTATCCAGGTAGTTTTGATGTGCCTAATGCTACAGAAATGTTAACACCTGGCATATTGTTTTTTATGGATATCCCGACACCAGATCATCATTCAAATACTCTAGATAAAATGCTAAAAATTGCAGCCAGATTTGGTCATGAACTGGGAGGAACATTGCTAGATCAAAATAAAGAACCTCTGACGAAAGAAAGTTTAGAAAAATTACGAAGTCATGTAGAAAAAACTGGATCAAGATCTGTGGAATAAAGCTGAACTTGATTCAACTAATCTTCGTTATGTAATATTTGCTCGCACTTTGCGAGCTTTTTTATTTATAAACTTTATTTATAAAATGTTATACCCAAAAGACTTGAATATACTGCGAGGCGGAAAGAGCTGCGCACTGCAAGTGTTGCGCACTGCAAGTGTTGCGCACTGCAAGTGTTGCACACTGCAAGTGTAAGAATCCCGAGACTTACAAGTAGTAAGTGATTCGGGTGAGTGCATGACGCCAACAAAGCAGTTGCATCCTGTAAGGAGATCTTCAAGTATGACGGGTATAAAAAGTTTTGCGTTAGTGATACGAACTCACCTTTTAAAATTAAGGTCCTGGGTGATTTTAGATTAAATTATTTTTTATAAAATTTTAGGTAACATATGAATAGTGATTTTCAGATATAGAACAATTGAAACAACTCAAAATAGAGTGATTAACTTGTAGAAGCGCTTAATAAATTTAATTATTACTATCATGTTTTGGATGAAATATTAATCCCAGATCATCAATATGATGCATTATTTAATGAGTTAAAATTATTAGAAACAGAATACCCACAATTTGCTGACATAAATTCACCAACAAACAAAGTCGGTGCACCGCCATCAAAAGCATTTGGAACAATTATTCATGAAAAACCATGTTATCTCTTGATAATGCATTTAATGTTGAAGATGTTTGAAAAATTTTATTCCCGTATTCTTGAACGATTAAAAAATGATACACCTATTCTTTTTTTTGCAGAGCCAAAGCTTGACGGTTTAGCTGTATCTATTCGCTATGAAAATGGCATATTGATCAGTGCAGCAACTCGAGGCGATGGTCAATCTGGTGAGGACATTACAGATAACATTAAAACCATTAAAACCATCCCATTAAGATTAAAGGGAGATTTTCCTGATATTGTAGAGGTGCGTGGTGAGGTTTTTATGAAAAAAGATGCTTTTCAAAACTAAATGATCATCAACGTAAAATAGGTGGCAAATTATATGCAAATCCACGGAACTGTGCTGCTGGTAGCCTAAGGCAACTCGATTCACGCGAAACAGCTGAACGGAATTTAAGTTTTTTTTGTTATGCAGTTGGTGTATTCTCTGAGCTTATAAGGCCTATTGAAACACATTCTGGCTGGTTTGGATGCTTTTCACGAGTGGGGTTTGCCTATATGCCCTCTCAATAAAGCAATTAATTCTGTGGATGAGCTTATTCAATATTATGAAAAATGATGCACGATAGAACATCATTCCTTATGAGATTGATGGTGTTGTGTACAAGGTGGATCAATTATCTATTCAAGATGAGCTAGGTTTTGTTGCACTTCACCTCGTTTTGCAATTGCGCATAAGTTTCCTGCAATGGAAGAAATAACGCAGATTCTAGATGTTGAGTTCCAAGTAGGAAGTAGTCGGTGCAATTACGCCAGTTGCCCGTTTGTTACCCGTGAATGTTGCAGGTGTCGTCGTTTCAAATGCTACATTGCATAATCAAGATGAAATTAATCGATTAGGTGTAAAGATTAATGATTACGTCATGATTCGCAGAGCGGGAGATGTTATTCCTCAAATTGTACGTGTTGTCACTGAAAATAGAACTGCTGATGCGCGTGATATTATCTTCCCATTGACCTGTCCAATATGTGATTCGCCGATTGAGCGCATTGAAGGGGAAGCTATAGCTCGATGTACAGGTGGATTTTTATGTAAAGCTCAACGTATTGAAATGATTAGACATTTTGCATCTCGAAAAGCAATGGATATCGATGGGTTAGGCGATAAATGGATCGCACTATTGGTTGAATATGACATCATAAACACGCCTGCAGATTTATATCGATTAACTCGTGAAAAACTATTAACCCTTCCGCGAATGGGTGAAAAAAGTGTTGATAATTTACTTCAAGCAATAGAAAAAAGTAAAGCGCCAAAGTGGGCTCGCTTTTTATATGCATTGGGAATTCGAGAAGTTGGTGAATCCTCCTCTCGCATGTTTGGCGCAACATTATCCAAGCATTGAAACATTGAAGAATGCAACTGCTGAAGAGTTACAATTATTGCCAGATTTAGGTCCTAAAATGGCAAATTATTTAATACAATTTTTCCAAAATGAACGCCAAAATAATATGATTATCCAGTTATTTGATGGCAGGAATTACACCCCAGATTCCAATGCAAATTGTAAAAGTAAAATCGAGTGAATTTGGTGTGAATGTCAGTGATATTCAAAATACATTGCCATTGAGTAACCAAACATGGGTTATTACAGGTTCGTTATTTCAAATAAGTCGTGATGATGCATCCGAGAGACTAAGGGAACTAGGGGCTAAAGTTTCAAGTAGTGTTTCAAAGAAAACATATTGTGTTCTTGCAGGTGAAAAAGCAGGCTCTAAACTTGATAAAGCAAATGAATTGGGTATCAACGTCATGACGGAGGATGAATTTATCACATTATTGGGTGAAAAAAATGTCCAAGTTTGATATTAAAAAGCAGCCATTAAATCAAAATTTGGAGGGAATTGGCAGCATTCCATTGTCATTGCAAGTCGCGAGTCCTTAAGTTGTTTTGGATTTGGTGCTCTGCCAATATAGGTGTTTTAGGCATTTTATACGGAGCAGTGATTATGTCATTTGGATTGTCTTTTTTTCAAGCAATCCTAGTTATGCTACTGGGCTTATCTACTTTTGGTTTGGTCGGAATTACTGCAATTGCAGGCTTTAGAGGGAGAACTAATACCTTAACGTTATCTCGACGGGCGTTTGGCATGAAAGGAAATATGCTTCCCACGTTTTTTAGTTGGGTATATTTAATGGGGTGGGAAGCCATTAATTTGGTCATTGGTACTTTTACTTTAGTGGCTTTGTGTCAAGTTTTTGGTATTGAATCTAGCCCACTTTTAATGTTGATATGTTTAATGTGGTTTTGCCAGTTAATTATTTTGATCAGTTTTTTAGGGTTAAATGGCGTAATGCGACTGCAAAAGTTTCTCACTCAATTATTTGGTATATTTACTTTATTTGTTGTTATTTATATCTTTTTAAATGCAAATTGGATAAAGGTTTTTGCTTTACCAAATGGAAATTGGTTACAGGCTTTTTACCTGCATTATCCATCATTATGGCAGGCACAGGAATTGGTTGGACTATTGCTGGTGCTGATTATAGCCGCACACAAAAGCCAGAATCACGCTGTAGTACTATCTTTTTTTCTGTGATGGGTGGTGCAGGGTTCCCTTTATTACTATTAATGTTGGCAGGTATTTTATTGAGTGTTGATCAACCAAAATTAGCAGGCGCGAGCAACCCAATAGCAATGATTCAAAGCGCATTGCCTGATTGGATGAGTATTCCATAATTTAGTGGCAGCTATCGGTGCAATGATGACTTTAGGTGTTTTGAGTTTATATTCAGCAAGCTTAACTTTACAAACATTGGGATCAAAGTTAAACAAACTTACACCATTGGATTTAATGCGTTATTGGTTTTAATAATTGCGACATATGTTTTGTTTGTTTCAGAATATTTTATGCATTCTTTTATGATATTTTATTTTTCTGTGGATTAATATTAAGTGGTTGGTCTGCAATTTTTATCGCTGACTTTTTAATTAAACCATTTTATACCGATCAAGCTTTATCTAAAACACCTGATGTGAATATGTTTGCAATTTTATGTTGGATTTTTAGTGTAATGATTGGACTTTCAATGAGTAAAATTGGTGGTTTCAGTGGTCCGTTTGCGGTAGGTATTTTAGAGAATTCTAAATTAGGGAAAATTAATTACATTTGCAACGAGTGGTATTTTTTATTCATTATATCGTTGGATTGTTTATAGAAAATAAAATTTATACTTCTAAGTAATGCTTCAACCTCTATACCTTCAACGCCATTAATTATCCCTCACTTGATGGCGTTGCTATATACCTTTCACCTTTGAATATCCTGCTTTGTTGGCAATGTATGCTTGCCGCCTCACAATACCTCCAGATCTTTTGGTATAGATAAGCTTTACATGCTTTATTAAGTGTTATATTGTAACAATCCTGTAGGGCAAATTTTATTAACCATGGAGAGTTGTATGACATCGAATGCTGCATCTAAATTTTTACTTAGTATATGTATCTTATTAACTGCAACAGCATTGATAAATGCGCATGCACATGGAGTAGCACTCACTAAAACAGAGCGAAAAGCGAGTAAAGGGGTTTTTGAGAATGAACAAGTTAAAGGGCAGAACACTGGGAGATTGGGAAGGAGATTGGCAGTCTCTGAATCCTTATTTATTAAACGGTGATTTGAATCCTGTTCTAGAGAAAAAGTCTAAGAAGGGTGATAAAACTACCGAAGAGTATAGAGCGTATTATAAAAAAGGATATGCCACCGATATTGAGAGGATTAGTATCAAGGATAATCTCATTAAATTTCATGTGGGAAGTGCTGTTAAATCTTGTAAATATGATTATGTAGGGTTTAAGATATTAAACTATCCCACTGGTAAGAAGGGCGCACGTTACTTATTTGAATTTAAAGATGGTCAATCAAGTGCACCTAAGTATATTCAATTTAGCGACCACATTATCGGACCACGTAAATCCGAACATTTTCATATCTATTCAGGAAATGAATCTCAGGAATATTTACTTAAGGAAATGAATAATTGGCCAACTTATTATTCAAATTCTTTAAATAAAGAGCAAATTATTCATGAAATGTTACATCATTAATTTGATTTAGCTAACTCCCCCTTACAAAGCATAGGTATCTACACATTTATTATCGTCCCTCCCAATATTGCATTTGCCATTTGGGAGAGTGTTTTCTAGATCATATTCTGCAAGCAAAGATAATGTATTTAGTAGAATAGAAAGCCCTACAAGCAGTGCTGGTGCGCTTTCCATTCGACCTCTTTTTTGTTGGCCGCCCTGATAAACGGGCTAAAAATTGGCGTGTCCGCATATCTTCTTCCGTCTGTCTATTTTGCAACTGCCAGACCAGCACACATGCCATACAGGCAATTAAAAACCGCTTAATCACTGCTTGAGCACTCTGTTGCAACCAACCTTCAATATCATGCCCTGCACTTTTAATTAATTTAAAAAATGATTCAATATTCCAACGCCAGTAATACCATTGTGCAAGTTGTCGATCATCTATATTGCTTTCCCCATTGGATAATAAACACCATCTTGTTAAAATCTTTCCTTCATTATCAGATAATTGTGCAACAACTAAACGTAATGGCAACGGATCACCTTTCAGATCTTGACACGTACCTGTTGTCGGATTGCGTCGCTTAGCTTTTGCTGGACGAGCCAATGTGACTATTGTTTCTGAGACACTCAATTTTACACTATCTTTCTTGTATTTCAAATGCTTAACAAATTTCATATTCAAATCATCGGCAATATCTTTTATTTTTTTTTCAGCTCCTTCATGCAAAACAATACGCCCTTCTTTTGCCCTAACTAAATACTGCCATTTCTGGAGAGACCACTCTCTTAAATGCGCAACAGAGTCAGCTTCTCTATCAATAATATGAACTAATTTAGGAGACAATTTGAGACTTTCTATTGTAGAAATAACATCTGTTAATGCATTTAAATGAGTATCTTTCGAATCAACTGGCACATCCAAAGTAGACCAACTATTTTCACTATCTTTAAGTGTTGAAGATAGTGGAGCAATGGGAATCCCAGTCTGACTATTGATCAATAAACTACTTTGTAATTCATAGCCAACATCTTTGCTATGGGACATTTTGAGTTGATTTTTTTTTCGAGTATGACCTAAAAAAGGCAATCGCGACAATCATGCGCAACCAGTGCAAATTCATGTTTTGACGCTGTTGTCGTAGCCCGAGCTAAATTAATCAGTGGCGCATTCAATATCGGCAAGGTAACGCTATCATTTTGAAAAAAACGCCAAACTGCCTGAGTTGTTGCAAAAGATTGAGTATGAGTAGACGCTAAATCTTTAATGGCTGATGATAATAGATTAGCAGGGCTAATATGTTGTTTAACCATAGTTTTATACCGCTTTATAAGACGGGCATCTAGCCCTGATATACAAAAATTAGAATATGATGTGTTCATTTGAAAAGCTCATGTTTTAATTTTTCTTTTAACATGTTGCAATAAAAATGTGTAGATACCTATGCTTACAAAGGGGAAGGGCTAAAAAAATGTGTAAGTTTTGATCATTGCTGATCAAACCCGTTACGGGGTCAAGTCCGCAATGACAAGTAAGCAATGACGGATAGGCTTTAAATCAATTTTATTCAGTGCGTAACATCAATTAAATAAATTAGTTGCTTTTTGGGTTGCAGATTCCTTAGTGATTATTTCTTGCTCAAGAAGTATTTTTAGATGTTGATCTAAAGTTTGCATTCCGTCATAAGCACCTGTTTGAATAGCTGAATATATTTGTGCTTTTTTCCCTCTCGAATAAGGTGACGAATGGCGGGTGTTCCTAATAAAATTTCCCATGCTGCTGTACGCCCACCGCCATTTTTTTTGAGCAGTGTTTGAGAGATAATCGCTTCTAATGATTCTGATAGCATTGCACGAATCATTGATTTTTCACCTTCTGGAATACGTCAATGATCCGATTAATCGTCTTAGCAGCAGATGCTGTATGCAATGTAGCCAAAACTAAATGACCTGTTTCTGCGGCAGTGAGCGCTAAGCGTATGGTTTCTAAATCACGTAGTTCTCCGATTAAAATGATATCAGGATCTTCGCGCAGAGCTGCTCGCAATGCACTATTAAAACTATTGGTGTCGCGATGCACCTCACGTTGATTGATGAGTGCTTTGATTGGAGAATGAATAAATTCAATGGATCTTCAATGGTTTAAAATATGTACGGCAGATTGCGTATTAAGTGCATAATCATGGCTGCAAGTGTGGTTGATTTTCCTGAACCTGTTGTACCTGTTATTAAAACTAAACCCCGAGGTTTTTCTAAGAGTGTATGGAAAATAGGCGGCATTTTTAATTCATCCATTGTTTTGATTTGACTTGGGATGACTCTAAAAACGGCACTTATACCACGATTTTGTTGGAAAACATTCACTCTAAACCTTGCTAATGCTGATATTTGTATTGAGAAATCGCATTCTTTATTTGTGTTAAATGTTTTAATTTGTTCGGGGTTCATTATTTTTTGTAGGCTCGAAAATAATGCATCATGCGTGATAATAGGTAAATTTTGGGTGATGATATCGCCATCAATACGTAAATAAGGCGCAAGTCCTGATGAGAGATGTAAATCAGATGCATTTTTTTCAATTGATAATTCGAGAAGTTGAGATAAATTCATGCGAAATCCTGTAGGTTTATATTTAATTTTTATATGGATTGGAATATGAAATAGTTTGTTTTTATACCCAAAATAATTGGAGATGCTGTGAGTTTGATCTTCAAAGGTGACGGGCATATTAAGTAATTTAAAGGGTTGGTATGAGTTTTGCAAAGTTTCTAAGATTTACTGCTTTTTTCGGATATTTTTTTTCCTAAAAAGTGCGTCATATGTCGCATTATTACAAATAATTATTTGTGTGCAGAGTGTATGAATATTTGCTTCTCCCACTTTATCTTTTTGCCGTCACTGTGGGATTGATTTGCCAGAATCACTTTCTATTTGCGGCAGCTGTATCTCTAATCCTACTAAAATTATTGATCATTTAATCATTCCCTTCCTATATCAAAATATTGTTGCGGAGTTAATATGATTTAAAATTTAACAAAAACCCTTTGTCAGCGAAGGTGCTTTCTGATTTAGTTGAACAAACGGATACGTATTCAATATTTGATGGCTTAGAGATGGATGAGGCTCAAATAATTCCAATTCCAATAGATCGATTGCGTTTAGGGTTGAGAGGATTTAATCAGTCATTATTACTTACTAATGAAGTGTTTAAGATTTTTTGTAATAAAAATATTTCTGTAAACTATCAGCTATTGTATAAAAAAATCGGTTTTGTACCACAAAGTACACTCAATAAATTTGAGAGGAAAAACAATATCAAGGGTGCATTTATTGTGAATCAAAGCAAAAAAATACCAAATACTGTCTTACTTGTTGATGATGTTTTTACAACAGGTTCTACTTTATTTGCAGCTGCTACTGAACTTAAAAAAATAGGTGTGAAGAATATTTATGCTTTTATAATCGCCAAAGCGTAAAGCATTATTTTTTTGTATATTTATAAGGCGTTACTATGTCAGATGTTTATTTAGTTGTAGGTGGTACCAGATCTGGTAAAAGTCGTTTTGCGGAAGCATTTTTTCAAAATAAATTCCCAAAAGGGGGGATTTATTTATCTACAGCTCACGCATTTGATGATGAGATGCAAGCACGTATTGATCATCATCAGAAATTACGGTCACAGAGTAATTACGCATGGCAAACATTAGAAAATGAAAACGTATGTGATAGCTTATTAAAGTATTCTTCTCGGCCAATTTTATTAGATTGTTTAACGATTGGATTAGCGAATCTTTTGTGGCAATTAAATACTCGTGTAGAGATGGCTGATGCTGCGACTATTTTTAGGCAAAAATTCATGAAAAATCTTTTAAAAAGGCAGGCTCCAATTGTGATTGTTAGTAATGAGGTTGGTTTAAGTTTAGTTGCTCAATCATTACTTGGACGTATTTTTACGGATGAAATAGGTCGCTTGCACCAAGAGATTGGTAAAATTGCTCAAGAAGTATTTATGGTGAGTGTTGGTATTCCAGTCGCACTTAAATCTCACGCATATACCAGTCACCTTTGAATATCCTATTTGGTTGATTACGCATACTCACCTGAATCACTTACCTTATCTAAGTCATCAAAGCTCGTAGAGCTCTCACGAAAACAGTATCTTCAAGTCTTTTGGGTATAAAGCTATAAAACATATTTTTTTTTATTATAAAAAAATAGCTATAATCACACGCACTTAAAATGTTTCTTTGATTATTGTTTTATCGCATGCATTTTAAATTTTAAATGTTTTATTCCATAAATTTAGGAGTCCTTAATTTCATGCCTGTAATTACTTTGCCAGATGGTAGTAAACGAGAATATTGACCAAGCCGTAACGGGCGTTGATGTGTTAATAGTATTGGAGCAGGGCTAGCAAAAGCTGCACTTGCAATGACAATTGATGGCACGCAAAAAGATCTTTCTACCATTATTACCCAAGATTGTGCTTTAACCATCTTAACGGCAAAAGATTCAGGAGGGCTAGATGTATTGCGTCATACGCTTGCTGCTCAGATTTTGGCGCGTGCAGTGAAAGATTTATATCCAGCTGCTAAATTGGCAATTGGACCAACGATTGAACACGGTTTTTACTATGATGTGGATTTTGAAGAGTCATTAATCCCAGAAGATTTGCCAAAAATAGAAGCACGAATGCGTGAAATTATTAAAGAAGATTTACCAATTACGCGTGAAATGTGGGCAAGGCAAGATGCAATTGATTATTTTTTGAATAAAGGTGAGGCTTATAAAGCAGATATTATTACAAGAGCGCCTACGGATCAAACGCAGATATCTTTATATCGTCAAGGTGCTGATGGCGCTGATATTTTTATGGATTATGCTTTGGACCACATTTATTAAATACGGGCAAAGCGGGTAGCGCTTTTAAAATTATGAATCTAGCGGGTGCTTATTGGCGTGGGATTCAAATAATAAAATGTTAACGCGTATTTATGGTGTTGCTTTTGCTAACGATAAAGAGTTGAAAGCACATTTAACTTTCTTGGAAGAAGCATTAAAACGTGATCATCGTCGTATTGCTAAGGCGCAAGACTTATTTCATATTCAAGAAGAAGCACCAGGAATGGTGTTTTGGCATGCGAACGGTTGGTCTATTTGGCAAGTAATAGAACAATATATGCGTAAGAGACAGCAAGAAAATGGCTATCAAGAAGTTAAAACACCAATTGTTGTAGATAGATCTCTTTGGGAGAAATCAGGTCATTGGGAAAATTATCAACAAAATATGTTTACTACGCATTCAGAAAATCGTGATTATGCTGTTAAGCCGATGAACTGCCCATGCCATGTGCAAATTTTTAATAACAATATGCATTCTTATCGTGATTTACCTTTACGTATTGCTGAATTTGGTTCATGTCATCGAAATGAGCCTTCTGGCTCTTTGCATGGAATTATGCGTGTTCGTGGTTTTGTACAAGATGATGCACATATTTTTTGTCGAGATGATCAAATTATCTCGGAAGTGGATGCTTTTCATAAGTTTGCCATGAGTGTGTATCATGATTTTGGCTTTAAAGAGATTAGTGTGAAGCTATCGCTAAGACCTGAACAACGGGCGGGAGAGGATCACCTATGGGATTTGGCAGAGTCAGGCTTAAGAACAGCACTATCAGCTGCAGGTGTTGTTTGGGAAGAGTTGCCAGGCGAAGGTGCTTTTTACGGACCTAAAGTTGAATATCATATCAAGGATGCAATTGGTCGTTCTTGGCAAGTCGTACAATTCAGTTAGATTTTGTATTACCTCAACGTTTAAATGCTGAATTTGTGGATGATGATAATACGCGTAAGCCACCTGTGATGTTGCACCGAGCTATTTTAGGGTCGTTTGAGCGTTTTATCGGTATTTTAATTGAAAATTATGCGGCTCGTTCCCTGTATGGCTTGCTCCTGTTCAGGTTGCTTTGATTAATATTACAGATCGTCAAAATGAGTATATGAAGGATCTTGAAGTACGTTTAAAAATCTTTCGGAGTGAGAGTTAAGTCTGATCTACGCAATGAAAAAATAGGTTATAAAATTCGTGAATCGACCATGAATCGAATTCCTTACATGTTGGTTGCGGGTGACCGTGAGCAAGAGATGGGGTTAATCTCAGTTCGAACACGTGATGGGCAAGATTTAAGTACAATGACGTTGGCTGATTTTATGCTTTTATTGAATAAAGAGTCAGAGCATTTAGGACGGATACAGGAATAAAAATTAAATAATTTTTCCTGTTAACTTTTTTTATTTTTATTTTTATTTTTATTTTTATTTTTATTTTTGATGTTTGTAAATAATAGATTTATATTGTCAATTTAATCTTATTTAACTTTGGGTTAAAAAACTGAAAAAGGCTGAAAATAAAAATATTCTAATACTAATTATTATTACTTTCTGATAATATGTGCCAGATAATTTTTAGGGATTAGAGGTGTGATAACACTCCTTTACATTATAAAAAGTAGATTTAAAATAAAAGCTGCTATTAACCTCACATAGGAGATTTACTTATCGCTGCACCAAATGAACACCGAATGAACGATGAGATTATGGACGCGAAGTGCGCTTAATTGATGCACAGGGTGAACAGGCTGGTATCGTAAAATTAGTTGATGCTAAGCAAATGGCTTATGATCAAGATCTTGACTTAGTCGAAATTTCACCTAATGCAGCACCTCCAGTGTGTCGTATTATGAATTATGGGAAATTTAAGTTTGAGCAACAAAAAAGCTTAAATGAAGCCAAAAAGAAACAGAAGCAAGTTCAAATCAAAGAAATTAAATTCCGTCCTGGTACGGATGATGGTGACTATAAGGTAAAACTTCGCAACCTTATGCGTTTCCTCGAAGAAGGTGATAAAGCTAAAATTACGTTACGTTTCGTGGACGTGAAATGGCTCACCAAGAGTTGGGTATGGATCTTTTGAAACGTGTTGAAGAAGATCTAAAAGAAGTAGGCGTTGTCGAGCAAAGACCTAAGTTTGAAGGTCGACAAATGGTCATGATGATTGGACCCTTAAAAAGAAATAATTTTTTAAGTGTAAAGAGAATTAAAGACATCCTAGTTTGAACCTTTTTATTAATTTTTAAAAAATGCGTGAGTAATTATATTATGCCAAAAATGAAAAGTAACAGTGGAGCAAAAAAACGCTTCCGTAAAAATGGTGGTGGCGATTTTAAACGTAGAGCATCACACCGCAGCCATATATTGACTAAAAAATCAACCAAGCGTAAACGCCATCTTCGTGGGCTCACTTTAATTGCTAAAGTGGATTCAAGAATGGTTTCTCGTCTACTTCCTTACGCTTAAGATTCTATAGGAGAATTATATTATGGCTAGAGTTAAACGCGGCGTTACAGCCCATGCTCGTCACAAAAAAGTTTTGAAAAAAGCGAAAGGTTACTATGGTGCCCGTTCGCGTGTTTATCGCGTTGCCGTCCAGGCGGTTATCAAAGCGGGTCAATATGCATACCGTGATCGTCGCCAGAAGAAACGTGATTTCCGTTCTTTATGGATTGTACGTATTAATGCTGCTGCTCGTGAGTGTGGTCTGTCTTACAGTCGCTTCATTAATGGCTTGAAAAAAGCATCTATCGAAGTGGATCGTAAAGTTTTAGCTGATATTGCTGTTTTTGAAAAAGATGCGTTTGCTGCATTAGTTGAGAAAGAAAAAGCTGCATTGGCTTAATGGCAATTATTATGAGTAGTCTATTAGATTAATCTAATATTTTGATTTATCTGAAGGATTATTTAAATAAAGAAAGGCTAGCATTGTTTAGTCTTTCTTTTTTTATATTTTCTTATAAATATTCATAAACACTTATGTAAGTATACCCAAAAAACTTGAAGATGCTCGAGGCGGGAAGTATAAGAATGCCGATGAGCTTACACTAGGTAAACGATTCGGGAGAATGCGCAGCCAACGGAAAGTATGAGCTTCAAAGATGACGGGTATACATTGATTATTATAATTTTTTTAAATTAACATTATGGTTGTGGATTGTTGCATCAAACATTTTATGATTGATTTGATGATGTTTTTTTGTCATTCAAAATAGATTAAGAGCTCATTAATTAAGACCACATTAATTAATATCACACTAATTTTTTTAGTACTATTTTGTTGGATGACTGGTTCAGAATAATTTTAATTTAAATACATTATCTTTTTTATATTTTGGAATTAACTATGCCATTAACTATGCCATTAAATCAAATATTAAATAGTACATTAACGAGATTAATCTCGCAGAAGACTTGAGTGCTATCGAAAATATCCGAATCAATAATTTTGGCAAGAAAGGTCAAATTTCTAATCTAATGCAAGGATTGGAAAGTTAGATCCTGATCAGAAAAAAGCTCGTGGAGCTGAAATTAATCTTGTCAAACAGCAAATTATATCTGCTTTGGAACTTAAAAAAAATAGCTTAGAAAAAGTAGCATTAGATGCACGACTTCAATCTGAATCAGTTGATATTACTTTGCCTGGTCGTGCGACGGATGTTGGCTCATTACATCCAATTACACGTACGATGATGCGTATTCAAAGTCTATTTGGAAGTATTGGCTTTGATGTAATTGAAGGACCAGAGATTGAGAACGATTTTTATAATTTTGAAGCACTGAATATTCCATCTCACCATCCAGCACGTGCGATGTTTGATACATTCTATTTTAATGACAATATGCTATTGCGTACGCATACATCTAATACTCAAATACGTACAATGGAAATGCAAGCGCCGCCCATCCGTATGATCGCACCTGGTCGCGTGTATAGAAGTGATTCAGATGTTACGCATAGTCCAATGTTTCATCAGGTAGAAGGCTTAGTGGTTGATAAAAATATTACTTTTTCTGACCTAAAAGGCATTTTGACCGAGTTTATGCAGGCATTTTTTGAGCGTGATCTAAAATTACGTTTTTCGCCCATCTTTTTTCCATTCACCGAGCCTTCAGCAGAGGTTGATATTGAATGTGTTATGTGTAATGGAAAGGGATGTCGAGTGTGTAAAAATACAGGTTGGTTAGAGGTTTTGGGATGTGGAATGGTTCATCCAAATGTATTCAAGCACGTTAATATTGATTCAGAAAATTTTACAGGATATGCATTCGGTATGGGTGTTGAAAGACTGGCAATGCTGCGTTATGGTGTTAACGATTTGCGTTTATTTTATGAAAATGATGTGCGTTTTTTAAGCCAGTTTAGATAAAATTAACTAAAGAATTTAAAGAAGATTTCACTTAAAAACATTATGGAAAGATATTAAAATATGAAAATTTCCCTTTCTTGGTTACAACATTGGATTACTGATATTCCGAGCGATATTGATCATCGTCTTACAATGGCAGGGCTAGAAGTTGAGTCAATTAGCCAAGCAGCGCCAGCTTTCTCGGGGATTGTTGTTGGTGAAGTTGTTAGCTTAATACCTCATCCGATGCTGATAAATTACGTATAGCATCTGTCAATGTAGGTCTAGATAAACCTTTACAAATCGTATGTGGTGCGCCTAATGTAGCTGTTGGTATTAAAATTCCTACTGCGCTTGTAGGTTCAGTATTGCCTGGTAATTTTAATATTACTGCTTCTGTTTTACGCGGCGTTGATTCATTGGAATGCTATGTTCAGCACGTGAATTAGGTTTAAGTGACGATAATGCTGGTTTAATGATTTTAGACTCTACATTTGTTGTTGGCACTGATTTTAGAGATGCTCTCGATTTAAATGACACAATTATCGAAATAGATTTAACACCTAACCGAGGTGATTGCTTGAGTATGCTGGGAGTTGCACGGGAAGTTGCTGCGATTACGATGCAAAACTTTATCCCTGATACGATAGAGGTGCAGACTGTTACGATAAGTGATCATAAAAAAATTCATATCGAGGATGTGGCAGATTGTCCGCGCTATCTAGGGCGTTTTATTAAAAATTTAAGTCCTAATGCCGTCACACCACTATGGATGCTTGAGCGGTTACGTCGTGCAGATATACGTTCTCATGGCATTTTAGTTGATGTAACTAATTATATTTTGCTTGAATTAGGTCAACCTTTACATGCATTTGATGCTGCTAAAATCGAAGGAGATATTTATGTTCGCCGTGCGCAGGCAGACGAGTCTTTTCAACTGCTAATGATGATATCGTCAAACTTAACCCACAAATATTGACCATTTCTGATGCACATAAAACACTTGCGATAGCGGGAATTATGGGAGGTAAATCCAGTAGCTGCGATACAAACACAACAGATATTTTCTTAGAATCAGCGTGGTTTGATCCCATTGTGATTGCAGGTAAAGCAAGACAATATGGCTTGCAAACTGATGCATCTCATCGATATGAGAGGGGCGTGGACTTTAATTTGGCAGAGAATGCATTAGAGCGAGCCACTGAATTATTAATTAAACTTGCAGGTGGCGAAGCTGGGCCAATTTGTCGTGCAGAATCTCCTGAAGATTTACCTGTGCGCGCTAACATTAATGTACGTTTTGCGCGAACTAGTCAAATTATAGGGATGAGTTTGATTCCAAATTGATTGTTGATTTGTTATCCCGTGTAGGAGAAGTTTCGAGTGTCACGGATAGTAGTGTGATGATCAAAGCACCTTCTCATCGTTTTGATATTGCGATAGAAGAAGATTTAATTGAAGAGGTTGCTCGCTTAAATGGTTATGATAATGTACCCATTAAGAGATCCAAGGCAATGATGCCGATGTTGAAAGTGCCTGAAAATATTACGGACTTGAGTCGTTTTAAGGAAATATTGATAGCAAAATCGTATTTTGAAGTGATTACAATGAGTTTTGTGAAGCCTGATTGGCAATCAATTATTGATCCACATCATTCTCCAATTGCACTTAAAAATCCAATTTCCAAAGAACTTTCTGTAATGCGTACAACATTGTTGCCAGGATTATTAGAGAGTATTGACTAAAATTTTAAGCGTCAGCAAAAGCGTATCAGGGTATTTGAATCAGGATTAACATTCAAAGGTAATTTAGAAAATTTAAAACAAGATGGGTATTTAGGTGCCGCAATTTGTGGGGATGTACATTCATTACAATGGGGCAATAAAGCACGTAAAGTGGACTTTTTTGACATAAAAGGTGATGTAGAAGCGTTGTTAAACCTTTCTGGTTTGAGAGATCACTATCGTTTTGGTATTTCAGAGAATGTTGCACTTCATCCAGGGCAGCGAGCTGATATCCTGGATGAGTCAGGTCAGATTATCGGATATGTTGGTGCAATTCATCCAAGTATTCAAAAAGCATTAGACATTGATGTAGATATTTTTGTGTTCGAAATATTAATTTCAAGCTTAAGTCAGTCAAAATTATCTTCTTTTACAGAAATTCCGAAGTACCCATCTGCTAAGCGTGACTTAGCCTTGGTTGTTCCAAAAAATATGACAGCAGATGAGGTGATTGATAGAATAAAATCTTGTAATCATCAATTGTTAAATTCTGTTCAATTGTTTGATGTATATAATAATTTTGTTGGTTCAGAGCCGCTTGTTAGTATGGCATTTACACTTTTTTTCAAAATCTTGCAGAAAATCTCATAGATTCTGAAATAAACGCTATAATTACGGAAATCTTGAAGGATTTAAGATTAATTAATGTAACTCTACGGTAAAATAAAGAACAAAGGTACAGATTATTATGACAACACTTACAAAAGCAGAAATGACAGAACGTTTATACGAAGAAGTCGGCTTAAATCGACGTGAAGCAAAAGAATTTGTTGAAGCATTTTTTGAAGAAGTGAATGTGGCATTAGAAAATGGCGAATCAGTTAAACTTTCTGGGTTTGGTAGTTTTGATTTACGCGATAAGAATGAGCGTCCAGGCCGTAATCCTAAAACAGGCGTAGACATTCCAATTTCAGCACGCCGCGTTGTCGCTTTTCGAGTAGGTCAAAAATTAAAAGCGCGCATGGAAACATTAAATGCAACTCAAAAATAAAGCATATGTAATATGATTATTTAAAAAAACTCATTTGGTAATCGCCATTTGGGTTTTTTTATAGTGTTTTAAAACATAGAGAGCATTTTTTTGGTTAAATAAATCAAAACATTATATAGTTGATGTTGAGTTAACTTATAAATATATTGAATAATTGAGAATATAATGCACAATTTAATTAAACCTGTTTTTCTTAAAGATTATACTGCCCCTGATTATTTAATCAAAAAGTTGATCTTACTTTTCATCTAGATGAAATAAAAACCAAGGTCAATAGTACTTTGTATGTTGAAAAGATAAATATTGCTGAGCCAAAGACCAATATGGAATTGGTTTTAAATGGTGCCGCACATCACATACTCATTTCATTATCTATTGATGGTGTTGCACAAAATATAGATCAAATAAAAAAAAATGACCATGATCTAGTTTTGGAAAACCTACCTGAAAAATGTGTTATTCAAATTGAAAATACGTTAAATCCTTCCAGTAATCAGTCATTTGATGGTTTGTATCAAAGTAATGGCATTTATTGTACGGATTGTGAGCCTCAAGGATTTAGGAAGATCACTTATTTTCAAGATCGCCCAGATAATATGGCTATTTACACGGTAAAAATTATAGCTAGTATGTCGCATAGTATTTTGTTATCTAATGGTAATTTGATTGAAGAAGGGCGTTTTGGAGAGGATCAGCATTATGCAATTTGGCATGACCCATTTCCTAAACCATCCTATTTATTTGCAGTTGTTGCTGGAAATTTAAGTTATATAGAAGATCAGCATATTCGTCCTAATGGCAAGCCTGTTCGCTTGCGTGTTTATGCTAAGTCTACCGTCATTAATCAGTGTCATTTCGCTTTAGCATCGTTAAAAAATCATTTGAATGGGATGAAAAGCGCTTTGGTTTGGTTTGTGATTTAGATATTTACAATGTTGTGGCTGTCGATGATTTCAATGGCGGTGCAATGGAAAATAAGGGGCTTAATTTATTTAATACTAAATTTGTCCTTGCCGATTCTCATACTGCTACGGATGCTGATTTTGATGGCGTTGAGTCTGTGATTGCGCATGAATATTTTCACAACTGGACGGGTAATCGAATAACATGCCGTGATTGGTTTCAGTTGTCTTTAAAGGAAGGTTTAACTGTTTTTAGAGATCAAGAATTTAGTAGTGATATGAATCATCGGGGACTGCAAAGAATTAATGATGTTCAAATACTAAAAGCTCATCAATTTGTTGAAGATTCAAGTGCATTGTCTCATCCAGTTCGTCCAGATCATTATCTTGAAATGCGTAATTTTTACACCACAACAGTTTATGAAAAAGGTGCTGAAGTTGTACGTTTGTATCAAACATTATTAGGTGTTGATGGCTTTAAATTGGGCATGGAACTTTATTTCGAGCGATTTGATGGGATGGCAGTTACCTGTGATGATTTTTTAAAATGCATGCGAGATGCAAACAAAGGAAAACAATATTCCGATCTACTCAATTTTGAGCGCTGGTATTCGCAGGCAGGAACGCCAGAAGTGCAAGCAAACTCATTATATGATGCACAAGCGAAAACATATTCATTGCATTTTAAACAAATACTAAAAGATTCACCTTTGCAATTAGCAAGTACCAAAAAACCACAATTGATCCCCATTAAATTATCTTTATTTAATGGGCTTGGCGCACTTATATTGACAGATCTTGTTGTGTTGATTGATGCAGAAATGACGATTACTTATGAAAATATTGAGTCAGAGCCTACGCCATCTTTATTGCAAGAATTTAGTGCACCTGTTAATTTTAAATATGACTATAAACAGTCTGATTTATTGTTGTTATCACAGTTTGATATAGATGATTTTAATCGTTTTGACGCTGCGAATCGCTTGGTGACTTTAGTATTAATATCAAAAATACCCGTATATGAAAAAGTGGAAGTGCTCACACCACTTTATTTACAAATGATTCATGATGCACCAACCGCACCAGCATTTTTTGCCAAAATGTTAATGTTGCCAGATATAAATACTTTAATTGCTATGACCATGCAAGCAGATGAGTATGTCAATGAAAAAATTGATGTAAGTTTGATAAATGTGGAAAGAAATAAAGTAATGGAAGGCTTGGCAAATAAATTTTCGGATCAGTTTATTTCTTTATTCCATTCACATTGTGGTGATAACGTTAAGGAACGTGCTTTAAAAAATGTTGTTTTAGAGTATTTGAGCATTCTTTCTTACATTCTCATTTAAGTGTTGATCAGTATTACCAATCACTAAATATGACAGATCGCTTTGCAGCGTTAAAGTGTGTATTGATGTATCAACGATCTCATAAAAATGACGTTTTAGATGATTTTTTACTACGTTTTAGTGATTACCCATTGGTGATTGATAAATGGTTTAGTTTGCAGGCAAGTGATCCGAATGTTACATGTTCAGATCTCATTCGATTATCTGAGCATGTATTCTTTAATTATTCAAACCAAATAGAATGCGTGCATTGATTGGAGCCGTTGGGCAAAATATTGTGTTCTTGCATCAAAGTCCCGTACAACATTTTACATGGCTTGGAAACAGAGCTTTTAAAAGTAGATGCGATTAATCCTCAAATTGCTGCTCGTTTGGCATCACCATTTAGCCGTTTATCATCATTTGATATTACTACGGTAGTCGAGATTCAAGCTATTATTAAGGGTATTTTAGATTCAGGTAAATGTTCTAAAAATTTATTTGAACAATTGAGTAAAAGTATTTAAGGGTGTTAGGGGGTTGGTAGCCAAAGCAGTATCTTCAAGTCTTTTGGGTATATACCCGTCATCTTTTTGGTATATGCCATAAAATTTTTGAAGATATCATGTAAAATGTATAGCACTTTAGTAATGTATTATTTTTAGTTTAATTATTTTTCATCATTTATTGTTATAAGGACTTATTAAAAATGACTTTTAAATATTCAGATGAAACACAGCCATTAAAAATATTGGGTGGTATTTCTGCGGAGGTATTTTTTCGTGATTATTGGCAAAAAAAACCATTGTTAATTCGTAAAGGGTTTGTAGATTTTAAAGATCCAATTACACCAGATGAAATGGCTGGACTTGCATTAGAGCAAGAGATTCCATCGCGTATGATTATGGAACAAGGCGGTTCAAAACCCTGGGAAGTTAGTGTCGGTCCATTTGATGAAGAATTTTTGAAAAACTTCCTGACTCTCATTGGTCTTTAATTTTAAATGATCTGGAAAAGTTTTTACCAGAATTAAAAGAGATATCAGACCAATTTAGATTTATACCAGATTGGCGTTTTGATGATTTGCAAGCAAGTTTTGCCGCACCAGAAGGTACAGCAGGTCCACATTGGGATGATTATGATGTCTTTATGATTCAAGGTTTGGGCAAAAAAAAATGGCAAATTAGTTATCAAGCAGTTTCAGAAGATGACTTTCTGGACGGGGTTGACATTCGACTGATTAAGATTTTCAGGCTGATGAAGAGTGGATTGTTGAACCTGGAGATATTATTTATTTGCCTCCTAAAATTGGTCATTATGGTCGAGCCATTGGTGAAAGTGTTACTTGGTCGGTTGGTTTTTCGTGCCACCTAAACATATTGAAATGGTAAATGCTTTTGCGGATGAGTTGTGTAATTTCGTACCAACTGATGCTCGCTTTACAGATCCTGAATTAACATTTCAAGTACATCCTTCTGAAATATCAGATCAAGCGATTGATCAGGTGACAAAAATTATTCAAAAATGCATTAGCAAATGACAGAGAAATGATCGGCGATTGGCTTGGTCGATATATGAGTGAGTCTAAGGCAATGCAAGAGCCTGAAGCATTGGATGAGCCTTTTACTGAAGCGGATTTACTTGAATTAATGAGTGCGCGAACACCTCTTGAACGAGAATTGGGCAGCACGCTTTTTTTATCGCAGGAGTTTTGATGAGGTTGTTTATATAGCAATGGGTCGTGCTTTGCTTTACCTAAGAAACATAAAGAATTGATTGAGTATTTATGTTCACAAACAGAAATACACCGCGAATCGGATATCGAAATATACGAAAGATCCAATGGCACTTGCTTTTGTATTAGATTTATTTAATCAAGGCTTATTGTATTGTTTTAATGAAGAAGATGATGAAAATGATGATCATGATCATCTTCATGAGGATTAAATGATGAGCAAGATTAAAACAAAATATTTTCTGTGGGTATTATCAGTATTAATTTCGTATCTGTGTCAGTCCTTTCATATTTAAGGCAACAACAGAGGGATGAAAATACAAAAAATACAGTTCGATTACCAAAAAAAAAGGGATTGTTTTTTTAAAAAAAAAGGTCAAATACATCCAGAATCTAAATTGGCATTTGGCAGAGCTTGATTAGGAGATCAGACTTTTGAGGTTGAATTAGGTTAAAAGAGAGCGAGCAAGCAATTGGTTTAATGAATCGGGCTGAATTAGCACAGAATAAAGGGATGCTTTTTTTATTTGATGAATCTAAAATGCTTTGATTTTGGATGAAAAAAAACTAAAATTCCTTAGATATAATGTTCTTTGATAAAGAAGGGGCGCTTATTAATATTCAAGAAGCTACACCATGTTTGGCTGATCCTTGTCCCAGATACTCTTCAGAAAAACCTGCTAAATATGTCTGGAGTTGCTGCAAGGGGTTCTAAAATTTTTGGATTTAAACCAGATATGAAACTAATCCAAAAAATTTAAAAAAATTAAACTAGGTTCATTTAGTTTTTTTAAGAGTCAGGCATACTGCTAGAGGGGGCATCATTTTTCGTTTATGAAGCGAACTTAAGTAAGTAATTCTGTAAAGCAAAGATTACATCCCATAAATACCGTTAACAAAGGAAAATCAAATGAATTTTATGGATAACTTATTACTTGTGTGTGGGATAGGTATAGTTAGCTTATTATGTTTAAATATTATTTTAAATAAATTATGTAAATTTTCACCTCTCAATCAGCCACGTATCTGCGCTCATCTCTATTGCATTTTTAATTCCTTTATCAATCATTAATTGGCCTGGTGGCGATATTTTCGCAATGTACTTATCGTGAAAACTTACTCACTTGTATGCATATTTTTAATTGGAAAAGGTGGGAAAAGGGGGCTTAAAACATCTGATGGGAAAAAATTTCATTGGGCACCAATTAGTGTATTACTATTTTTTATAGTATTAATTGTTGTTGATGGTGCATTTGTGGTTTTAGCAGAACAAGGCTTGTCTTATAAGAAGTCAGATGGTTCAGAGGTGTCTACCAGATTCTGGTGAAGTTCCTAATGCATATCAAAAAAAAGAAGCATATTACAATGCATATCAATCACGTTGCAAGCACAAATAGATCGTGGTTGGTCAATAAATTATGGTTTTCTAGAAAATCCTAAAATTGATATTAACCAAACTTTTATTGTAGATGCACGTTTAAAAGATAAGTCACCACTAAATGATTCAATTGTCAAAGCAAAATTTATTCGCCCTGCGGATCAAAGACAAAATTTTTCTATCTTACTAGAATCAAAAAATGGAGGGATATGAGTCGATTTTAACTTTCCATCTGCTGGTGTTTGGCAGCCTTATATTGACGGTTACTAAAGGGGGATATGTGCATGAAATTCCAACGTGTACGGAAGTTTCAGCGATAAATGGGACATTGCCTAAGCGTAAACAAAAATAAACCAAATGAAAGTGCAGGCTGTAAAATATAATCTCACAACACGTTCTGTGTAAAAGGCTATGTTTAGCGTTAGTGAGAGAACTCAAAGGGTTTAAAATGGAAGAATTAAAAATAACGCAGCGCCATATTATTGGTATTTATACCCCCAAGATTTGAAGATACTGCAAGTGTACGAACCCAGATGAGCTTACGATAGTAAGTGATTTGGGAGAGTATGCGCAGCCAAAAGCAGTTGCATCCTAGTTGCATCCTGTAAGGAGGTCTTCAAAGGTGGGGGGGTATATATTTTTTGATCACGGATTCAAGTAAGGGGTGAAGTATATGGATAGTATTAACCAGTGGGCATTATTGCAATTGCAGTGATCGTTTTTCTAATTATCATTGCCATTCGAGGTATTAAAATTATCCCTCAAGGGCAAGAAGTTACGGTTGAACGTTTTGGTCGTTACAGCAGAACGCTAAAACCAGGTTTAAGTTTTATTAATCCCATCTTTGATCGTTTAGGTCGTCGTTTAAACATGATGGAACAAGTGATGGATGTGCCTTCACAAGAAGCAATTACTCGTGATAATGCAATGGTAAAAGTAGATGGTGTTGTGTTTTTTCAAATTACAGATGCTGCGCGTGCTGCATATGAAATTACTAACTTATCTCATGCCATTTTGAATTTGACGATGACTAATATACGAACGGTAATGGGGTCAATGGATCTTGATGAACTATTATCTAAGCGAGATGAAATTAATTTACGCTTACTTTCAGTTGTTGATCATGCGACCAGCACCTTGGGGAATTAAAGTAACACGTATTGAGATTAAAGATATTGCACCACCAAAAGACTTAGTCGATGCGATGGGGCAACAAATGAAAGCTGAACGCATTAAGCGTGCGTCTATTCTGGAATCTGAAGTTTAAGAATGTCAGAGATTTGCGTGCAGAAGGTGCAAAATTAGCGATTATTTTAGATGCTGAAGGTAAAAAAGAAGCATCTTTTAGAGAAGCAGAGGCACGTGAAAGACTTGCCGAAGCTGAAGCAAATGCAACACGATTAGTTTCTGATGCGATTAAAAATGGCGACGTTCAAGCAATTAATTATTTTATTGCTCAAAAATACGTAGAAGCTTTTTCTAAAATTGCAGCAAGTCCAAGCGATAAAGTCATTATGATGCCAATGGAAGCAAGCGGTATCATCGGTGCGCTAGGCGGCATTACTGAATTAGTTAAATCTGCTGGCACTGTAATGAATGGTAAATTACCACCTAAAGTTTAAGTTTTTTATGTTCATTATCTTTGAAGATATTCTATTCAGAATAGAATAGTTTTACATTTATCTGATGATCTATACCCGTCGCCTTTGAAGATCAAACTTGTAGGTTTTAACTATTGTTGATTAGGGTACTTGCATGAATCATTTTCTTATGTAAGCTCATTTGGGCTCGCATACTTATCGTCTCATGGTATCTTCAAATCTTTTTGGTATATATCACATTGTTTTGTATTTGTTTGATGTGGTTACTAATTTATTTGAATAGTTTGTTCATAAAGAGGTTAATTATGTTTGGATTATCAACGCTGACGACTTGGACTATTGAGTATTTTGTTAGTTGTTTTGGAAATTGTTGTGCCTGGTATGTGGATTGTTTGGTTTGCGATACCTGCTATTTTAACAGGCGTAATATCAGAAGTTTTTTATTTAGTTTGGGAATACAGATAGTTATTTTGCTATTTTCAATATCATAGCATTGCTAGTATTATTGAAATTTGGGCGTAAAAACTGGGTTGAAAGTCAAACAGATTCACATATTAATCAAAGAGGATATGAGTATGTCGGTCAAGTTTGCATCTTGAAATATGCGATTACTGGTGGGCAAGGAAGAATTAAGCTCGGTGATACGTATTGGATTCTTAAAGGTGAGAGCTGCGCCATTGGTACTAAAATTCGTATTACTAAATACACTTGAATGCACTGTATTTTGAGATAGTGAAGCCTGATTATCATCTTCCACCGTATCGATAATGACAAGAATTTTATTTAGAATTAGCAAACAGTGAGATTGCGGATCAAGTCCGCAATGACGAATAACCTTTAAATCAATAAGTTATATTTTAGTATTTTAACTTAATGGCGTTACGACTCAAATCGTTTACTAATCGCTTTGGTAAAATTGTAAAGTGCGTAACATGAGTTACTAATGTATAATTTTTTGGTGATATAAAAAAATCAAGTGTTTAAGTGCTTATTCATAAAAGTCATGAGCCAGCTTTCTAATTGCCAATCTATACGCGTTTGCGTATTTAGACGTTCATTAATTAATAAAAGTGTTTCATACTGATCACTTAGCATTGATAAGGAATGTGATTTGTGTAGTTCAATCAATACGCTTCTGTACGATAAATAACGAATATGGGATTGGCTTTGATTTTTAAACGCAGAAGCATCATTGATCCATGTACATAATAAATAATACTTAGATGTGATTCTTTTGCTAATAAATCTGCGGCATCCCCAATTTGATGTGGCATTTTTAAGCTCCCAAATAAAAACATCAATCAGTTTTTTTGTGTTTCAAAAATACCTTCTGTTATCCACTGTATCCTAGTAATGGTGCATTATGTGTAAGGTATAAAACTTCTGAACACTCATCTTTAGAGGCAGTAAATGTATGAGTACTTGGCGCTTGTATTGGGTGTAAAAAAGACAATGCATCCTCATGAGTAGGGCAGGGAATAATCTATTTTGCATGCGACTTGGGATCGTAATCGGAAGTTTTTGGGGGTGAGCGGTAATTAAAAATCAACACCATTTCCTGGCGGTTTCTTCCAAAGTTTTTAAAACACTATTTGCAGCATTTATATTCATTAAATGTGCATCAATAATCAGGGCTATTTTATAAGTATTTTGAGCTGTTGTTTTTGAAAAAAATCATTTAAAAAACGTATTTGATCTACTTTATTGGTTTTTCTGGAACTTCTGGTTAAAACCAAATAAAAGATCGGGATGTGTGCCATTTTTAAGCCAAAGACAAGATTTACAGATACCACAACCATATTGTGTCTGTTCATCTGAACAAAATAAACGTGCAATAATATGATTTACTAAAACATGCTTACCTATTCCAGCAGAACCTGTTTTCTAAAAAAGCATGAGGTCGGCGCTCATTCATTAGACCGTGAAGTAATTTATCAAAAGGAATCTATCAACCAGGTTAGTTTAGGGAGGGATAATGTGATATTCGGATAATGACTTCCGAGGTCTTTAACTTGCCATGACTCAAACCATTAGAAAGAGTGCTTTGGATGGACTGCGTAATATCACCAATCGGTAAAGTAGCATCAATACGATGGATTCGTTTATTTTGTAGCTGAGCGCGTATTTGATAGCTTTTTGCCACACGTTCAAAAAATTTTGTTTCTCTTTTCAAAATCGGTCGCTATGATCTCGGATTTTAATGCGTTTCAAACCCATTTCAATCGGTAAATCGAACCAAAAAGTAATGTCTGGTTGCATGTCTCCTTGCAACCATTTTTTTTATAGTGGTGACTTTATCCCAAAACCCAGCTGTCGTCCGCCACCTTGATATGCATAACTTGCTTCTGTAAAACGATCACATAGAACCCAATTTTCCTGCCTCTAAAGCGGGCTTGATTGTTTTTGCAATATGTTCTGCTCGTGCAGCAAACACTAATAACAATTCTGTATGCGTATCCATTTCATCATGTAGTAGTAGGGGCGTATTTTTCACCTAATTTAGTACCACCAGGTTCTCTGGTCATCACAACGGATTTTTCCATGAGATTCAAGCCATTTAGCAATTAAAGGAATTTGAGTCGATTTTCCTGCGCCCTCAATACCTTCAAATGTAATAAAACGACCTGTGCCAGTAATCATATTTATTGCCCTCTTGTAAGTCTGTATAACTTCACAGCGCGATTATGTGCATCCAATGTATCACTAAAATGTGTTCACCTGAACCATTACCTTTCGCGACAAAATATAACTGTTGCCAGCTTGTGGGTTTGCTGCAGCAAAAACTGCAGCACGGCTTGGCATCGCAATTGGGCTAGGTGGTAAGCCAAAGCGAGTATATGTATTATACGGCGTATCTGTTTACTAAATTTGAACGGTAATTGTCCCTGATATGCATCACCTAAACCATAAATAACCGTTGGATCTGTTTGTAATCGCATATTTTTGATGAGTCTTCTGACAAAAACACCTGATATTTGAGGGCGTTTCAGATGCAACACCTGTCCTCTTTTTCAATATTGAAGCTAAGGTTAATAGCTCGTCGATTGATTTAATAGGTAAATCTGGTGCTCTTTGATTCCATGTATTTTTTACCAATGCATTCATTGCTTCAAAACTACGTTTTAATAATTGTTCATCCGTATAGTATTTAGGAAAATAATACGTATCTGGTAAAAATCGTCCTTCAGGTGATAGCTTTGGAAAACCAATTTTTTCCATAATTTTTTGATCAGATAAACCAGATAAAGTATTAACTAAATTTTTATCATTCTCCATTGCTTGGCGAAATTTGTTTAAAGTTCCAGCCATCAATTAAAGTAAAGCCATACTGGATTGATTTTCCTGAACTTAAAAGTGTTAAAATATCTTTGGGGCGCATTTCACCATTAATCTCATATTCACCTACTTTGAGTTGTAAAGCTTGCCCTGTCCATCTACCTATAATTTAAATACAAAGGTTTTTGGATAATTCCTTGTTTATTTAAATAGGTGCTTACAGTATCTATATTCTGCCCAGCTTTTACCTCTACATTTATCTTTGCAGGTTTAGATGCTAATTCGGAGGTCAGCGGGATTTGTATTGGTGTTTTATAAAAAAATACAATATCCCAAGCCAATCCAGCCATACCAGAAAATAAGCCTAAGGCGCATAGGAGAACAATGGATTTCACTATATATATTTGAGTATGTTCATTAGGCTTTTCTTGAATAATGCTTATAAAAATGGTTTGATTTTTTTTCATTGCTTTATCCTTGGTATTATATTGAACTTGATACGCTTCCAAAGAAAAGCAGTTGCATCCTACAAGTTTGATCTCCAAAGGTGATGGGTATATATTTAAATTGCCTTGAATATAATAGTTCCATTAGTGCCACCAAAACAAATGAATTTGATAATACGGCATTAATTTTCATTGCTTGTGGTATGTGTGCGACTAAATTTATGTTACATCCTTCAGATGGATTGTCTAAATTAATCGTAGGTGGCGCAATTTGATCTCGCAATGCAAGAATAGAAAATATTGCTTCAATTCCACCCGCAGCACCTAATAAATGTCCTGTCATTGACTTAGTTGAACTCATCGCAACATGATTGACATGATCTCCCAGTGGCAGATTTAACAGCATTGAGTTCTGCCATATCTCCTGCAGGTGTTGACGTGCCATGTGCATTAATATAGTCCACATCATCTGGATTTAGTTTAGCATCGCGTAATGCTGTCAACATGCAACGTTTTGCACCATCGCCATTTTCTGAAGGGATGTCATGTGATAAGCGTCACCACTCATCCCAAAACCTGCAAGTTCGCAGTATATTTGAGCACCTCGCGCTTTGGCGTGCTCGTATTCTTCTAATACCAAGACACCTGCACCATCTGATAACACAAAGCCATCTCTATCACGATCCCAAGGTCGAGAAGCTTGCTCTGGCGCGTCATTACGCGTAGATAAAGCTCGTGCTGCAGCAAACCCACCAATACCTGTTGGGGTAGATGCCATTTCTGCTCCGCCTGCAACCATTGCATCAGCATCACCATATGCGATTAAACGTGCAGCAACACCAATAGAATGTGTTGCCGTTGAACATGCGGTTGTAATAGCAATATTAGGACCTTGTAAGCCGTTAAAAGAGATAGTTGTCCTGATATCATATTGATAATAGAGCGGGGTACAAAAAATGGAGATATTTTTACGTGCTCCTCCTTTAAGGTAAGCAGCATGACCATCTTCAATTCCTGGTAGACACCGATTCCAGAGCCGATCATCACTCCGATGCGCTCACGATTTTGTTCTGTAATTTCAATGCCAGAATCTTTCAAAGCATCCATTCCTGCATTCACTCCGTATTGAATGAATGTATCCATTTTTTTTATATCTTTTGGTGGAATGTATTTTGACGCATCGAAATCAACTATTGAACCAGAAAGTGAACAGGAAAATTAGTTGTATCAAAAGAACTGATATTTCTAATGCCACTTTTTCCAGCTAAAATATTTTTCCAAGCAAGTTCAATGCTACTTCCTACTGGTGAGACAATACCTAAACCAGTGACAACCACACGACGTTTGCTCAAAAGGTGCTCCTTAAATAATACATAAATAAACCAATATAAAAGTAATACCCACCATCTTCAAGAGTTTTGGGTATAGATAGTAAAAAACGACTGTTAGATGGATGATCTCTAAACAGTCCGCTTATTGATAAGTATGCACTAAGGCTATCGGGGTCTAAAATTATGATTAAAAAATTACTCAATATTAAAGCTGATCACGATAGAACATGTGCTTATATTTTTCGCAAACTTATTAACCTAAGTGATTGTTTACATAATCAATTGCTTGTTGTACGGAAGTAATTTTTTCTGCTTGTTCATCTGGAATTTCACAATCAAATTCTTCTTCAAGCGCCATAACTAATTCCACAGTATCAAGAGAATCTGCGCCAAGATCATCAACAATGACGCTGAATTTACTACTTGATCTTCTTTAACGCTAAGTTGTTCCATGATAATCTTTTTGACACGAGTTTCTATATCGCTCATAGCTATTTTAATCCTTACTTTTTAAGTTAATAGTTGGCGCAATTGCCAAACTGCATTTTAAGAAAAAAAAACTTTCTGTCAGTAATATTTTTAAAAAAAAAAAATCATTTTCATTAATTCTTTCATTAAATCCTTTAAATTAATTTTAAATTAATTTTTAAAAAATTAATTTATTAAGATTGTTTTTAAAAATAAAACTTACAAATTCAAGTTTTTACCAAAAAAAAATATAAAAAGAGGATTTTTTTAAAGGGTGATGAAAAAGTTTTTAAAAAAATATTTCAAAAACAAATATTAGTTTGAAAATCTCAAGTTAAATTATAGTTTATAGGTTAGAAGTTTTTTAAATTAATCAAATTTTTAATTAATAAATATGATTTAAACCATTAACATTCCACCATTAACATGGATAGTTTCACCTGTGATATATCCTGTAGCATTCGATGCTAAAAATGCAACTGCATGTGCAATTTCTTTTGCATCTCCTAAGCGCCCAACGGGTATTTGTGCCAGCATTGTTGTTTTAATATTATCAGGAAGATCTTTTGTCATATCTGTATTAATAAAACCAGGTGCTACGCAATTTACTGTAATTCCACGACTACCAATTTCTCGCGCCATTGATTTGCTAAATCCAATCACACCTGCTTTTGCCGCTGCATAGTTTGCTTGCCTGCATTACCCATGACTCCCACAATTGATGTGATTGTAATAATGCGACCGTAATGCGCTTTCATCATTGGTCTCATCACTGCTTTCGACAGCTTGAAAACACTGGTTAAGTTAGTTTGTAAAATATCATCCCAATCTGAATCTTTCATGCGCATTAATAGTTGATCACGCGTTATGCCTGCATTATTCACTAGTATGCTAATGTTACCTTCCTTTTGTGCAATATCTGCTAATAAATCAGAGATGCTGGCATCATCTGTCACATTCAATATGATACCACGGCCATTTTCACCCAAATACTCAGTAATTGACGCTACACCAGCAGAAGATGTTGCTGTGCCAATACTTTGGCACCATTTGCAACAAGTGTTTGCGCGATTGCCTTTCCAATTCCGCGTGTTGCACCAGTTACCAGTGCTACTTGTCCTGTTAAATCCATCATAAATATTCTCCAAAAAGTATGCTAAAACATAGTAAAAAACTTATTGATAGATTAAAAAATCTATTCATAAATAACGAAAAGTGGGACCGTGTCGTAAACGCAAATTTTTTTTATAATTTTGGATGACTTGAATAACGCCATTATATCGGTCTTGAGAAAGATACATCAACCAAAACTTCAATTGCTAAAAAATAAGGCATGCCATTTTGGCTTATTTTTATAACATGCTCACGAGCACCCTCAAGAGCATTAAATTAAGAGTTTTTATCTTTTAAGTATTTGACTTTAAGTGTTTAAAAGCCAATTTATGGGGTCAAGTGGCAATGATGTCAAATATTAATAATATTTCGAATCAAGCTAATAAGTTCTTTATCTACACTTACACTTACGACTGCAAGGTAAAAAAGCAACACAATTATTCACCTGTTAACGCCTTTATAAACAATTTGTTCACAGTATTATTTTTGATAATGGCAAGGAGTTTTATGCCCACGATAAAATAAATAACTCATTGTCATGTAATATCTATTTTTCAAAACCTTACGAGGCTTTTTTAGAAGCAATAGGATTGACGCTAGAGCGTTCGTCATTATGCGTTTATGATGTGAACTCACATAATTTTATGGAGGAGCCCTTATGATAAAACTTGTTTTTATAGCTATTTTATACTTGTTATTCTTATTTCATGTTCAACGCTATGCTCAGACCTAACGCTATCCTCATCCTCAGGAAAAGGCACATGCTCTCATCATGATGGGGTTTTTTAAGCATCTTTTTTGAATGCCTAGTTCATAGAAATACATATCTCCTAATACATACCGTGAATCTATATTTTCTTGTTCTGCTTTTCTCTAAATATCTGAAGTCCCGTTACGGGATTAAGTCCCGTAACTGAATAATGGTCATACAGGTAAGTAAATGTGCACTTAATTTATGGGATAAATAAAATCATGCACTGAATCAGAATCTAAAATGCGCTAGAATAAACGCCTTTTTGATTACTTTGTGGCTATAACGATAATGACTTCCCTCAAGATAGATTCAACCGATATCACGAATATCACAGCGACAGATATTAATCGCAATACGGCAAGAAAAACATATTACATCCAAACCCAAGGATGCCAGATGAATGAGTATGATTCTGAAAAAATGGCAAATAGTTTGGATGCTTTCTGCGGTATGACTAAAACATTGGATATTCATGCTGCCGATGTTTTGATTTTAAATACTTGCTCAATCCGTGAAAAAGCACAAGAAAAAGTCTTCTCTGAACTGGGTCGTTGGCGTGAATTGAAAGAAAAAAGACCCAATTTGGTTTTATGTGTGGGCGGTTGTGTTGCAAGCCAAGAAGGTGAATTATTACGTAAACGCGCCCCATATGTAGACATTGTATTTGGACCTCAAACTTTACACCGCTTACCACAAATGTTGCGCTCTGTTTTACTTGTAACGGCGCTCAGATCGATATTTCGTTTCCTGAAATAGAAAAATTTGATCATTTACCCGCACCACGTGCAGAAGGACCAACCGCGTTTGTATCGATTATGGAAGGCTGTAATAAATACTGCTCTTTTTGTATCGTACCTTATACACGTGGTGAAGAAATATCTCGCCCTTTTGTGGATGTTTTGGGTGAAATCGCATTACTTGCAGAACAAGGCGTGCGTGAAGTCAATTTACTGGGTCAAAATGTAAATGATTATCAAGGGTCAATGCCCGATGGATCAATCGCTGATTTGGCAATTTGATTGAATATGTGGCACAAATTGATGGAATAGATCGCATTCGTTTACGACATCACACCCAATTGCATTTTCAGATCGCTTAATTGAAACCTATGCACGTGTTCCGCAATTAGTAACGCATTTGCATTTACCCGTACAATCAGGTTCTGATCGTATTTTAATGGCAATGAAACGCAATCATACCGCGCTTGAATACAAAGCTAAAATTCGCAAATTACGCGCAATCCGACCTGATATTTCAGTTTCAACAGATATTATTGTTGGTTTTCCAGGTGAAACAGCGGATGATTTTGAACAAACAATGAAATTAGTCGAAGACATGAATTTTGACTTTCATATAGTTTTTTATATTCCGCAAGACCTGGAACGCCTGCCGCATCACTTTTAGATGATGTACCTGTTGAAGAGAAAAAATTACGTTTAGATCGTCTACAAGAGAAAATTAATGATCAAGGGCAGGCTATTTTCTCAAAAATGATCGGAACAACGCAACGCTTATTGGTTGATAGACCTTCTAAAAAGATCCTAACGTTTTATCAGGGCGGACAGAAAATAATCGTATTGTAAACTTTGAAGGTCCTTTGGATTTAATTGGTCAATTTTGTGATGTAGTCATTACAGATGCATTACGCACTTCATTGCGAGCAAGATTAATTCGGGATTAATATTTAATGAATACGTTGTACACCCAAAAGATTTGAATACCAAATATTCTAATTAAGATATTAACGTATTGTTTTGGTATCTTTTTTTTTCGTCTCTTATGATAATGATGAAAGTGATGAAGCATCAATCATGCTAAAATAATGCGCAATTAATACATACGACGGATGAGAATTATGAATAATAAAAAAAATTTAATCCGCTTCGATTGGGCGATGAAGCGATTACTGAGAAATAAAGCAAACTTTACGATTTTAGAAGGCTTTTTGAGTGAATTACTTAAAGAGAAAATTGTGATCAGTAGCTTACTTGAAAGTGAAAGCAATCAAGAGAAAGCTGCCTCTAAGTTTAATCGTGTTGATATTCTGGCCGAAAATAGTAATGGTGAACTCATTCTCATTGAAGTTCAAAATGGAAATGAATTAGATTACTTCCAAAGAATGCTTTTTGGTGTAAGTAAGCTAATTACTGAACATATTCAATTAGGTGAGAAATATATTAAAGTAAAAAAAGTCTATTCTGTTAACATTCTTTATTTTGATTTAGGGCAAGGATCAGACTATATTTATCATGGTTACACGCGATTTGAAGGGATTCATCATCATGACTTACTTCAACTTTCAAAGAATCAACAAAAATTATTTAAGTTAGATTCGCCCACACGTATCATGCCTGAATTTTATGTCATAAAAGTCAATCAGTTTGATGATATTGCAAGGAGTACATTAGATGAATGGATTTTTTATTTAAAAAACAACAATATAAAAGACGACTTTAGTGCGCAAGGTTTAGATAAAGCCCGTCAGATACTGAAAGTTGATTTAATGACTGGGGAGGAACAGGCAACGTATAAGGCATTCTTAACTGAATTAAGTCATGAAAAAAGTATCATTTTTACCGCTAAAGATGAAGGTAAAGCTGAAGGTAAAGTTGAGGGTTTGCTAGAAGGCGAATCAATAGGATTAGAAAAAGGATTAGTGGAGGGTAAAACAAAAGCAAACCTCGAAAATGCTCGTAAAATGAAACATAAAGGCTTTTCTGTGAAGATATTGCAGAGATCACAGGTCTTAGTGTTGTAGAGATTGATGCATTACCCGATAACTAAAGAAAGATTATCACTATCCCCGTCATACTTGAAGATCAAACTTGCAGGATCATCAAAGGTGAAGGGTATATTTGAAAGATAAAACATCCCGCTTCCTTATTCATACTGCCTTTTTTTTAAGATGGTCATCCTTGGAATAATGAAAGAAAAGCACTGTATTTATGTCTATTTTCTTGTACAATTCTGTGTTTTTTATTTTATTTAATAAACATACTCTATATGTTTGATTTTAATCCATTTTTACTTTAGGTGTATTATGCCAATTTACGCATACCGCTGTGCTGCATGTGAACACGAATTTGAAGCATTGCAAAAAATGTCAGATGACAAACTCATTACTTGTCCAAAATGTGACAAGCCTGAACTCAACAAGCTAGTGACGGCAGCAGCCTTTCGATTAAAAGGTGGCGGTTGGTATGAATCAGACTTTAAATCAGGAAATCAAAAAAACCTAGCAAGCTCGGACTCCTCTACAGAAAAGAAATAGTTCAGCTAATTCACCTAATTATTACTTTTAATCAATTTCCAACTACTTTTTTTAAACTCTCTTTAATTTTTAACATCTTAAATATTTTCAATATCTTATAAATAATATTTTGATGTATTTCAAAAAGGATACTTATTCATGCGTACTCATTATTGTGGTTTAGTTTCAGAACATTTATTAGACCAAAAAGTTGTATTAACTGGCTGGGTAAATCGTCGTCGTGATCACGGTGGTGTTATTTTTATTGACTTGCGTGATAGAGAGGGTTTAGTTCAAGTCGTGATTAATCCTGACGATGCAGCAATGTTTGAAACTGCTGAAAAAATTCGTAATGAATATGTAATCAAGATTACAGGAACGGTTTAAACACCGCCTTGAAGGGACTGCGAATGCAAATTTGTTCTCAGGAAAAATTGAAGTCATGGTGCGGAATGTGAGATTTTAAATCGATCTGAAGCATTGCCATTTCAAATTGATGAAGATGCTGTATCTGAAGAAGTGCGTTTAAAATATCGCTATTTAGATTTACGTCGCCCAGAAATGCAAAAACGTATGATGCTTCGTTCTAAAGTTGTTCGTGAAGTACGTAATTTTATGGATGATGCGGGTTTCTTAGATATTGAAACTCCGATGTTGACTAAAGCAACACCTGAAGGTGCACGCGACTACTTGGTTCCTTCTCGTACACATCAAGGCGAGTTTTTTGCATTGCCACAAAGCCCACAATTATTTAAACAGCTATTAATGGTCAGTGGTTTTGATCGTTATTATCAAGTTGTCCGTTGCTTTAGGGATGAAGATTTACGTGCAGATCGCCAACCTGAATTTACCCAACTGGATATTGAAACATCATTTCTTGATGAAGACCAAATTACCGATATTGCTGAAAACATGGCTCGCCATATCTTCAAACATGCAATTAATGTTGATTTAATTAATGAATTTCCGCGCATGACCTATGCAGATGCAATGTATAAATATGGCTCTGATAAACCAGATTTACGTATTCCTCTAGAATTTACTGATTTAACCGATGCGTTAAAATCTGTTGAATTTAAAGTATTCAAAGATGCTGCAAATACGCCAAATAGCCGAATTGTTGCTTTGAATGTGCCTGGTGCAGCAGAAAAATTATCACGCAAAGAAATTGATGATTTAACAGGATTTGTAGCACGTTATGGCGCAAAAGGACTTGCTTACATCAAAGTAAACGATAAAAATTCTGGTCGTGAAGGTTTGCAATCACCCATTGTTAATTTTTAGATGATGCGAGTTTGAATTTAATTTTAGAATTAACGCAGGCGCAAACAGGCGATATTATTTTCTTTGGTGCGGATAAAGCAAAAATTGTAAATGATGCAATGGGCGCTTTACGCATCAAATTAGGTGCTGATTTGAATTTATATACTTGTGAATGGGCACCAATGTGGGTTGTTGATTTTCCAATGTTTGAATACGATGAAGATGATAAACGTTATGTTGCCGTACATCATCCATTTACTGCGCCAAAAGGTGGAATCGAAACCTTAAAAGATCCAGAACACGCCATTGCACGCGCTTATGATATGGTTTTAAATGGTACAGAATTAGGGGGTGGTTCAATTCGTATTTTCCAACCTGAAATTCAATCTGAAGTATTTACATTGCTTGGAATCAGTTTAGACGATGCGCAAGAAAAATTTGGTTTCCTCTTAGATGCATTAAAATTAGGTGCACCGCCGCATGGTGGAATAGCATTTGGTTTAGATCGTTTAATTATGTTGATGACTGGCGCAAAATCAATTCGTGACGTAATGGCATTCCCGAAAACACAAACGGCAGCGTGTTTACTTACCAGTGCACCTTCCCTGTAGATGAAAAACAATTGAAAGATCTACACATTCGTTTACGTAAAGCAGAAACTAAATAAAACATATATCTAAAAGATTTGAAGATACCGAGAAACTACAAGTATTCCGAACCCCGATGATCTTACAAAAGGTAAATGACTCGGGTGTTGGCATACTTATCCTGTTCACCTTCTCTCCTTCATAGGAATCTTGTAAAATCATGAAAATAATCTTATACGCCACGGTGAAAGCACCAGCAATGCAGGGATCATCACCCACGATGTCACCCAGATTGAGCTAACAGAAAAAGGGCATGAACAAGCAAACAACCTTGCCAATCAGTGGGAAATCACACCTGATTTAATTGCAATGTCACCTTTTTTACGCACACAACAAACAGCTCAACCAACAATTTTGCGATTTTTAGGCTGTCCCATTAACATATTGCCTATGGAAGAATTCACGTATTTAGAACCCAGCCGCTGGAATGGTACACAACGTTCTGAACGTCTTCCCCATATCCAATCTTATTGGGAAAGATCAGACCCCAATTATCAAGATGGACCTCATGCGGAAAGCTTCATGATGTTATTAACACGCATTGACCAAACACTTTTATTATTATCAGAATATTCAACAGCCTCTCGCGATACCACCATTTTTGCCTTTAGTCATGGTCAATTTATGCAGGCTTTAAAAATATCACTATTGCATCCAGATTGGTCTGCACAACAAAAAATGCGTTACTTTTGGGATTTTAATCAAGCGAATCCTATTGATAATATAAATTGCATAACGATTGAAAAAATTGATCAGACATGGAACGTGATTTAGTATGATTTTCATCAAAATTATGCACTATTTTTTAATGCTAAGGCGTCAGAACAGTGCATTTTTATCAATACTTTAATATATATCCAGTAAGTTTAAATACCTATATTCCTTATACTTGAAGATATGAATCTATCATAAGCCCGAGAAGGGCTTAATATTATTCAAAAACTATTCTTTAATAATTACTCTTTGATAATTACTCGACCATTTAAAGGCTGAACTGGACGATTATTATGGTGCTGCATTGTTTTTTCAAAGCGTTCAATTTGTGCTTTTGATGCAGTAATAGATTCTTTCATAACAAGCCAGATCACGCCTTCAGAAACATGGTGGAGTCGTAAGTGAGCCACTAAATCGAAAATATTCTCTATTTTTTGGCAGAAATTTATTAAGATCAAGGGATTCTTTTAACGCTTCTGTGCTGACTTTTTCAGGCATATGTGCCCAAATTTTATTTAACTCGCTATTTTCTTTACCCTCAAGAAACATCACTGATAAAACAGTCAATTCATTATTTTTATTCGCATGAACAAAATGTGCTTCTAGCGGATATGATTTATCATTTATTTTATTTTCACTAGGCGCGTGAAAATGAAATTGGCGTAATGTATATACATCTTTATCCAAAGTAAGCGTGTTGCCTTCATTCCAATCAACTTGAATGGTATGACCATTATTTTGAATGTCTTTGGCAATTTTTTCAGCATATGAAATTTTTAAAGGTTTTTTTGCAGTCGTTAAACTACCTTTTAATATTGATGGGGGTTTGGGATTTTTACCTGTTGCGCACAATGCATATTCAGGTGAATTTTACCCAATTATCTGGACCATCCCCTTCGTATCCCCAATGTGCATTATTTTTTGTATGTGCACTATTGCTATTTTCTGCAAATGTAATACCCGTAAAAGCAATAGAAAGTGCTGCTAAAAAAACTGCAGATGTTTTTGTTTTCATAAACAACCTATAAATGAATAAATAATTAAAGAGTATGAGAAGTTGCTAATATAAAAAGGATAAATACTAAAATATTTACTATATTTATCACATTTAACACATTGATATTAAGTATTACTAGTCTTTGTATAAAAGTTTACACATAAAAAAATAGAATGCTTTGCAATACTCACGAATGGCTTGTATACCCGTCATACTTGAAGGTCTCCTTGCAGGATGCAACTGCTTTGTTGGCATCGGGTACTCGTCCGAATCACTTACTACTTGTAAGCTCGTCGGGATTCTTACACTTGCCGTCTCGCAGTATTTTCAAATTTTTTTGGGGATATATAGCTAAAAAAGTCTCAATTAACAGACTTTTATGCATTATAAAACCGTCTAAATTGCTGTGCAATAGGTCATAAAAAAATATTTTTTTGTCATTGTAAATATCATTTTAGGACTTATGCATTGATGAGAAAACAAACTTATGTTAGATCTTAATCGCTACTATAAATATAATTAATACATGATCAGAGTAGAAAAAGGAGCTTGATCACAAGTTAAAAAACTTGATATTCCAAAAATGGCTTATTAGTGTGGCTTTGTTGGGTTACATCAAGCTCAAAAAAAATAGATTAGAAGCTGATATTGTTAGTGCATATCAGTGGAGAGTAAATATGTATAAAGAAGCAACTAAAGAATTTATACAATCTGTTATGAACGACTTCTTATATCTTGACCCACAATTCAAAAAGTCCGTCAATGCATAAGTCCTAAATATATTGCTTTTATAAAACCCTATTGCTTTTACAAAATACTTATGGTGATATAAACAAGAGTTTTTAATTCAATAAATTATTCAATAAATTTCAAGTAAAAAGGATTAAATATATGAGTGTACTTGGTTTTTTACAGAAAATTGGTCGTGCCTTAATGGTACCTGTTGCCGTATTACCTGCGGCAGCAATTTTAATGGGGATTGGTTATTGGGTTGATCCTGTTGGTTGGGGAGCAAATAGTCAGTTGGCTGCATTATTGATTAAATCAGGTGCTGCAATTATAGATAAGATGGCTATCTTATTTGCTGTAGGTATTGCTTATGGTATGTCTAAAGATAAAGATGGCGCGGCGGCATTATCAGGTTTAGTTGGTTTTTTGGTGGTGACAACTTTATTATCACCAAGTGCTGTTGCACAACTCCAAGGGATTGAGCTTGATAAAGTTCCTGCAGCATTTGGAAAATAGAAAAACCCGTTTATTGGTATTTTAGTGGGAATTTTATCAGCAGAAATTTATAACAGATTTAGCCATGTTGAGCTTCCTAAAGCACTTTCATTTTTTAGTGGTCGCCGATTAGTGCCTATTTTGGTCTCTGTGTTCATGATCGTGGTTTCTTTGTTTATGTATGTTTGGCCGTATGTATTTAATGGATTAGTAAGCTTTGGTGAATCAATTCAAAAGTTGGATGAAGTGGGTGCTGGTTTATATGGTTTTTTCAATCGCTTTGATTCCAGTCGGCTTGCATCATGCACTTAACTCGGTGTTTGGTTGATGTTGCACGAATTAATGATATTCCAAATTTCTTGGGTGGTGCCAAATCAATTGCTGAAGGAACGGGGATTGTGGTATAACAGGACGTTATCAAGCAGGATTCTTTCCGATTATGATGTTTGGGTTTGCCAGGTGGCGCATTGGCTATTACCATATGGCGCGTGTTGAAAATAAAGCTAAAGTTGCATCTATTATGATCGCTGCAGCGTTTGCATCTTTCTTTACGGGTGTTACGAACCCTAGAATTCTCATTTATGTTTGTCGCACCTGTCTTATATTTTTTTCATGCGGTGTTAACAGGTATTTCACTTTAATTGCTGCGAGCATGGAGTGGGTTTCAGGTTTGGATTCAGTGCAGGCTTGGTGGATATGGTCTTGGGGTGAATAATCCATTGGCAACTAAATGGTATATGTTGATTCCGCAAGGGGTTGTTTTCTTTGTACTGTATTATGTTGTATTTCGTTTTTCGATTAAAACTTTTAATTTATTAACGCCTGGTCGTGAAATTGAATCATCTGACGATAGTCAAGACATAGAGTCAAATACTAAAAAATCGACTAAAGACTTATCAATTAAAGATTTATCAATTCAATCTCTTGCAGAAGGTTATATTAATGCAGTTGGTGGTTTGAGTAACATCACTAATATTGATGCGTGTATTACGCGGTTACGCTTAATTGTTAAAGATGCGAGTATCGTGAATGATGCGGCATGTAAAACATTGGGGGCATCAGGTTTAATTCGTATTAATAGTACGAATGTGCAAATTATTATTGGACCGCGTGCAGAATTAATTGCATCTAGCATGAGTAATATTGCAAATAAATAGCTCTATCATATTGGTTTGTAATCAAAAGTTTATTTCGTAATAAGCCCTCTGAATACTTTAAATGTTCAGGGGGTTTTTATTTCTACTTTTAAAGAATTTAGGTATATATCCAAAATATTTGAAAATACCGTGAGGCGGCAAGCGTGCGAGTCACGATGAGCTTACATAAGGTAAGTGATTCGGGCGAGTAGAGCAGCCAACAAAGCAGGATCTTTAAAGAATTTAGGTATAGAAGCAGAAATATTATAGGTGCTTTGTTACAATTAGCCTTAATCAAATAGCGCTAAGAGCATCGAACCATTGTGAAAAAATCTGATTATTTATCTTTATTAAATCCTGCACAACATGCAGCAGTCACCGCACCATTTGGTCCTGTTTGTGTTTTAGCAGGTGCAGGTTCTGGCAAAACGCGAGTATTAGTTTCTCGCATCACGTGGCTGATTGAAGATAATGCGATTGCACCTTCTGCGATTATGGCAGTGACATTTACCAACAAGGCTGCATCTGAGATGAAAGCGCGTTTGGAGTTTCAGTCTAAACGGAGCATTAATGGCTTATGGATTGGTACATTTCATTCTTTGTGCCACCGTTTTTTACGTTTGCATCATCGTGAATGTAATTTGCCAGATAACTTTCAAGTGATTGATAGTGATGATCAATTAAGATTGATCAAGCGAATTTGTAAGCATCAAGCATTGGATGATAAAGCATACCCACCTAAATCAATCGCACACTTCATTAATCAAGCGAAGGATGAAGGTAAACGTGCGGATCATTTAGATGAACATCAAATGCCAATGAAAGTGTATGTTGCTGTATATAAACAATATGAAGGGATTTGTAATCAATCGGGCTTAGTTGATTTTGCAGAAATTATTTTACGTACATTGGAAACATTACGCAGTAATTTACCCTTGCTTGAGCATTATCAAGCGCGGTTTAGTCATGTCCTTGTTGATGAATTTCAAGATACAAATGCAGTGCAATATGCATGCTACAACTGATAACAATGGGGCACAAACGCCTATTTGTCGTGGGAGATGATGATCAATCTATCTATGGTTGGCGGGGTGCACAAGTTGGGAATATCCTTGGGTTTGAGCAAAATTCCAAGGCACAACAACGATTCGATTAGAGCAAAATTACCGTTCGATTCCTGCTATTTTAGATGCCGCAAATAGTGTGATTTCTAAAAATACAGCCCGTTTAGATAAAAAATTATGGACGGAACGTACAGATAATTCACCCATTAAAGTATATGCGGCATTGGATGGTTATGATGAAGCAAGGCACATTGTTTCAATGATTCAGGCTCATGTCCGAGATGGTAACTCAAAAAATGAATGTGCGATTTTGTATCGTTCAAACGCACAGTCACGCTTATTTAAGAGATGCTATTGCAAGCAAGAATGCCGTATCGGGTTCATGGTGGATTACGATTTTTTGATCGTGCCGAAATAAAAGATAGTTGAGTTATATTCGTTTAACGATTAATCCTCATGATGATATTGCACTAGAGCGAGCGATGACAACGCCACCCAAAGGCATTGGTGCAACAACGATTGATAAAATACGCCAACATGCAACACATAATACTTGCTCGTTGTGGCATGCATTAGAAGATATGATTGAGCGGCAAAATTTAGCAGGGCGCACTCAAAATGCATTGTTAAATTTTCGTAATTTGATCGCAGGTTTAACGAATTCTATGAATGGGGTGTCATTAGATGAACATTTTGTCGAGTGTATTGAAGGCTCACAATTAAAACCTTTGTATCAAAATGAGGCAATGGGACGCGGTGAGGATAGGATTGAAAATCTAGCGGAATTAATTAGCGCTGCGAGTCATTTTGTTGCAGAGCTTAAACGTAGTGCAAGTCAATTACTTGCATCAGATGCTATTGAATTGATCAATCTGAAGTAGTTAATTCATCAGAAAATTTATCTAATAATATTAGTTTAGATATGAGTACGCGTGATCAATTGGCGCAATTTTTAGGTCAAATATCATTGGATTCAACAGATAATCAAGCCCAGAAATATGAAGACAGTGTTCAACTTATGACTTACATGCGGCGAAAGGTTTGGAGTTTCCTGTTGTATTTTTAGTAGGGCTAGAAGAGGGGGTGTTTCCAAGTGAGATGTCGGCACGTGACCCCGAACGGCTGGAAGAAGAGCGCCGTTTGGCATATGTTGGAATTACAAGGGCTGAAAGTCAACTTACAATTAGTTACTGTGCCTCTCGTATGTTACATGGTAAAACAATGCAATTTCCTATCTCTCGATTTTTAAAGGATATTCCAGAGAGTTGTATTATAAAAGTTGGGCCTGCATTAAAACTGGAAAGAGCGGTGAGTGCGCGTCCAAGTTATGGTAATGTTCACATGCGCCCAGCGTCTACAGTGACACAGAAAATGCAGAAAATGCAGAAAACACAAGAGACCATTGAAGGGTTTAAATTAGGAGATACGGTTTTACATGCAACTTTTGGCGAAGGCGTTATTTTAGCATTTGAAGGGGATGGACCTTCTGCGCGTGTATCCATCAGATTTGCACGAAGTGGTACTAAAGTGCTTGTTCTCAGTTATGCTAAATTAGAAAAATGTTGAGAATAATTGCAAAAGGTAGTTCAAAAGGTAAATCGTGTCGTGAAAGATGGTATTGAGGATTCTCCATGAAAATTTTAAATGTAGTACCTGCTTTAAATCAAGGTGGCGTAGAAATGGTCGTCGCGGAGAGTGCTATTTTTTTAGCGCAAGCAGGGCATGATTCATACGTGCTTTCAGAGGGCGGTCAAATGCTTGCAGGTTTAATCGAAAAAGGGGTTAAACCTATCTGTTTGCCGATTGAAAAGAAAGCATTTAAAACATTATTTCAAATTCGAAAAATTGCACGTTTAATTGAAGATTTACAGATTGATATCGTTCATACACATTCTCGTTTACCTGCATGGTTGGTGTATTTTGCACTTAAATTAATACCTAAAAATAAGCGTCCTATTACGGTATCAACGATTCATGGTCTGCATTCAATATCTAAATATAGTGCGATTGTTTTAAATCTGATGCAATCATTACGGTGTCTAAGGCCGCAGAAAAATATTATGCAACACATTATTTAGATAAAAAATCAAATGTCTATTTAAGTCGATTCGCAGATCAGAATGTTATGCAAGATTCTGAAGAAATCAATAGGATGAGAAAAATTCATGTATTTCCTCTAGGGGTTGATCTAAAACAGTTTACCGCAATATCTGATGATTCAGATGCAATGATGATTGAAATGATTGTTGATCAGTTAGGCAAATCTTCTAAAGAAAAAATTCCGACAATTGCTTTGGTTAGGGCGTGTAACACGGCTAAAAGGGCATATTTATTTAATTAATGCAATGAAGATATTAAAAGATCAAAATATACGGGTGCATGCATGTATTGTTGGTGGCATAGATAAAAGAAATATCGCTTATCTTAATGAATTAAAATCACTTATTTCTGAAAAAAAACTGGAAGATTGCATTTCTTTTCTAGATAACTGTAAAAATATACCTGCATTATTTAGGCAGGTTGATGTGACGCTATCTGTATCAAATAAGGCTGAATCGTATGGGCGTATTGTTTTGGAAAGTTTACGTGCGGGCACACCTGTTGTAGGGTGGAATATTGGCGGCATTGGTGAGAATTTGACACAGTTTTATCCCGATGGTTTGGTCGCGTTTAAGGATGAAGAGGCGCTTGTACACGTGTTAAAAAATTTAATTATCAATACAGAAAAATATACATTAGATATGCGCCATGAGTTAAGTAACACAATTACAATTGATTCAAGTCAACATCATATAAATGTATTAAATTTATATATACATTTGCTGGCTGATAAATAGGATAAGGGTATATATGAAATTGATTAGAATACCAACAACATTTAGACTCATGATTATTCCGTTTGCATCGTTTATTATCTTAGGTATATCGTATTGGATATTAGGGCGCAATCTAGAGCTGGGTATTTATCCAAAGACAGCAAATGATATTGGGCTACCTTTGTTTTATGCCTCATTTATGCTGTTTTTTGTGGCTATCTTAGAATTTAGTGCATTTGTGATTACTTTGACGATGCAAACTAAGACTAAAATTTGGCGATATTTAATTATTTTTATCATCAGTATGTTGCATGTATTGGCGATCTGTTTATTGTTATTTAGCTGTATTGATTGGTTTAAACCACATCATATGTTGATGAGTTATGGATATGGGATATATGCGCTATTTGTTGGGTTGTGTTGGATATCAGATATTTAATATCAGAATGGTAATTTTTCACTTAAATGCATACCCGCAGTGCCAAGAATAATAAAGGTTAGGCTTAATATTTTTTTCCAGTTCATATTTTCTTTAAAAAATAGTGCACCGATAATAGAGACAAGGGCAGTAGATAAGCCGCCCCAAACAGCATAAGCCATTCCCATTTCTACACGTTTAAATACGAGTGTAATAATAAAAAAGAAAAAACCATATCCGACTCCAAGTCCAACAACAGGCCAAAAATGTTTAAAGCCATCCGATAGCTTTAAGCAAGTCGTTCCAAAAGCGCTGCACATAATCGCGATGATCATGAGTAGCCAAGGATTTATCAAATTAATATGGGAAACAACTGTATTCATAAGGATTATCGCCAAGTTGAAAAATTTGTATGATAACAGGAGATGTTTTTTGATATGTAGCATTTTTTTAAATATTATCTGGGCTCATATTTAAACTCGCATCCGAACTCGTAAAGAGAATCAGTCAGTCCCTAGAGAAAAATCATGAATTTTGTTACGCTAAGCGCCTTAAAAAATCTATCCTGCTGGGCGTATAATGACTTTTGTTCACTTAAATTTGCATACTGAATTTTCACTTCTGATGGCTTAATTCGAGTTAAGCCTCTATTCAAACGATTAAAAGAACAAGGCGTTAACGCCGTTGCATTAACAGATTTAGGCAATGCATTTGCATTTATTAAATTTTATAAAGCCGCTATTTCTAATGGTATTAAGCCAATTTTAGGGGCTGAATGCCTTATTAAAATGCATACGATTCAAGGTCAAGCACAGCCTGCTAGCCGTGTGACTATCTTAGCTAAAAATAATTTAGGTTATAAACATCTCTGTATTTTATTGAGCAAGGGATATCAAGAAGGGCAGGATAGAGGCGTTGCACATATTGATCTGGATTGGTTGATTGATTATCAAGAAGGATTAATCGTCATTTTTGGTCAAAAAAGCCATATTGGCGAATCTATTGTTAATCAAAATCAAGCCCAGTTTGAGCAGTTTATTGAGCCTTTACGTGTATTTGGTAATCGCCTTTATCTTGCGATAACACGTATCAATCAACCAAATGAAAGTCAGTATATTAAGAATGCATTGCAATTTGCACGCATGAGTCAGTTGCCAATCGTGGCGACAAATGATGTACGATTTATGGATGAAGATGATTTTACCCCGCACGAAGTGAGGGTTTGTATTTCAACAGGTTATGTGATTTCTGATCAAAAACGTCCAAAAGAATTTACAGCAGATCAATATTTAAAATCACCTAGTCAAATGGCGTTATTATTTCAAGATTTACCCAATGTAATTCTTAATACACAAGAACTCGCGAAACGTTGCACCGTGACTTTATCGCTGGATAAGCCGTGTTTACCGATTTTCCTATTCCTGATTGGTTTAACGGAAGGTGAATATTTTAGAAAAGCGTCTTTAGAAGGATTACAGATACGTTTTGATCAATTAAAAAAAATTGGGCAAGTGGTAGATGAGTCTGCATATATTGCGCGTTTAAACATTGAATTAGATGTCATTATTAATATGGGCTTCCCTGGATACTTTTTTATTGTCGCAGACTTTATTCAATGGGCAAAAGATCAAGATATTCCAGTAGGTCCAGGGCGTGGTTCAGGAGCAGGGTCAATTGTTGCATGGGCACTTAAAATCACGGATTTAGATCCTATCCCGTATGATTTACTGTTTGAGCGTTTTTTAAATCCTGAACGGGTTTCAATGCCTGACTTTGATATCGATTTTTGTATGGAAGGTCGGGATAAAGTCATTGATTATGTGGCAACGCATTATGGTCGGGATGCAGTATCACAAATTGCAACCCATGGCACAATGGCTGCAAAGGCTGTTGTTCGTGATGTTGGGCGTGCGCTTGGGCATCCATATGGCATGGTAGATCGCATTGCTAAAATGATTCCTTTTGAATTGGGAATGACCTTATCTAAGGCGCTCATTGATTCACCAGATCTTAAAGATGCATATGATTCAGATGAAGATATTACGACTTTAATTGATTTTGGCTTACGCTTAGAAGGTCTTTCAAAATCTGTTGGTCGCCATGCTGGCGGTGTTGTTATTGCACCCACTGTTTTAACTGATTTTTCGCCAGTTTGGTGTGAAGAAGGTTCAAATGCACTGGTCACACAATTTGATAAAGACGATGTAGAGTCGGCAGGATTGGTTAAATTGACTTCCTAGGGTTAAGGACACTCACAATTATTCATTGGGCATTGCAACATATTCATAAAACGCGTGATCTCAAATTAAATATTTTGGATATACCTTTAAATGATACCGCGAGTTTTGCACTGCTAAAAAAATGTCAAACAACCGCAGTTTTCCAGCTCGAATCACGGGAATGAAGTCATTAATTGCAAAGCTCCAACCAGATACATTTGAAGATATTATTGCTTTAGTTGCCTTATTTCGTCCAGGACCTTTAGAGTCAGGCATGGTAGAAGATTTTATTAACCGTAAACATGGACGTGCGGATGTTGCATATCCATTCTCTGAACTGGAAACCATTTTAAAACCAACATATGGTGTCATGTTTATCAAGAGCAAGTGATGCAGATTTCTCAAGTGATTGGGAATTATACGCTGGGTGGTGCAGATTTATTACGCCGTGCAATGGGTAAGAAAAAGCCAGAAGAGATGGCAGAGCAGCGTAAAATATTTATGGAAGGTGCTGAAGTTTTAAGTTTTGATGCGCAAAAAGCGGGTGATTTATTTGATTTAATGGAAAAATTTGCAGGATATGGGTTTAATAAATCACATTCTGCTGCATATGCGCTTGTTTCCTATCAAACTGCATATCTAAAAGCAAATTATCCCGCTGAATTTATGGCAGCTGTTTTATCGTCTGATATGGATAAAACGGAAAAAGTTGTCATTTTCGTGGAAGAGTGTCGTGATATGAAAATCGATATTTTATCTCCTTCGATTAATCATTCACTGTATGCATTTAGTGTCAATAGTGATAATCAGATCGTATATGGCTTAGGTGCATTAAAAGGCGTGGGCGAGGCGGCAATTACGAGTACATTTGTTGAGCGTGATGCAAATGGACCTTTCAATGATTTCTTTGATTTATGTACCCGTGTTGATTTATCTAAAATGAATAAAAAAGTGCTCGAAACTTTAATTCGGGCAGGCGCATTGGATGAGTTTTGTGATGAGTTAAAACCGTCAATTCAAGGGATTCATCGCTTACATATTTTATGCCAGCATCGGGCAAATTTATTGTTGACGCTACCAGAAGCGATGAAAATATCCGAGCAATTGGGGCGAGATAAAGCGGCAGGGCAATTTGATTTATTTGGCATGATGATTGAGTCAACAGATGATAATGCAACTAAAAAGCACTCCAAAAAGCATCTCCTTGGAGTGAACAAATTCTTTTAGAAGCAGAAAAAGAAACCTTAGGATACTATTTTACTGCTCATCCTTTAGATCGCTTTAAGTCTGAATTGAAACAAATTGTGACTCATACTTTTGCGGATATTGCCGAATTGCCACAGCCAACATATCGCGTTAAACGTACTTCCGAACCACCTGCAATGGTTGCTGGGCTAGTTATGGGGATTAGAACTAAGATTAGCCAAAAAGGCAATAAAATGATTTTTGTCGAGCTGGATGATAAGGTCAGTCGCTCTGAAATTATGCTCAATGAATCACATTTAGAAACACTGCCAGAGCCTTTAAAAATTGATCAAGTCATTATTGTGAGCGGTTCGCTGGGGTGGAGCGAGTTTAGTAATTCCATGCGATTGAATGTGGGTGAACTCATTACGATTGATCAAATGAGAGAGATGGGCGCACGCTGGCTATTGATAGATGTGGATCAATCTTTAATGGAAGTCGGGGATCAAAAACAATTTCAACAAAAACTTCAACAAAAACTTCAACAAAAACCTCAACAAAAATCCCAACAAGAATCTCAAAAATTAAACTTGCTGCTTAACACTTATCGCAATATCGTTCGCACGGAAAAGGTGTGAAATTGCGCATGCGTTATCATCGAAAAATTAATGAAGAGCGGGTATCAATTGAGCTTGCATTTCCAGATGATTATTATTTAATACCTTGTGAGGCATTGCTAGATCAATTAAAAACATTATTAGATGGCGCAGCGCGATTTAGTTTTAAAGGCGCTGATTTTGATGCTTAAAAAACTTAATGTCATTGCGGACTTGACCCCGTAACGGGGATTGATCCGCAATCTCCAAAAATACATCAATGAAATTTCGGGTCTTGCCCGCAATGACCAAGTAAGTCCGCACCTAAATAATCTAGCTTAACGAGTTATTCTGCGCATTTTTTAAATTCAATCGACCAGTTTGCCCCTGAAGAAATTTGATGCTTTTCTGCAAAATTATCCATATTTAGGGCGATTGAGACATTTAATAAACTGTTAAGGTAAATTAAAGGCTGACCCTCTGCCACATCGCCAAAGCTACTGACATATTTGGCTTTGCCAGAATATTTTTCAGTGGCATTATCCATAATCAACACACAGATTTGATCGCCTTTAGCCATGCCAGCTTGTTCAAATAATTGATCAGGAATATTACTCCAAACATTGCCGTATTGAATATCTAAAATAGGGATATTTCCTTTTAACACCTTGTTTTGATCTAATGCTGCTTTTTGGTAAGGAATTTGATGCACTTGTGCGGGCAATAATTCACCCACGTCCTCAAAATTAATGGCACCTGATGCCAAACGAGCCCCCGTGTAAGCATATACATCTCGACCATGGAAAGTATATGATTTAGCGGATCCTTTTAAACGATTTTTAGTTTCATCAATACGGCGAACCGCTTCAATTCCTAATTGTTCAGAAATTAAACTCAAAGTACCATTATCAGGAGAGACAAAGTAGTGACCACTTTTCGTTTTTAAAACAATAGAAGGGCGCTCTGTACCCACACCAGGGTCGACCACACTCACAAACACAGTTCCCAGTGGCCAATAAGAAGCCGTTTGATATAAACGGTAAGCTGCATCCCAAACATTGTAAGCGGGAATTTCATGCGTTAAATCATAAATTGCCTGCTTTGGTGACACGCCAAATGCAACGCCTTTCATTGCAGAAACAGCGCCATCTTTCAAACCAAAATCTGTCTGTAAACCAATGCGTTTTGTGCATATGCATTGGTGAAACAGAGACTTGCTCCAAGAATATATGGCACTAGTTTTTTATTAAAGAACATCATCATAAATACCTTTAGGATTAACATAAAATGAAAACGCATAAAATAGCATTCTCCCCGTAATATATCAATCTGAAGGCTGTCTTTAAAATATCTCTTTAAATATTGCTATTCCTGTTTTTATATAGCAAAATCATGCATTAATAAAAGTTACATAAATCAATATTGCACTTTCCATAATTTTTGGAGCTATTTAAACAAGGTGCGCCATATGACAAAAAGATTCGAGCTTGAAACATTAAAAATGCAACTAAATGATACGGCCTTTCAAAGACTGCATCTTCATCAACGGTGTACAACAAGTTCTCCGTCAACTGATTCTCGACGGCTCACTTAGTTCTGGCATGAAACTACCAGCGACTCGAGTATTGGCCAAATCCTTGGTATTGCACGCGATACTATTGAGAGTGCTTATGTACAACTTTACCGTGATGGTTTTATTATTCGTAAAGAAGGTTCAGGAAGTTATGTGTCTGAAACAATAGGTACTAAATTAAACGGAACGATTTATAAGCGTATAAATTTGCAAAATCAGAAATTTAACATGACGGAGTCGGAATCAGGTCTAAGTCAGAGGGGGCAAATAATTCTTGATAGTGGCGGCATCACTGATCAACAGGAAGTTAAAGCTTTTGCTACAGGGTTACCCGAAACTCGTACCTTTCCTACTCATATTTTGGGAACGTCTTCAACGTCAGGTCTTAAATGAATACCGTACCAATATATTATTACATGGTGATCCCCAAGGGGTTGAACCACTGCGCAAGGCAATTGCAACCTATTTGAATCTTGAGCGTGGTGCTAAAGTGACCCCTGATCAAATATTAATATTAAGTAGTACAAGGCAGGCATTATTTCTCTGTGGACAGTTACTAGTTGATTCTGGTAAGCCGATATTGATGGAGAATCCAGGCTATTTTGGTGCTAAAAAAGCATTTGAATCTGCGGAGGCAAAAATTATCCCTATTGATGTTGATTCTCAAGGCATTCGCACGGATCTGCTACAGGCTGATTCCAGCGGTGCTAATTGTGTCTATGTGACACTTCTCACCAATATCCGACAGGAGTGACATTATCATTATCACGAAGGCTTGAATTAATTCGCTGGGGCTGCTGAGAATAATAAATGGATCATTGAGGATGATTATGATAGTGAGTTTCACTACGATGGGCTACCAACTGCTTGTGTTCAAGGTCTAGATCAGTATCAAAGAACGATTTATCTTGGCACTTTAGCAAAACACTTTATCCAGGTTCTTAGGATGGGATATATGTGTGTACCACACAATTGATTAAAGCATTCACTTATGCGCGTAGTATTATGGATGGGCACACACCTCAGATTATTCAATTTACTCTGGCTTCTTTTATGGAAAATGGACACTACAATGCGCATATTCGCGCCATGCGAAAATTATATGCTGGTCGTAGGGGTGTTATGCTAAATGCTATCGATACTTATTTGAAGTGTATCGTAACGCCCCTACGTCCAGCAGGCGGAATGCAGATACCTTGTTTATTGGCACATGGATGGTCTGAAGCAAAAACTATACAGCAAGCAGCGACTATCGGGATACAGCTTCCAGGGACTTAGCCGACTGTACTTGGGTAAGGATAAGCAACAGGGATGGATATTGGGCTACGCCTCTTTAAGCGCACATGAAATCGAAACAGCCATAATTAACCTCTCTCGGGTACTGAAAAAAAACATAACAAGTTTATTTTTTTAAGTGATTGATAGTTTTGCGCAGTTTTAAAATTGCCATGTATTAACAGGTGTGCGGTTAATCTGCGATCAATCCCCAAAAAGCACCGCCCACACCGAGTAAAGTGACATTGGCCGCCGTGGCTAAAAAAGTAATCAGTGGCAGTTTCACGTGTGTGTGCATCCTCCACCGCATTTGCAAGACTTCCTCCTATTGTACCGGCAAGGCTAGCCCTGAAAGGGGTTGTGATGAGAGCTTTGGGCAAGATCATGAAAAGGTGTTTGCTAGCGTCCACACCAAAAGTACCGACCAGAATATAGAAAAAATCCACAAGCTAAGCCTGCAATATAACGTTTATGTGGATCTTCGTGCGCATTTTTTGCCTGTACAAATTGCCGCGGTAATCGCAGCGTATTGAATGGATGTGCGCCAAATGGTGCCATTTTTAAAGATCCTAATCCTGTGATTGTTAAAATCGGATTTGCACTGGTCTTGTATCCATCATTTCTAAGTACCAGCATACCAGGCATATATTGGCCTGTTAATGTAATAATGAACAGTGGCAATGCAATGCTGAGCAATGCATGTAAGGAAAATTTAGGCATTTCAAATATAGGCGCGGCAAAGTTCAGATGTATCACTGAAAAATCAATTCTGTTTTGTGTAATAAGCATTGCCAAACCCATAACTAAAATTCCCACGACTGCAAATCGTGATGTAAAGCGCTTGAATAATGCATAAGCAATCACGAGTGAAATCACCAGTAATGGATCAGCACTCGCGCCTCCAAATGCATTAATCCCGAATTGTAGTAAAATACCTGCAAGCAGACCTGCTGCGATGCCCTTGGGAATCATGCGCACAAGCTTTTCAAACGCACCAGACATTCCTAATACGATGAAGCCAAGTGCTGAAATAACATAAGCACCAATTACTTCCCCATAAGGTGCGAAAGGCATCACGCTCGCAAGAAAAGCAACACCAGGCGTTGACATGCAGTAATAATCGGTGCCTTGTAGCGAAAACTCATCCACGCACCTGTAACACCAACTCCTACCGATACAGCCCAGACCCAAGAAGCTGTTTGGGCAGGTGATAAGTTGGCAAGTTCAGCTGCTTGGAAAACCAACACGAATGTACCTCCATAGTTCACTAATACAGAGATTAATGCAGCAACAGTTGGTAAGAAAAAATCAGCGGCTCGAAGCCCTGTTGGTGATATATTCATAAGTAACTCTCCATTTAAGAACCATTTGTTAGGTGTGATCACCAAAAGACAAAGAGTATAAATGAAGAATGGTCTGACAATATATGCCACTTTAACGCTATTGGTCAGACCGCTTTACAGCCCATGGATTCATAAATTCATATTTTTTAATACTACTAGGAACTTCGGAAAACTCATTTTAATTCTTGAAACTCTTGCATTAATTCTTTCAAATCATCTGTTGTAATATCATTTTTCTCGCATCGAAATAGAGACTTCTAAAAATTAACAACTTTTGTTAAGCCATCAAGAAGATAAAATAAAGTTATTAAGTCGAACTAGAACGCAATAAAAAACCGCATAAAATGCGGCTTTAGATAAATATAACGAACTAACTATAACTAGATCGTATTGAATTTGGTCGGGATAGTAGGATTCGAAACCTACGACCCCTTGCACCCCATGCAAGTGCGCTACCAGACTGCGCCCATACCCCGAATCAAGCAAATACTACAATAAGTACAAAGAAATAACAATGAGTTGATTAATGATTATACGTTTGCCATATTGTTCTGCACGACTATCCATCTATAAATTAAATTGTCCAGTAAATCGTCAGGCGCGGACTGTATCATTTGCTCGGACACTATTTTAGCGCGAGGAACGAGATGCCCGTGTAAGCCTAAGTCCGCAATTTTAAAGCTTGCAGCACCTGTTTGACGCGTCCCTAAAACTTCACCTGGGCCTCGAAGCTGTAAATCTTTTTCAGCGATTTTAAAGCCATCCGTGGTGTCTCTCATAATATTGAGGCGCTCTCTCCCAACATTAGACAAGGGTGTTTTGAATAATAAAAACACAGTAGGAAAACGGCGCTACCCCGACCAACTCGTCCTCGTAATTGATGCAATTGTGACAGACCCAATCGTTCAGAGTTTTCTATGACCATTAAGGATGCATTGGTACATCCACCCCAACTTCAATGACCGTCGTTGCGACTAAAACATCTAATTCATGTGCTTTAAATGAATGCATAATATTTTCTTTTTCTAGGGGCTTCATGCGTCCATGAATCAGACCAATACGAAGATTAGGTAGTTGAACTTGTAATAATTCTTGCGCATCTGTTGCAGCTTTGGCTTCTAGTAACTTCAGACTCTTCAATTAAAGTGCATACCCAATAGGCTTGCTGTCCTTCATTAACGATTAATGCAAGGCGACTAATGAGTTCAGTACGCCTAGCTTCATTTAAAATAGTGGTTGTGATTGGTGTACGATTTGGGGAAGCTCATCAATAATCGAAATATCTAAATCTGCATAAGCAGACATTGCTAAAGTGCGGGGTATAGGTGTTGCTGTCATAATTAATTGGTGAGGATTTAAAACGCCTTTACCTTTATTTTTAAGTTTAAGCGTTGATCAACACCGAATCGATGCTGTTCGTCGATAATAACTAAGTTAAGCGCCGCATAATCTACCGCATCTTGAAATAAAGCATGTGTGCCTACAATGATTTGTGCACTTCCATTGGCAATTTTCTCCAAAGTTTCTTTGCGGGATTTTCCTTTTAGTGAGCCAGATAAAAATACGACGGTGATATGTAAAGGTGCACACCCAAATGCTTAAACTTTTAGCATGTTGTTCAGCTAAAATTTCTGTGGGTGCCATCAGTGCTGCTTGAAAGCCTGATGCAACGGCACGTAATAGAGCTAGTGCGGCGACAATTGTTTTACCTGCACCGACATCTCCTTGGAGTAGGCGCAGCATTGGATTGGTGCGTGCGAGATCTTGTCCAATTTCTTTGGCAACTTTATTTTGAGCGTTAGTTAACTTAAAGGGAAGGTTTTTGATAAAAGGTGTTTGATAATGATCAGCGTTGAGTGCTTTTGTTTGATCTTGTTGAATATTTTTACGCAATCTTAATAAGCATAATTGGTGAGCAATAATCTCTTCCATTGCTAGGCGTAATTGTGCGGGATGTTGTTTGAGAGACAGTTTGTTTTGATCAGAATCGGGTGGCGGTGCATGCAAATAGTGTAATGCATCAATAAGCGGCAATGCGCCTGATTTTAAAGGCAGTAATTCAGGTACGTTAATTGAATTGATTTTAGCTAATGTTTGGCTAATTAAACCTCTCATTTGTTTTTGAGTAAAACCCGAGGTTAAAGGGTAAATTGGGGTTAAGCGTTCTTCTATTGGTAGGGGGGAAAGTTCAGGGGTATCATCATTAATTGGTTTGGTTTCAGGGGGATCATTTCTAGCCCTTGGAAACCACTTTTATTTCACCAAAACAACGTAAGCGTTTGCCTGTGCTAAAGCTTTCTTCCATGCCTTTATGGAAATAAAATAGCGCAAACTGCATGTGCCAGACGCATCTTTATATAAACAACCAGTGTTTTACGAGTGCCTTTTTGTATTAAAACAATTCTTTACGAATTATCTCGCCTTCTATAACAACGGTATCGCCAGGGCGTACCTCGCGGATAAGGCTCAAATGGGTGCGATCTTGATATCGAAAGGGTAAATGAAAAAGTAAATCACGTAAGGTGAAAATTTCTAATTTATGTAATTTTTTAGCAATCTCATTGCCAACGCCTTTTAAGTCAGTAATTGGTTGATGAATGATGCTCATTGGATTTTCCTTTTACCCTTTATACCCGTCACCTTTGAGGATCAAACTTGTAGGATGCAACTGCTTTGTTGGCAGAGCATCCTCTCCCGAATCACTTACTATCTGTAAGCTCATCGGGGTTCGTATACGTGCCGCCTCACAGTATCTTCAAATTTTTTGGGTATATATTTATATTTAATTTTTTATTTCAAGATAATACCATGACTGCTTCGATTTCAATTTCTGCGCCACGAGGCAGACCTTTGACTTCAATTGCTGCACGCGCAGGATATGGTTCATTAAAATTGAACCATTACATCGTTGACGGCAGCAAAATTGCTTAAATCAGTTAAATAAATATTCACTTTAAACAAAATCTTTAAAATCTCCACCCCCCTGCATTTGCAACGGCTTTTAAGTTTTAAAGACTTGATGCGTTTGTGCCATCAAAGCCATCTACAAGCGTCATTGAAATTTGGATCTAAGCCGATTTGTCTGAAAAATAGACGGTTGAGCCTGCTAAAATAGCTTGAGAATATGGTCCAATTGCAGCAGGTGCATTATTGGTAGAAAAAAACTTTATGAGACATAATAATCCTTTGTAATGTATTGAAAAAACAGCTATATTTTTGGAGGTTTTTAGACAGATTCACTGGTTAAAACTAATGTAACGTGAGTGATTTTGCCTATGAACACAATATTAATCAAATTTGACGTAAAAAGTGCCAGATTTTTTAAATTTGTTTTTGATTTGTTTTTGATTTATTTGTGATGGTTTATCTAAAAGGTAAACTGTGCGTCTTTTATTCCTACAACTTATTATATAAACCTTAAAATTATGAAATTTGAATTATTAAATACAGAATCTACACCTGAAGGGGTCGCACGTCGCGGACGAATGACATTCCCTCGCGGCGTTGTCGAAACGCCCATTTTTATGCCAGTTGGAACAATAGCGACAGTCAAAGGTGTTACACCTCAAAATCTAAAAGAGGTGAATGCCCAAATTATTTTGGGTAATACATTTCACTTTTGGCTAAGACCAGGTCTTGATGTGATTAAACCTCATGGCGATTTGCATGATTTTATGGCATGGGATAAACCAATTTTGACAGATTCAGGTGGGTTCCAAGTATTTTCATTGGCGGCCTTGCGTAAAATTAGTGAAGAGGGCGTAAATTTCGCTCTCCTTTTGATGGGCATGAGTGTTTTTTAGATCCAGAAACATCAATGGAAATTCAAAAAGTACTTTGGGTTTAGATGTTGTCATGGCGTTTGATGAGTGCACGCCTTTTCCTGCCACTTATGAACAAGCGCGGCTATCTATGGAGATGTCAATGCGTTGGGCAAAGCGTTCGAAAACTGCCTTTAATGAGGGGGGTAATCCAAATAATTTATTGGCATCGTACAAGGGGGGATGTATCCTGATTTGCGTACGGCATCTGTAGATTTGTTAACAGATATTGGTTTTCATGGATATGCGATTGGCGGCTTAGCCGTTGGAGAGCCAAAAGAAGAGCGGCATCGCATGTTAGAGCACACTGTGCCTTGATGCCAAAGATAAACCTCGTTATTTAATGGGCGTAGGTAAACCTGAAGATTTAGTGGAAGGTGTTGCGCGAGGGATTGATATGTTTGATTGCGTTATGCCGACACGTAATGCCGAAATGGGCATTTATTTACACATTTTGGAGATGTCCGTATTCGGAATCAAAAATATCAATTTGATACAAAAACCGATTGATTCAACGTGTTCATGTTATACCTGCCAAAACTTTTCGCGTGCATATTTACGCCATTTGGATAAAACCAAGAAATTTTTGGGGTTTGCATTTAAATAGTATTCATAATCTGCACTATTATTTAGAGCTTATGCAAGGTGTAAGAGATAGCTTTGATCAAGGTGTTTTTGCGGAGTTTAGGCGTGAGTTTTATCGTAATCGTAGTCAGTTAGATTAAACTTAGTCGCTAATTTACATGCTAGTTTTGTATTTATTAATATCCATATTTATTAATAATTAAAGGAGAATTAAATGGGGTTTAATCTTAAAAATAGGCACTTGTTAAGCCTGAAAAATCATACACCAGAAGAGATAAAGTTCTTATTGCAATTATCCAAAGATCTTAAAAATGCAAAATATGCTGGAACAGAAATACAAAAACTCACGGGTAAAAATATAGCCCTTATTTTGAAAAAACGTCTACTAGAACGCGCTGTGCATTTGAGGTCGCTGCGTTTGATCAAGGCGCACATGTGACTTTTATTGACCCGAGCGCCTCACAAATTGGTCATAAAGAAACAATCAAAGATACCGCACGAGTATTAGGGCGGATGTACGATGCGATTCAATATCGTGGTTATTCTCAAAAAACATTTGAGACCTTGGCACAATTTTCAGGCGTGCCTGTGTTTAATGGGTTAACGGATGAGTTTCATCCAACTCAAATGTTAGCTGATTGTTAACAATGCAGTCGCATAGTGATAAGCCGCTTTCACAAATTGTATTTGCATATGTGGGCGATGCGGGGTAATAACATGGGGCATCATGATTTTGATTGCTGCTAAATTGGGTATGGAAATTCGTGTTGCAGCGCCTAAAAGCTTACAACCTGATCCTGAATGGGTTGATTTTTGTATGGGTATCTCAAAAGAAAAGGTGCAAAAATTATCATCACTGACGATCCGATACAGGCAGTTTTAGGGTGTGATTTCATTCATACGATGTATGGGTTCGATGGGAGAGCCGATTGAAACTTGGGATGAGCGGATTCAGATTTTAATGCCGTATCAAGTGAATGATCATTTGATGAGTGCTTCAGGCAATAAGAATGTTAAATTTATGCACTGTTTACCTGCATTTCATAATACAGAAACTAAGATTGGTGCAGACATTGCCGCGCGTTTTCCAGAGTTGCCAAAATGGCATTGAAGTGACGGAATCTGTTTTTGAATCAGGCGCATCAATTGTATTTGATCAAGCTGAAAATCGTCTACATACCATTAAAGCGGTTATGGTCGCCAGCTTGGGCTAATAGGCTACGCAGTTTTTTAAACTTTTTGATATTTCACTAGGAACTTCGAAAAGTCTTAAATTTTATATATAATTCATCTAATTGCTTCTAACGAGAAATTTAAAAAAATGTCATTGGTGAGTTCGCATCATAAAAACGCAAAATGACGAAACGCTCTAGCGTCAATCCCTGTTGCTTCAAAAAAAAACATCCCTTAGCTTTATTTCTATGTAACCTCGCTCTTTCAAAGGGAAAATAACTTTATTTTATCTTTTGGATGGCTTAACAAAAGTTGCCAATTTTTTAGAAGTCTCTATTTGGATGCGAGAAAATGATATTACAGGAGGATAATTTGAAAGAATTAATGCATGAATTTCAGGGGTTAAAATGAGTTTTCCGAAGTTCCATAGAACACTTCTTGCATCAAATTTCCGATTCTTGTGACATCGTATTACATCCCATAAAATCTATGATCGTGAGATGCCGACTGAACGAGATGCATCTTTCAACGCTTTTGCTATCTGCTCGTCTTGTAATTGCGCTTGCAACTGCTGTTGTTTGATTTCAATCTCTGCTTGTAGATGAGTTTGGTATAAACGCTTCCGCTCGTGCAGCAAATGCTTTTCCAAACTCTGAATTCTCTAACGCCGTCCATGCTAAACGAAACGCATTATCATCGTCCAATGCATCAAACATTGCAGCCAACTCAGGCTTTTAAACCCTGTTGACGCAACTGAATCTATATTTATTGCCGCCGTATTAAACATTTTAATGTCCGATAACTTAAGCACATCCGCTTTAGTATCATTCTATCATGCTTGCATCGGACAAAAAATACTGCAGTAAGGTACGGCTGGAAGATCCCCCTTTATATGTTTGATTTAAATCACTATTGGGAATAGGATTTTCAATACTTTTAATATCCAATAGATTATTAAGCGGCTTAACATATCCATCAAAATCATTTAATAATTTTTGTGATGCGCCGTAGACTGAATCATGTCCAATTAAAACCTTAGGATATATCTCAGCTGTTTTTAATGCGGCATAGGTAAAATCAACACAACTATTTGACATGCCATCATAATTTAAATCAAAATATTTACTTGAACCCTCGAGAGCGACTTTACCAAAGTCATGCATTTTTTCGTATTGCGTTGCGTCACTTCCATGTCCGACTATAGACAGGGTCTACATAATTTCTTGAATCATCAGAAATTTTACCAAGTCCTTTTGGTGCACCATCTTCAATGGGCGCAAAACCATAAACTTAGATCATCATTGCCATTTTCCCCATTGAAAGGCTGTACCACATATGACCCGGGATTGAATTCTTCCCTGTAGGTACACCATCGTTATCAAGCAATGGCGTACCAGGTGCCGCAATGTAAACTGTAACCGTATAACGCTTTCTGTATCTACCATAATGTGTTCCTTTATTTTCCACCATAAGACCGTTTTACGGCCAATTCAAACGTAATGTTTTTATCTGCTAAATAAGGAGCTCCCGCTAAAACCTCTGCCTCAAGGCGATATAATGAGGGTCAGAACTAAATAATTCAAGAACATAATTAAGGTGATTATATGGGGCATTTTGAATCTCTGTAATTATTTTAGTCAACAATAACAGAAACTATTGTCCTTATCAATTCGAGTTATCTTTATTTTAAACAAACCTTCTTTTGTGGCTCAAAAGATCTTGGCGAACAACTTTGGCATTGCTTGCATAACCATTATCTGATTCTTTTAATGTGCCTCCAGTACCAGATTTCTTTTTTCTACTGTAGTTATAAAATACTTCTCAGGCACTTTGAGCAATAGGGTGACCTCATGCCGAATTGGTCCAATCGTTGCTGTATTAGTAAAAATGCCAAAAATATTTTTTTCTTTTTTAGGCACAATCCAAAAGTAAGTGTCTATTTTGTAACCAGGTTTACCTAATAGAAAAGGCACTCTTATAGGTGTTTGTGGCTCTAGGAAATAGTAAGGGTCTTTTTCATCTGAAAAATAGGGTTTAATAACAATCACTGCAATAGATGAAATAACTATTATAAAAATCGCAATAAAAAATAGTTTCATATTATTTTATTTACCCTTGGATTAATGAAAAAAAGTTTATTTAATTAGCGTAATAAAGTATTCAGAGTACCAATATATACCCACAAGGTTTAAAGATGCTACGAGGCGGCAAGTGTTGCACACTGCACCTTTGATCTTCAAAGGTGACGGGTATTAATTGTCACGGTGTAACGTTTTTCTGTATCCACCATAATGTGTTCCTTTATTTTCCACGATAAGACCGTTTTACGGCCAATTCAAAAGTATATTTTTATCTGCTAAATAAGGAGCTCCTGCTAAAACCTCTGCCTCAAGGCGATATAATGAGGGTTCAGAACTAAATAATTCAAGAACATAATTAAGATGATTATATGGGGCATTTTGAATCTCTGTAATTATTTTATCAACAATAACAGAATTATTATCCTTATTTATTCGAGTTATCTTTATTTTAAACAAACCTTCTTTTGTGGCTCAAAAAGATCTTGGCGAACAACTTTGGCATTGCTTGCATAACCCTTATCTGATTCTTTTAATGTGCCTCCAGTACCAGATTTCTTTTTCTACCTGTAGTTATAAAATACTTCTTAGGCACTTTGAGTAATAGGGCGACCTCATGATCAACCGTTATCTTTTTAGAAAAAAAATGAGTACATCGGTATATATGTTTAGGCACAATCCAAAAGTAGGTGTCTATTTGTAACCAGGCTTACCTAATAGAAAAGGAACGCTTATGGGTGTTTGTGGCTCGAGGAAATAGTAAGGGTCTTTTTCATCTGAAAAATAGGGTTTAATAACAATCATTGCAATAGATGAAATAAACTATTATAAAAATCGCAATAAAAAATAGTTTCATATTATTTATTTACCTTTGGATTTAACTTATAAGTAGGATAGATATACCTTACTTTTCTTAATCACTGATGTTACGCACTTCACAATTTTACCAAAGTGATTGTAAACGATTTGACTCGCAACGTCATTAAGCTAAGAGGTTTTTATCTTATAAGAAGTTGATTAAAATCCATTCGCCATTGCAGACTTGAGCCGCAATCTCATGATGCGCTTCTTGCATCAAATTTTCCGATTCTTGTGACATCGTATTACATCCCCATAAAATCTATTGATCGTGAGATGCCGACTGAACGAGATGCATCTTTCAACGCTTTTGCTATCTGCTCGTCTTGTAATTGCGCTTGCAACTGCTGTTGTTTGATTTCAATCTCTGCTTGTAGATGAGTTTGGTATAACGCTTCCGCTCGTGCAGCAAATGCTTTCCAAACTCTGAATTCTCTAACGCCGTCCATGCTAAAACGAAACGCATTATCATCGTCCAATGCATCAAACATTGCAGCCAACTCAGGGCTTTTAAACCCTGTTGACGCAACTGAATCTATATTATTGCCGCCGTATTAAACATTTTAATGTCCGATAACTTAAGCACATCCGCTTTAGTATCATCTATCATGCTTGCATCGGACAAAAAATACTGCAGTAAGGTACGGCTGGGAAGACCCCTTCATGTGTTTTATTTAATCACTCTTGGAAATAGGATTTCAATACTTTTAAACCAATAGATTATTAAGCGGCTTAACATATCCATCAAAATCATTTTAAAAATTTTTGTGATGCGCCGTAGATGAATCATGTCCAATTAAAACCTTAGGTATATCTCAGCTGTTTTAATGCGGCATAGGTAAAATCAACACAAACTATTTGACATGCCATCATAATTTAAACAAAATATTTTCTTGAAAAACCCCCGAGAGCTGCTTTTCCAAAGTCATGCATTTTTTCGTATTGCGCTTGCGTCACTTCCATTGTCCGGGCTATAGACAGGGTCTACATAACTTTTGGGAAACTTCAGAAATTTACCAAGCCGTACCTTACTGCAGTATTTTTTGTCCGATGCAAGCATGATAGATGAAAACTAAAGGGATGGCTTAAGTTATCGGACATTAAAATGTTTAATACGGCGGCAATAAATATAGATTCAGTTGCGTCAACAGGGTTTAAAAGCCTGAGTTGGCTGCAATGTTTGATGCATTTGGGCGATGATAATGGGGTTTCGTTAGCATGGACGGCGTTAGAGAATTCAGAGTTTGGAAAAGCATTTGCTGCACGAGCGGAAGCGTTATACCAAGCTCATTTACAAGCAGAGATTGAAATCAAACAACCCGCAATTGCAAGGGGCCCAAATTACAAGACGAGCAGATAGCAAAAAGCGTTGAAAGATGCATCTCGTTCAGTCGGCATCTCACGATCAATAGATTCTATGGGGGTGTAATGCGATGTCACAAGAATCGGAAAAAAAAATTTATGCAAGAAGCGCATCAATGAGATTGCGGTCAAGTCTGCAATGGCGAATGGATTTTAAATCAACTTCTTTATAAAAATAAAAACCTCTTAGCTTAATGACGTTGCGAGTCAAATCGTTTACCAATCACTTTGGTAAAATTGTGAAGTGCGTAACATCAGTGATTAAGAAAAGTAAGGTATAATCTATCCTACTTATAAGTTAAATCCAAAGGTAAATAAATAATATGAAACTATTTTTATTGCGATTTTATAATAGTTATTTCAAACTATTGCAATGATTTATTAAACCCTATTTTTCAGATGAAAAAGACCCTTACTATTTCCTCGAGCCACAAACACCCATAAGCGTTCCTTTTCTATTAGGTAAGCCTGGTCACAAAATAGACACCCTTTTGGATTGTGCCTAAAACATATATACCGGTTGTACTCATTTTTTTCTAAAAAAATAAACGGCTAAGCATGAGCTCACCCTTTATCTCAAAATGCCTGAGAGATATTTTGTACGTACAGGTGGTAAAGAGAAGTATGGTGCTGGAGGAAAATTAATGGAATTAGATAACGGTTCTATAAGCAATGCCAAAGTTGTTCGCCAAGATCTTTTTTAGCCACAAAAAGGGCGGTTTGTTTAAAATAAAAATAACTCGAATTGATAAGGATAATAATTTTGTTATGCTGATAAAATAATACAGGGGTTCAAAATTCTCCATATGAGCGTCTTAATTATGTTCTTTAATTATTTAGTTTGAACCCTCATTATATCGCCTTGAGGCAGAGGTTTTTGCAGGAGCTCTTATTAGCAGATAAAAACATACATTTGAATTGGCCGTTAAACGGTCTTATAGTGGAAAATAAAGGAAACACATGATGGCAAATATAGAAAAACGTTATACGGTTACAATTTACATTGCGGCACCTGGCACACCATTGCTTGATAAAAATGGCATTTTTAAGGGAAAAAACTTCAATCCCGGGTCATATGGGTACAGCCTTTCAGATGGGGGAAAATGGCAATGATGATCTAAGTTATGGTTTGCGCCCATTGAAGATGGTGCACCAAAAGGACTTGGTAAAATTTCTGAAGATTCAAAAAGTTATGTAGACCCTGTCTATAGTCGGACAATGGAAGTGACGCAAGCGCAATACGAAAAAATGCATGACTTTGGTAAAGCAGCTCTCGGGGGTTCAAGTAAATATTTTGATTTAAATTATGATGGCATGTCAAATAGTTGTTTTGATTTACCTATGCCGCTTTAAAAAAACAGCTGAGATATATCCTAAGGTTTTAATGGACATGATTCAGTCTACGGCGCATCAAAAAAATTATTAAATGATTTGATGGATATGTTAAGCCGCTTAATAATCATTGGATATTAAAAGTATGAAAATCCTATCCCAAGAGTGATTTTAAAAAAAACACATGAAGGGGGTTTTTCCCAGCCGTACCTTACTGCAGTATTTTTTGTCCGATGCAAGCATGATAGATGATACTAAAGCGGATGTTGCTTAAGTTATCGGACATTAAAATTTTTTAATACGGCGGCAATAAATATAGATTCAGTTGCGTCAACAGGGTTTTTAAAAACCCTGAGTTGGCTGCAATGTTTGATGCATTGGACGATGATAATGCGTTTCGTTTAGCATGGACGGCGTTAGAGAATTCAGAGTTTGGAAAGCATTTGCTGCACGAGCGGAAAGCGTTATACCAAAACTCATCTAACAAGAGAGATTGAAATCAAACAACAGCAGTTGCAAGCGCAATTACAAGACGAGCAGGGTAGCAAAAGCGTTGAAAGATGCATCTGTTCAGTCGGCATCTCACGATCAATAGATTTTATGGGGATGTAATACGATGTCACAAGAATCGGAAAATTTTATGCAAGAAGCGCATCAATGAGATTGCGGCTCAAGTCTGCAAGGCGAATGGATTTTAAATCAACTTCTTATAAGATAAAAACCTCTTAGCTTAAGACGTTTCGAGTCCCAAAACGTTTACCAATCACTTTGGTAAAAATTTTGAAGTGCGTACAACTAGTGATTAAGAAAAGTAAGGTATAATCTATCCTACTTATAAGTTAAATCCAAAGGTAAATAAAAATATGAAAAAATATTTTTTATTGCGATTTATAATAGTTATTTCATCTATTGCAGTGATTGTTATTAAACCCTATTTTCAGATGAAAAAGACCCTTACTATTTCCTAGAGCCACAAACACCTATAAGAGTGCCTTTTCTATTAGGTAAACCTGGTTACAAAATAGACACTTACTTTTGGATTGTTCCTAAAAAAGAAAAAAATATTTTGGTATTTTTACTAATACAGCAACGATTGGACCAAATCCGCATGAGGTCACCCTATCACTCAAAGTGCCTAAGGGATATTCTATAGATGCAGGTAAAGAACGTGATAAAGTTTTTGGTGGGGTATTAGAGTCATTAAATAATGGCAATGTTGTTCGTTCTAAACTTTTGAACCACAAAAAGAAGGCTTGTTTTAAAATAAAGATAACTCGAATTGATAAGGATAATAATTCTGTTATTTTGATAAAATAATTACAGAGATTCAAAATACCCCATATGAGTATCTTTAAATTTTTTTCTTAAATTATTTAGTTCTGAACCTCATTATATCTCCTTGAGGCAGAGGTTTTAGCGGGAGCTCCTTATTTAGCAGATAAAAACATTACGTTTGAGTTGATCGTAAAGCGGTCTTATAGTGGAAAATAAAGGAACACATTATGGTGGATACAAAAAAACGTTATACAGTGACAATTTACATCGCTGCACCTGGCACGCCATTGCTTGATAAAGATGGTGCACCTACGGGGAAGACTTCAATCCCTGGGCATATGTATTATGGCTTATCGGATGGGGGAAATGGCAATGATGATCTAAGTTATGGTTTTGCGCCCATTGAAGATGGTGCACCAAAAGGACTTGGTAAAATTTCTGAAGATGCAAAGTTTTATGCTGATCCTGTCTATAGTCGGACAATGGAAGTGACGCAAGCCCCAATACGAGAAAATGCATGACTTTGGTAAAGTAGCTCTCGATGGTTCAAGTAAATATTTTGATTTAAATTATGATGGCATGTCAAATAGTTGTGTTGATTTTACCTACGCCGCATTAAAAACAGCTGAGATATATCCTAAGGTTTTAATTGGACATGATTCAGTCTACGGCGCATCACAAAAATTATTAAATGATTTTGATGGATATGTTAAGCCGCTTAATAATTTATTGGATATTAAAAGTATTGAAAATCCTATTCCCAATAGTGATTTAAATCAAACACATGAAGGGGATCTTCCCAGCCGTACCTTACTGCAGTATTTTTTGTCCGATGCAAGCATGATAGATGATACTAAAGCGGATGTGCTTAAGTTATCGGACATTAAAATGTTTAATACGGCGGCAACAAATATAGATTCAGTTGCGTCAACAGGGTTTAAAAGCCCTGAGTTGGCTGCAATGTTTGATGCATTGGACGATGATAATGCGTTTCGTTTAGCATGGACGGCGTTAGAGAATTCAGAGTTTGGAAAAGCATTTGCTGCACGAGCGGAAGCGTTATACCAAACTCATCTACAAGCAGAGATTGAAATCAAACAACAGCAGTTGCAAGCGCAATTACAAGACGAGCAGATAGCAAAAGCGTTGAAAGATGCATCTCGTTCAGTCGGCATCTCACGATCAATAGATTTTATGGGGATGTAATACGATGTCACAAGAATCGGAAAATTTGATGCAAGAAGTGTTATTAATTTTAAAAAAAACAGAGCATTTATTGCAAGAGAGTTCTAAGGCGTCGCTTAAAAGCTCTGATACTTTGTACCATGCGGTATCGGATACGCGTGGTGATATTTCTAAAATGTTGGAACAATCAAAAGAAGGCATTCTCAGGCAAACAAATCAGATAATTAAAGAAGCCATTGAGGCTCAGACAGCACATTTGAAAAGCGATTGAATCGTTCAGGTAATGAGGTTGAAGCAAGTGCTGCACGACTTAATAGGCAATCTTGTGATATTGCCCAACAGACAAAATTTTTATCGTGGAAGTCATTAAGCTTATTAGCACTTGGGTGTTGTTTGATAGTTGGCAGTGTTTTTTGGCTTACTTGGAATAAATTAGAATCACTCAATCAACTTAATGCTCGATATGAAAATATAGTTTTGAACACTGAGATAAAAGAAAAAACAAAAAACATGAAGATAGCGACATGTGGCGGACTTGCATGTATTAAAGTAAGTGAAAATACCCAAAAGTATGAACGTGATGGTGATACCTATATGATTATTGCGGATTAATACCCGTCACCTTTGAAAATCAAACTTGCAGTGTGCAACACTTGCCGCCTAGTAGTATCTTTAAATCTTGTGGGTATACATTGGCACTCTGAAATACTCTATTACGCTAATTAAATAAGCTTTCTTTCAATTAATCCAAGGGTAAATAAAATAATATGAAACTATTTTTTATTGTGATTTTTACAATGCTTATTTCATCTGTTACAACGATTGTTATTAAACCCTATTGTTCAGATGAAAAGGACACTTACTATTTCCTCAAACCACAAACACCCATAAAGGCTCCTTTTCTATTAGGTAAACCTGGTTACAAAATAGACACCTACTTTTGGATTGTGCCTAAAACATATATGTCAGTGTACTCATTTTTTTCTAAAAAGATAACGGAAAAGCATGAGCTCACCCTATTACTCAATGTGCCTACGAAGTATTTTGTAGATGCAGGAAAAGAGCGTAATAAGGGTGCTGGAGGCACATTAAAAGAATCAGGTAAGAGTTATATCAATGCCAAAGTTATTCGCGAAGATCTTTTTGAGCCACACAAAGAAGGCTTGTTTAAAATAAAGATAACTCGAATTGATAAGGACAATAAATCTGTTATTGTTGATAAAATAATTACAGAGATTCAAAATTCCCCATATCGCCATCTTAACTATGTTCTTGAATTATTTAGTTCTGAGCCTGGCTTGTATCGCCTTGAGGCAGAGGTTTTAGCAGGAGCTCCTTATTTAGCAGATAAAAACATTACATTTGAATTGGCCGTAAGACGGTTTTATGGTGAAAAATAGAGGAACACATTGTGGCAGATGCAGAAAAACGTTACACCGTGACAATTAATACCCGTCACCTTTGAAGATCAAAGGTGCAGTGTGCAACACTTGCCGCCTCGTAGCATCTTTAAACCTTGTGGGTATATATTGGTACTCTGAAATACTCTATTACGCTAATTAAATAAGCTTTTTTTCAATTAATCCAAGGGTAAATAAAATAATATGAAACTATTTTTTATTGCGATTTTTATAATAGTTATTTCATCTATTGCAGTGATTGTTATTAAACCCTATTTTTCAGATGAAAAAGACCCTTACTATTTTCTCGAGCCACAAACACCCATAAGAGTTCCTTTTTTATTAGGTAAACCTGGTTACAAAATAGACACCTACTTTTGGATTGTGCCTAAAACATATATCCCGATGTACTCATTTTTTTCTAAAAAGATAACGGTTGATCATCAGGTCGCTCTATTACTCAAAGTGCCTAAGAAGTATTTTGTAGATGCAGGAAAAGAGCGTAATAAGAGTACCGGAGGCACATTAAAAGAATCAGATAATGGTTATGCAAGCAATGCCAAAGTTGTTCGCCAAGATCTTTTTGAGCCACAAAAAGACGGTTTGTTTAAAATAAAGATAACTCGAATAGATAAGGATAATAATTCTGTTATTGTTGATAAAATAATTACAGAGATTCAAAATGTCCCATATCGCCATCTTAACTATGTTCTTGAATTATTTAGTTCTGAACCCTCATTATATCGCTTTGAGGCAGAGGTTTTAGCAGGAGCTCCTTATTTAGCAGATAAAAACATTACTTTGAATTGGCCGTAAAACGGTCTTATCGTGGAAAATAAAGGAACACATGATGGCAAATACAGAAAAACGTTATACGGTTACAATTTACATTGCGGCACCTGGCACACCATTGCTTGATAAAAATGGCATTCTTAAGGAAGAAACTTCAATCCCTGGTCATATGTGGTACAGCCTTTCAGATGGGGAAAATGGCAATGAAGTGACGGAATCTGTTTTTGAATCAGGCGCATCAATTGTATTTGATCAAGCTGAAAATCGTCTACATACCATTAAAGCGGTTATGGTCGCCAGCTTGGGCTAATAGGCTACGCAGTTTTTAACTTTTGATATTTCAATATTATTATCTGTCAGGGGTTAAACATGAAAAAAAATAGGGTTAATTGGTGGAATGAGTTTGAGTCTACGATTACTTATTATAAAAATATTAATCAAATGGTTGCTAAACAACTTGGAGGGTTACATTCAGCCAATTTAGTCTTATATAGCGTTGATTTTTCAGAAATTGCTGCGGCACAACATATGAATGATTGGGATAAAACAGCAGATATTTTAATGAAAGCATCTAAGGCATTAAAAAATGCAGGCTGTGATGGTATCGTAATTTGTACTAATACGATGCACAAGCTTGCAGACCAAATTCAAATGGCATGTGGGTTACCTTTGTTGCACATAGGTGATGCGACTGGACAGGAGATACGAAAAAAATCTTATAAAAAGGTAGGATTGCTGGCGACTCAATTTACGATGACACATGATTTTTATACTGGGTATCTGGAGAAAAATTATGATATTCAGGTTGTTGTTCCTGATGAGCTTGATCGAGTATCAGTACATCAAATTATTTACGATGAATTGTGTTTGGGCATTATTTTAGACTCATCTCGTAATATTTATAAAAAAGTTATGCAGAAAATGGTTGATGCGGGATGTGAGAGTATTATTTTAGGGTGTACTGAAATTGGTTTGCTGATTGAGCAATCTCATTGCGGTGTACCTGTGCTAGATACAACCACGCTACATTCGCAAATGGCTGCTGATTGGATGTTATCTTAAAAATATTAATCCTGTATATCGTGTGGCTTTGCTATAACTCTAAGCGTTATTTAGTGTATCTTTTGTATTTTCCTCCTATTCCAGCCACTTTGGGCACAATTTTGGCGTAATTTAACCATGCGATTTTTCGGCTTGAAAATATACCTGTTACATAGCCATAAATGAACAGCGCCAGCAAAATTTCGGGATGATATGCCTTGCTTCCACCCGTAACATAACTACGTTCAAAGGCGCTTAAGTAAAAGCTTTCAACCACATCTACAATAAAACGAGCAAGATGGTTTTCGGGACCTGAATGGTTACCAGTTGATGTAAGTAATAATAAATATGCCTATTATCTTGAGTGGGCTAAATTTTGCTCTCAAAATAAGTTTTCCACATATTATGTCTATAAATAGTTTGATAGCTCTGTGGATAAGTCTGTGAATGAGGTTGAAGTTAGAATTTCCCTTCTTGGTTTATGAGATTACGGACTTGATCCGCAATCCCCAAAAGTATGTTTATAAAGTGATGAGATTACGGATCAAGCCCCGTTACGGGATCAAGCCCCGTTACGGGATCAAGCCCCGTTACGGGGTCAAGTCCGCAATGACGAATGGGTTTTAAATCAATTTTATTCATGTAATCCGCATTCACGTTTTAGCCCATTAAATCGGGTGTCTTCTTCATTCATCCCCTCTAATAGTTTGCGTGTGCTGTGCGTATCTCCGACAGATACATATCCTTCCTCCCACAATGGGTGATAGGGTAATCCATTACTTTTTAAATATTCATAAATGTGTTGATTATTCCAATCAGCAATTGGTGCGCATTTTAGAATGCTGTGGTTAATATCGTCTCGTTTAGCATTTGATAATATGGATAAGTTTTTTCGAGTGCTCGATTGTACGCGGCGTAATCCTGTAAACCAAACATCTGCATTTAGTTCAGCTAAGGCATTTTGCATGGGTACAACTTTATTTTCATGATTATAGCTTTCAAGCTCTGCAAGCCCATTATCGTAACGTTTTCCATAACGCGCTTCTTGCCATGCTGGGCTAAGTGCCGCACGATATACTTTAAGATTTAAGTGCAGTTTGTTTTGCATCTCATCAATAAAACGATACGTTTCAGGGAACAAGTAGCCAGTATCGATGAGGATAACGGGGATATCAGGAATGACTTGAGTGACTAAATGAAGTGTAACCGCAGATTGAATGCCAAAGCTGGAGGATAAAATGGCAGTATTTAACATATGTTCGGATTGATATTTCAAAATCCACTCAATGCGTTCAGTTGCTGTTTTATGAGACAGTAATTCATTAAATTCAAGAAGAGATTCTTTGCTAAATCTATCATTGATGTTTTGCCTGATATTTCTTTAGATGTTTCTTTTAATGTATTACTCAGTATTTCATTCATGGTTGATCCTGAATATATTGGCAGCTTAAAAAGCCCTGAAGGGGCGATGTATATTAGCTTAGGGTGAAGCCCTAAGAAATAGATACCCCTGAGAAATTATTTTATAAAAATCACCAAAACCTTCTTCTGGTTCGCGCGTGTTTGACCATTCCTAAGAAATAGATACCCTAAGAAATTATTTTATAAAAATCACGAGCAGAATCTAATACAGCTTGAACAATGCCTGTACGAATCACAAAATCACCAAAACCTTCTTCTGGTTCGCGTGTGTTTGACCATTTTTCAATTAACACATCTAACTCTTGAAAAATTGTATCGCTGGTAATATTTTCACGGTAAAGGCGAGGTATACGAGAACCAATTGTATTTCCGCCAATATGTAAATTATAGCGATTAGGCGCTTTACCAATCAATCCTATTTCTGCGAGCATTGCGCGGGAACAGCCATTTGGGCAACCTGATATACGTGCAATCAGTGGGGCTTCAATCATATTATGGCGCTTTAGAATTTGTTCAAGCCGCGTGACAAAATCAGGTAAAAATCGTTCAGCCTCTGCCATAGCAAGCGGGCACGTTGGTAATGAAACACATGCCATTGCTTGTGCCCGTACAGGGGAAAGGTCTTCGTGGAATAAACCGTGTGCTTTGGCTAATGCCTCAATGGTTGATTGATGTGTTTCTTCAATATTGGCAATGATTAAGTTTTGATTGGCGGTGAGGCGAAATTCAGCTTTAGGTTTATTTGATGTTGAGTTTGATTTTGAGTTTGATTCAGTCTGTTGATTCAATAAAATCAACTGTTCTGCGATGGCTTTTAGCCCAATTTTGAGCGCACCTAAAATGCGTCCGCTTTCAATATACAGTGTAAATGTTTTAGCCCATTGCTTGCATTAACCCAGCCAAAATTATCGCCTCTTGTTGTGAAGATGGCTGTTTTGGGTGCTTCAAATTTGATCCCTGCTCGATTTTCTATTTCGGCTTTAATGGCATCTAAACCATAATCTTCAACCGTGTGTTTGAGTTTAGATAGTTTGCGATTGCTCCGATTCCCTAAATCACGTTGTGTTGTCACAACGGCAGTTGCAATATTAAGCGCATGGATTTTATCAATATATCCGATCAAGCTTGCAGGGCGAGGGAATGTGGTTAAATCGCCATGTGTCATCCCAAGTCCGCCACCAATGAGAATGTTAAATCCAATTAATACGCCATTATTTCAATTGCCACAAAATTTAAATCATTGGCATATAAATCAATATCATTGTTAGGCGGAATGGCAACAGTCACTTTAAATTTACGCGGTAAGAAAACTTCTTTATAAATTGGCTCATCTTGTATGTCTGTGCTTAATATTTTCTCTTTATCTAGCCAAACTTCAGCATATGCTTTGGTATGTGGTAATAGATGTTCTGAAATTTGTTTAGCAAATTCATATGCTTCTTGGTGTAATTGTGATTGTTCAGGATTAGATGTGCAAATAGTGTTTCGATTCACATCGCCTGCGGTAAAAATACTATCAATGCCGATTTATCCATGCCTTGAAAGACTGTTTTAAGATTTTTTTTTGAGTATTCCGTGATATTGAAATGTTTGTCGTGTGGTGAGTCGGATGCTCCCATATAGCGTTGTACTTTCTGCAAACTCATCAATTCCTAACCATTGTTCAGGTGTGACAACGCCACCAGGTAAGCGCGCGCGGAACATTAAATGATGTCTAGGTTCAAGTTTTTGTTCGGCACGTTCGGCACGAATATCCCGATCATCTTGTTGATATAAACCATGAAATTTCACAAGTTGGATATTATCATCTGAAAATCCGCCCGTGATGTGATGATTAATATCACGGGCGATATTACCGCGTAAATAATCACTCTCTATTTTGATGCGCTCGTTATCAGATAAAGGACCATGATTTTTTGGGGTGATTTTGAATGTTGTCATCAGATTTCTCGTTTATATAATTGATTTTGATTTGATTTGATTTGATTTGATTTTGGTTTGGCTAATCACTAATACACATCGCGTTGGTAGCGTTTTTCAATCCTTAAATCAGTCAAGTACTCATCAGCAGCTTCTGCATCCATTTGTCCTGCGGTTTGAATAACCTGTAATAAACGCATCTTCAACATCTTTTGCCATTTTTCCTGCATCGCCACACACGTAAATATGTGCACCTTTTGAATCCACTCCCAAATATGTGCAGCATTTTCAATAACTTTATGAGACACGTATATTTTATGTAGTTGATCACGAGACCAAGCTAAATCAATTTTATTAAGCAAGCCATCTTCAAATAGCTTAACCATTCGGTTTGATATAAAAAATCTTCCGTAAAATTGGGATTGCCAAAAATTAACCAATTGTTGCCAACCGATATGCCATTTTTCTTTTTGAGATTCTCGTTCTTGCATAAACGCTCTAAAAGGTGCGATCCCTGTACCTGCACCAATCATAATGATGGGCGTTTCTGGTAGATTTGGTAATCTAAAGTTCTGATTCGGCTCTAAAAATATTTTAATTGCCTGCCCTTCAGACGCATTACATAAAAAATGAGAGGCACTGCCAGAGTAATTGTGTGATGCATAATTAAAATTTACATTGCCAAGCGTTAAATGTATTTCATTATCCACAAGTGATTGAGCAGACGCGATAGAGTAGGATCTAGGCGCAAGAACACGTAAGCAGTCCGCTAATTCTTGTGCTGTTAATGGTACAGGGCATTGCCTGATCATCGCAAAATAGGTGTATTTTCTGCAAACTGAATGAGTAAAGTATGTTGATTTAACAAATTGAGCCATTCTACGTGCTGCGTTTTTTGTGCATAAAATTCAACAAACTTAGGATGATTAGGCGAAATCTCTAAGTGAGAAATAAGGGCTTGTCTTATCGTAATGCTTGATGATTAGTCATCACGATATCAGTTGGATTAATGTGAGTTAATGCCAATAGTTCATCAATATACGTTTCATTATTCTCAAAATATATGCCTAATGAATCACCTGCTTGATATGAGAAATTTGCATCTCCCAGTTCAATTTCAATATGGCGAACATCCTTAGTTGAATCGCGGGCGGTGATTTTTTGTATAACAGAGAACGTTGCGTCAAGCGGTTTAAATTTTGTATACGCATTCTCTATTTCATTTGTAGTATTTACAGCATTTACAGCATTTGCAGTATTTTCAATATCTGAAGGCATTTCATTTTCATTTTTAAGCGCAAGAAACACCGCTTCAATTGCTGTCGCCCACTCATTAAACGGAGTTTGATAGTCGATATCAGATAAAACAGGCGCATGTAATTCATGTGCACCCAATGTTTTAAGTATCTGATTAAAGTCTTTGCCTGTTTGGCAAAAATCTTCATAACTACTGTCTCAATTCCGAAAACACAATACTGTAATGTACCGAGTTTTGGTGCTTTTTTTGAGTGTAAGAACTTGTAAAACCCAAACCGCTTCTTCAGGCGGTTCGCCTTCTCCTTGAGTGGATGTAATGAGAATTAAATGCGTTTCTTTATCAATATTTTTGAATTTATAATCAGAGGCATTGATGTGATTTGCTTCAATCCCCAATGTCTTTATTTTATCCGTTAACTGCTTTGCTAGCGCCCGTGCATTACCCGTTTGTGAGGCTGAAAGTATGGTGATTTTTAATGCGGGCGCGAGCGCTTTTTGTGCCATGGGGGGTGAAGCGGCTGGATTGGTTTCATTCACTTGACCCCATAGGAAACCTGAAAGCCATGCGCGCTGCAAAGGAGTGAGAGATGCGTTTAGGTCGTGTATTTTGGCAAGCATGGCATCCGTTAGCATAATGTTAGTTTCCTTGAGCTTTAAAATGTATTTGGAATAATCAATTTTGAATATAACGGTAACACGCCTGATTATTAATGAATTTAGAATTATAACTATATAACCAGATTATTATGGCGCATAAACAGGATCTTTAAAGATAACGGGATTGATCTCCGTCATTGCGGACTTGATCCGCAAGCTCAAAAAGTACATCAAGGAGATTGCGGATCAAGTCCACAATGACTAACTCCGCAATGATCAAGCCCACACATTTTTAGTCCTCCTTTGCAATGGGGAGTTAGAGGGTTTAAATCTACTTTCTTATTGGGTGCGTAACATCAATTGTAAATAAATATTTTTGTTTGTATGAGAAATGTTGATTTATTTTTGGGTTAAAGTCATTTTTTTGTATAAATTACATTTAAAATTAGTTATTTATATGTATTTTGTTAAGCTAAAATATATCTTTAATATGTAACGTATGTGGAAAATTTATTCTTATTTAAGAATAAATTATCAATCAGTTAGATGTTTTTCTGTTGGATTGTGAATGATTGTTTCATAGTAATGTCTTTGTTTATAATAAATGTATGCTTTTTTGTTTTGAAGTAATAAATATTCATTAAATTTCAATCTGTTGCATATTTTATGTTTTTGTATTAAATTACATGTTGTATTGTAACAATGCATATATTATATTAATCCGCCTTAAATATCTTAAAGATGCTTTTATTTTCTTTTATTAATAATTTAAAGTTGTTAATAACTATAGAATGTGCAGCTATCAATATTAGATATTTAGATGAATGTTTTTATATTATTTTAAATCAATTGGTTGTTGTGATTAAAAACTCTGAATTGGTTGGATTTTATAAAAATATTGAAATATCAAATTTATTATTTAGGTTTTTATTAAATTTAACGTGCGGAAAGTTTTGTATTTGTAAATTTTAATTTATAATTTAATTTAATCACTTGTTTTATTAGGCTATTGATCACAATTAAATAATCACTGTTAAGTAAAGGCATCAACAATCATGAATAAAATACACACCATTTTTTGGAACGCCAGCTTGGCTTGTTGGACGATTGCTTCAGAATTTGCGACCACTAAAGGCAAATCATCTAGGAAAATTGTATCTGGCGCTTTGCTTATGGCATCTAGCTTATCAATGGTATATGCACAAGCTTTAGATCCTGAAATTAATTGTGATTCAGATGAGTGGGCAGACAATCAAGCGTGTTTAATGCCAGAAAATGGTAATAGTGTATTGGCTACAATCATCATGCCAACAGCCACAAGTAATATAAATAATGATGCGCCAATAATAGGCAGAGCTGGGTTGGTTCGCTTAGGATCATATGCATTTGAAGCTGGAGGAGGAAATGCATCTGCGCTAAATAGTATCTCAATTGGTCGTGCGTCAGTCGCCAATGGAGAAGCAGCTACTGCAGTAGGTGGTTGGGCGAATGCATCTGGATTCGGAGCATCAGCATACGGGCTTGATACAGCGGCAAGTGGCTACAGGTCTACTGCAGTCGGTAATGCGTCAAGTGCAACAGGTATCTCTTCCATTGCAATTGGTAGTACCTCAAAAGCTTCGGGTAAAAATTCCTCGGCATTTGGAACTGTTGCAGAGGCAAGTAATGAGGATGCCGTAGCATTTGGCAGTTTAACAAAAGCATCGGGGATGAACTCCGTAGCTGTTGGCTATCAAGCAGTTGCTAGTAACTTAAATGCAACAGCAATAGGTCAATTTGCAAAAGTCACAGCGGATAACGCCGTTGCATTAGGTTCAAATTCTGAAGCAACGGTTGCTAATACTGTTTCTGTAGGTAAAGTAGGCGCTACACGGCGTATTATGACGTAGCGGCAGGAGATCTTTCTGTAACAAGTACCGATGCAGTGACAGGTGCACAATTATTCACAACCAATGCAAATATTGATGCGACTAATACAAGACTCAATGCAAGTGCGCTTGCTTTGGGTGATACTGCTGTAGCAAGTGGTCTTAATTCCACTGCACTTGGTGCGAGAACAACTGCTTCAGGTGATGGTTCTATCGCAATTGGTTATCGGTCATCAGCAACTAAAAGTAGCGCATCTGCATTTGGTAATGCTGCAAAAGCAGATGCTATTTACTCCACAGCACTGGGTGGTAGTGCAAAAGCCCTTGGTGAAGGCTCCTCTGCATTTGGGTATAAAGCAGAAGCCAATGTCGCTAATTCCATAGCTGTTGGTCGTGAAGCAATAACTGAAAATGAAGATGGAATTGCAATAGGTCATCTTGCAAAAGTCTTAGCGGATAACGCCATTGCATTAGGTGCAAATTCAGAAGCAGATGTTGCTAATACTGTTTCTGTGGGTAGGCTAGGTGACGAGCGCCGAATTATGAATGTAGCAGCGGCAATCTTGGATACTGATGCAGTTGTTTACAGTCAACTAAAATCAACAGATAAAACAGTTTCGGATAATAAAACAGCAACAGATAAAGCGATTGCTGCAACAGATGCAAATGCTGTGATCATGATGAAAAATCTGGGTGGTGTGATACGACTGCTGCGGATGGTAAATTTATTGCGCCAACGTATACGATTGGTGGTAAGACAGAAACTACTGTTAAAGATGCATTTTCTTCGTTGAATACAATCGTGACAAATAATAAAACATCCACAGATACAAGCATCACAAACCTTACTAATACTTTGACTAATATTACATCTGGTAAATCAGGCTTAGTACAGCAAGCGGACAATACAGCGGAGATCACGGTTGCTGGGTTGTCTGAAGGCACAATTGTTAATTTTGGCAGCAAATTAAGCGTTGCGCGTAAATTAACAGGCATTGCTGACGCAACGCTTTCTAAAATAAGTAAAGATGCGGTCACAGGTGCACAATTATTTGAAACCAATACAACGGTTGCTGCAAACACAACATCGATTACGACTAATAAAACAGCAACAGATAAAGCAATTGCTGCAACAGATGCAAATGCTGTGATCATGATGAAAAATCTGGGTGGTGATACGACTGCTGCGGATGGTAAATTTATTGCGCCAACGTATACGATTGGTGGTAAGACAGAAACTACTGTTAAAGATGCATTTTCTTCGTTGAATACAATCGTGACAAATAATAAAACATCCACAGATACAAGCATCACAAACCTTACTAATACTTTGACTAATATTACATTGGTAAATCAGGCTTAGTACAGCAAGCGGACAATACAGCGGAGATCACGGTTGCTGGGTTTGCTGAAGGCACAATTGTTAATTTTGGCAGCAAATTAGGCGTTGCGCGTAAATTAACAGGCATTGCTGACGCAACGCTTTTAAAATAAGTAAAGATGCGGTCACAGGTGCACAATTATTTGAAACCAATCAACGGTTACGCTAATATAAACATCCACAGATACAAGCATCACAAACCTTACTAATACTTTGACTAATATTACATCTGGTAAATCAGGCTTAGTACAGCAAGCGGACAATACAGCGGAGATCACGGTTGCTGGGTTGTCTGAAGGCACAATTGTTAATTTTGGCAGCAAATTAGCGTTGCGCGTAAATTAACAGGATTGCTGACGCAACGCTTTCTAAAATAAGTAAAGATGCGGTCACAGGTGCACAATTATTTGAAACCAATACAACGGTTGCTGCAAACACAACATCGATTACGACTAATAAAACAGCAAAAGATAAAGCAATTGCTGCAACAGATGCAAATGCTGTGATCATGATGAAAAATTTGGGTGGTGATACGACTGCTGCGGATGGTAAATTTGTCGCGCCAACGCTATACGATTGGTGGTAAGACAGAAACTACTGTTAAAGATGCATTTTCTTCGCTGAATACAATCGTGACAAATAATAAAACATCCACAGATACAAGCATCACAAAACTTACTAATACTTTGACTAATATTACATCTGGTAAATCAGGCTTAGTAGCAGCAAGCGGACAATACAGCGGAGATCACGGTTGCTGGGTTGTCTGAAGGCACAATTGTTAATTTTGGCAGTAAATTAGGCGTTGCGCGTAAATTAACAGGCATTGCTGACGCAACGCTTTCTAAAACAAGTAAAGATGCGGTTACAGGTGCACAATTATTTGAAACCAATACAACGGTTACGGCTAATAAAACATCCACAGATACAAGCATCACAAACCTTACTAATACTTTGACTAATATTACATCTGGTAAATCAGGCTTAGTACAGCAAGCGGACAATACAGCGGAGATCACGGTTGCTGGGTTGTCTGAAGGCACAATTGTTAATTTGGCAGCAAATTAGGCGTTGCGCGTAAATTAACAGGCATTGCTGACGCAACGCTTTCTAAAACAAGTAAAGATGCGGTCACAGGTGCACAATTATTTGAAACCAATACAACGGTTACGGCTAATAAAAGAGAAACAGATTACGCGATTGCGTGGATACGTGAAAATGCTGTGATCATGATGAAAAATTTGGGTGGTGATACGACTCCTTCAGGAACTACTTGGACTCCTTTTGTCGCACCAACGTATACGATTGGTGGTAAGACAGAAACTACTGTTAAAGATGCATTTTCTGCGTTGGATACTATCGTGACGGATAATAAAAGATCCACAGATACAAGCATCACAAACATCAATAACAGCTTGGACAATATTACTGATGGTCAAGCAGGATTAAAATTGAATGTGGATGCCATTGCCAGTGCATTAAACATGGAAGGCAAACAACGTAGATGGTTGGATTGCCCCGACGTATACAGTGGGTGGTAAGGAGTCAAATACCATTCAAGGTGCATTAGATAATGTTGATCTACGGATCAAAGATTTAGTTTTAAACACTACCAATGGTATTAATTATGATGATTCTACAAAGGCGAGCATAACTTTTGTAGGCGGAACTAATGGTACAGTGCTTAAAAATGTCTCTGCGGGTATAGATGATAAAGATGCAACAAACGTGAGTCAGTTGAAAGTCCTTGCAGAAGCATTGGGCGGAGGAATTGATACAGAAGGGATTGTCACAACTAAAACTTACAACGTATCAGGTAAAGATAATTTAAATCTGGCTGGCGCAATGGATGTGCTATTGAAAGATGCCGCAATTGTGGATGCCGTTGTATATGACCGTGAAAATAATCGCGTAATGTTAACCGCACAAGGCTCACTTAACCGTGCAGCAGTGGGTGGTACATTGGTGACGAATGTTGCCAATGGTGACGTGAGTGCAGATAGTTTGGATGCGATTAATGGTAGCCAGTTGTTTGATGTTCAAGATCAAGTAACCAATATCAATAACGTGATAAATGGTTCTGATCCACGTGGTTTTATCCAGCAATCGCCAGATAACACACTTACAATTGGTAAAGATGTTGCGGGTACAGCTTTAAATATTTCAGGTGTTGCTGGTGACAGAATAATCAGTGGTGTAAAAGAAGGCGTGCTAGATAATGACGCGGCAACCATTGGACAGTTGAAGAAATTATTGGCTCAGGAGGCAGCACAATCGGATCAAATGGTAAAGATGGCAATCCTGGTGCAAATGCAAACGCATCAGGTAATGGCAGTACTGCACTTGGTAAAGATTCAAATGCATCTGGTGATAATTCAGTCGCGCTTGGTAATGGTTCAATTGCGGATCGTCCAAATACTGTCTCTGTTGGCTCTGTAGGCAATGAGGTATTATCTCAAATGTTGCGCCAGGTGTATTGGGCACAGATGCAGTGAATTTGGATCAGTTGAGAAGTGGGTTAAATACTTTAGATCAAAAACTATCTAAAGATATTCAAGGCGTGAATAAGGCTGTGATAGAAAATCGTAAGTCAGCATCAGGTGGTATCGCATCCGCAGTCGCAATGAGTACTTTGCCACAAGCATATAGACCTGGCGCAAGTTTGGTATCCGCAGCGGTAGGTGGTTATGGTGACAGATCAGCACTTGCAGTAGGAGTGTCTACTATCTCTAAAGATGGAAACTGGATCTTCAATGCTAAGGGGAGCGCGAGCACAGCTGGTAAAGTGACAGGCGGACTTGGTATTGGTTACCAATGGTAATTATACCCTTCATCTTTGAAGATCCAATTTTGTTGGCTGCACATATTTTCCCGAATCACTTACCTTATGTAAGCTCATCGGTATTCTTATACTTGTAGTGTGCAGCACTTGCTGCCTCGGTGTATCTCCAAATCTTTTGGGTATAGATAAACTTAAAACCCCCTCTAACTCCCCCTTACAAAAGGGGGAGTTATTACAAGTCCCTCCATAAGATCATAGGTATGTACATATTTGTCATTGCGGACTTGATCCGCAATCTCCAAAAGTATGCTTATAAAATAAAAAACCGATTTCCTAAATATAGGGAGTCGGTTTTTTTATGGTATGAATTTATAGCCCTAATGCGTTAGCTTAAAACCCGCTCTCACTCCCCCTTTTGTAAGGGGAAGTGAGAGCGGGTTTTTATCTTAATTAAGTCAACAAGTTATCTTTTAATTGTCCTTTGCTTGATGGCATTGTATTTGTGTGATTTGCCATATGTGATTGTAAATAAATGTTTTTGTTTTTGATTGTGAACAATTGTTTCTAAAGTCGCCTTTATTTGATTATAAATTGATCATTTTTAAATTTTACATAAAAAATATATGCAGAATATCAATGTTTTATATGTGTTTTTATTTAGTTGTTAAAAAACAATGTTGTATTAAAATAATACAAGCACTATGCTTGTCAAAGTTTAACTTAACTTGTCACTTTATTTCATTTCTTTTGCTAAACTAATTAAATTTGTTGACACCTATAACGTTCACAGCGACCTATATATTTCGATGAATATTTTTATTTTATTTTTAAATCAATTATTTATTTTTATTAAAAATTCTAAATTGTTTGATTTTTTATAAAAAAGAATTGAAATGAAATTTATTACTTATGGTTTTGTTAGATTTCAGGCATGAAGGTTTTATATTTGTAAGCTGTAATTTTTGCACTTCTGTGTAAGTCTCTGTTTTATTAATATTTTTAATCACAATTAAATAATCATTAAAATATAAGGTACAAAATCATTATGAATAAAAATACACACCATTTTTTGGAATGCCAGCTTAGCTTGTTGGACGATTGCTTCAGAATTTGCGACAACTAAAGGTAAAACATCAAGAAAAGTTGTATCTGGTGCGCTGGTGATGGCATCTAGCTTATCAATGGTATATGCACAAGCTTTAGATCCTGAAATAATTGTGATTCAGATGAGTGGGCAGACAATCAAGCGTGTTTAATGCCAGAAAATGGTAATAGTGTATTGGCGACAATCATCATGCCAACCGTTGCACAACCTGTAGTAAGAAGTGCAAACGAGCCCGGTAACAATCGACAGAAGCGGATTGACGCGACTAGGCTTAAGCTCATATGAGGCTGGTGGTGGGGCTGCATCTGGCGATAGAGCAGTTGCAATAGGTTGGGAAGCAAAAGCAAGCGCTGCAAATTCAATTGCTGTGGGTTATATTGCAGATGCTTCAGGGGCAAACAGTAGTGCATTTGGGGTTTATGCAAGGAGCAAGCGCTACAAATTCAACTGCCTTGGGTAATAGTGCAAATGCCAGCGGAGAGTTTTCTACTACACTTGGGGTTTTTTCAAAAGCCACAGCGGCTTACAGTGTAACAATTGGTGCTACGGCAAGCTCCTCTGGTGATCGTGCAATAGCTATGGGTAGTGGTGCAAATGCAGCAGAGAAAATTCAATTGCTTTGGGGCGTTTAACAGAAGCCAGTGGAGAGAGTTCTACTACACTTGGGGCTTATTCAAAAGCCACTGCTCAAATTCAATAGCATTAGGAGCAAATTCTGAAGCAACAGTTGCTAATACTGTTTCTGTAGGTAAGTTCGGCGCTACACGCCGTATTGTGAACGTGGCAGATGGTGTTTTAGATACCGATGTTGCGACTGTAAAGCAAATAAAAGAAGCTGGTGGAGGTTTAGTTAAACAAGCAAGTAATGCATCAGAAATCACAGTTGCGGGCGAATCTGAAGGCACAAAGTTAATTTTGGCAGTAATACAGGTGTCGCACGTAAATTAACAGGCATTGCGGCAGGTACGCTTGCTTCGGATAGTAAAGATGCGGTGACAGGTGCACAATTATTCACAACCAATACAACGGTTGATGCGAATAAAACAGCAGCCGAAACTGCGATCACCAACATTAATAATACTCTGACTAATATTACGGGCGGTAAATCTGGATTAGTACAACAAGTCGGTTATGCAGGTGAGATTACAGTTGCGGCTACTTCTGAAGGCACAAAAGTTAATTTTGGCAGTAATACAGGCATTGCACGTAAATTATCAGGTGTTGCTGCAGGTGTTGATGCAAAGGATGCGGTGAATAAAATCTCAACTAGATGTTGTATCACTACTTGCACAAAGTGCAAAAAGATGGTTTAAACGGTGCAGATGGTAAAATCTGGCATTAGCGCAGATGTAGGTAAAATTGCTACAGCATTAAACATGAATGGCAGTGAAGTAACCGGCTGGACTGCACCAACGTATGTTATTGGCGGTAAGGGTAAAAGTACGGTTAAAGATGCACTTTCTGCATTGGATATAATTGTTACGGATAATAAAACAGCAACAGATACAAGCATCACAAACATTACTAATAGTTTGGCTAATATTACAGCTGGTAAAATCTGGATTAGTACAACAAGTCGGTGATGCAGGTGAGATCACGGTTGCGGGTTCTTCGGAAGGCACAAAAGTTAATTTTCGCAGTAATACAGGTGTTGCACGTAAATTAAACAGGCATTGCGGCAGGTACGCTTGCTTCGGATAGTAAAGATGCGGTGACAGGTGCACAATTATTCACAACCAATACAACGGTTGAAGCGAATAAAAACAGCAGCTGAAACCGCTATCACAAACATTAATAATACTCTGACTACTATTACGGGCGGTAAGTCTGGATTAGTAGAAACAAGCAAACAACGCAGCAGAGATTACAGTTGCGGCTTCTTCTGAAGGCACAAAAGTTAATTTGGCAGTAATACAGGTGTTGCACGTAAATTAACAGGTATTGCTGCAGGTGTTGCTGATTTGATGCAGTGAATATGGCGCAATATAATAAGTTATCATCCACAGTTGGAAATCTTCAAAATGAAGGTACTGGAGGCATAAACTTAAAATATTTAAAAGTTAATGCGCAAGGTGCAGCTAATGCAATTCTTGGAGATGAAAGTATTTCAATTGGCGGTGCCGCACGAGCTATTGATAGGTCTGTTGCACTAGGTCACAATGCTTCTGCGGAGGATAATGCTATTGCACTAGGCTATGGCTCCGTTGCATCGCGGGGAACTGTTTCTGTTGGTGATACAACGAATAAACGAAGAATCACTAATGTTGCAGCAGGGAGAAGTGCAACCGATGCGGTGAATGTATCTCAATTATCTTCAGTAAAAAGTGGATCAGAGGCTTTTGCTAAAGCGCTTGTGATAATCTTTCAGTTGAAGTTGCACAAGTATCACAACTTGCATCAAGAGAATTTGTAAAACCTTTTGCAGCTGGGTTGAAGGGTTGTTTGATGGTAGGCATTATGGTAGTGCTCCTGTAAATGCTGAGGCATTAGGTGCAGGTGCAATAGCGCTTGGAACAAGTGCAAAAGCAGATGGAACTTTTTCTCTTGCACTTGGTCGTAAGGCAAAAGCAACCTTAGGTTCATCTACAGCTATCGGAGATAGTGCATTATCTTCAGCTACTGATGCTATAGCGATTGGTGGTGCGGCTACTGCATCTGCTCAAGAAGCTATAGCGTTTGGAAATAATAGTATTGCAACAGCTGACTCTGCTACGAGTATTTGGTCAGCTCAGTCAAGCAACAGCTCTGGTTTCATTGGCAATTGGTTCTGCTGCAGAATCGCATGGGGCCAGTAGCGTAGCTATAGGTTCTGGTGCACAAACGAAGGATGGAGCTTTCTTTAGTATCGCTGTAGGAACAAATGTAAGAGCAAATGCTAATAGCTCTATTGCGTTAGGTAATAAGGCTTCTACACTTGACATAGCCAGAAATAGTATTGCTATAGGTTCTTCTGCATCTACATTATCTGAAGGATCAGTCGCACTTGGTCAAAAGGCTACAGCTACAGCTGACAATTCAGTGGCGCTAGGTAGTGGTTCAATTGCCAGTACTATTAACTCTATCTCTGTGGGTAGAACTGAAAGCGCACCAGGCAAAAATGATGAAATCCTACGTACGTTGAAAATGTGGCAAAAGGTACGAAAGCAACAGATGCGGTGAATAAATCTCAGCTAGATGTTGTGTCGCTACTTGCACAAAGCGCAAAAGATGGTATTGATGGAGTGCAGGGCAAGCAGGGTTAAAAGCGAATCTGGTGCCGTTGCGATTGCATTAAACATGAATGGTAGTGAAGCAGCGGGCTGGACTGCACCAACGTATGTAGTGGGTGGTAAGGATACAAGTACTGTTAAAGATGCATTTACAGCATTGGATAAAATTGTTACTTCAAATAAAACGCTTGGAGATAAAGCAATTGCTGCAACAGATGCAAATGCTGTGATCATGATGAAAAATCTAGGTGGTGATACGACTGCTGCGGATGGTAAATTTGTCGCGCCAACGTATACGATTGGTGGTCAACAAAAGATACGGTTAAAGCTGCATTTGGTGCGTTGGATACAGCGGTTACGGATAATAAAACAGCAGCTGAAACCGCGATCACAAATATTAATAATAGTTTGACTAATATTACAGGTGGTAAATCAGGCTTAGTGCAGCAAGCGGACAATAAAGCGGAAATCACGGTTGCGGGTTCTTCTGAAGGTACAATTGTTAATTTTGGTAGTAAATTAGTGTTTGCACGTAAATTAACAGGCATTGCAGCAGGTACACTTGCTTCGGATAGTAAAGATGCAGTGACAGGTGCACAATTATTTGAAACCAATGCAGCGGTTAGTGATAATAAAACAGCAGCTGAAACCGCGATCACAAATATTAATAATAGTTTGACTAATATTACAGGTGGTAAATCAGGCTTAGTGCAGCAAGCGGACAATAAAGCGGAAATCACGGTTGCGGGTTCTTCTGAAGGCACAATTGTTAATTTTGGCAGTAAATTAGGTGTTGCACGTAAATTAACAGGCATTGCAGCAGGTACACTTGCTTCGGATAGTAAAGATGCAGTGACAGGTGCACAATTATTTGAAACCAATGCAACAGCGGTTACGAATAAAGCGGCAGCAGATAAAGGAATTTCAGATAACACAACGTTAAATTGGCGCTAATAAAACGCTTGGAGATAAAGCAATTGCTGCAACAGATGCAAATGCTGTGATCATGATGAAAAATCTAGGTGGTGATACGACTGCTGCGGATGGTAAATTTGTCGCGCCAACGTATACGATTGGTGGTCAACAAAAAGATACGGTTAAAGCTGCATTTGGGTGCGTTGGATACAGTGGTTACGGATAATAAAGCCGCAGCCGAAGCAAGTATCACAAACATTAGCAATAGTTTAACGACAACGATTAACAATATTACCGAAGGTAAATCAGGCTTAGTGCAGCAAGCGGACAATAAAGCGAAATCACGGTTGCGGGTTCTTCTGAAGGCACAATTGTTAATTTTGGCAGTAAATTAGGTGTTGCACGTAAATTAACAGGCATTGCAGCAGGTACACTTGCTTCGGATAGTAAAGATGCAGTGACAGGTGCACAATTATTTGAAACCAATACAGCGGTTAGTGATAATAAAACAGCAGCTGAAACCGCGATCACAAATATTAATAATAGTTTGACTAATATTACAGGTGGTAAATCTGGCTTAGTTCAACAGGTCGGTGATACAGGTGAGATTACCGTTGCGGGCGATTCTGAAGGCACTTCAGTTAATTTTGCGAGCAAATCAAAAGTTGCACGTAAATTAACAGGCATTGCAGCAGGTACACTTGCATCGGATAGTAAAGATGCAGTGACAGGTGCACAATTATTTGAAACCAATGCAACAGCGGCTACGAATAAAGCGGCAGCAGATAAAGGAATTTCAGATAACACAACGTTAATTGGCGCTAATAAAACGCTTGGAGATAAAGCAATTGCTGCAACAGATGCAAATGCTGTGATCATGATGAAAAATCTAGGTGGTGATACGACTGCTGCGGATGGTAAATTTGTCGCGCCAACGTATACGATTGGTGGTCAACAAAAAGATACGGTTAAAGCTGCATTTGGTGCGTTGGATACAGCGGTTACGGATAATAAAACAGCAGCCGAAGCAAGTATCACAAACATTAGCAATAGTTTAACGACAACGATTAACAATATTACCGAAGGTAAATCAGGCTTAGTGCAGCAAGCGGACAATAAAGCGGAAATCACGGTTGCGGGTTCTTCTGAAGGTACAATTGTTAATTTTGGTAGTAAATTAGGTGTTGCACGTAAATTAACAGGCATTGCCAGCAGGTACACTGCTTCGGATAGTAAAGATGCAGTGACAGGTGCACAATTATTTGAAACCAATGCAGCGGTTAGTGATAATAAAACAGCAGCTGAAAACCGCGAATCACAAATATTAATAATAGTTTGACTAATATTACAGGTGGTAAATCTGGCTTAGTTCAACAGGTCGGTGATACAGTGAGATTACCGTTGCGGGCGGTTCTGAAGGCACTTCAGTTAATTTTGCGAGCAAATCAAAGTTGCACGTAAATTAACAGGCATTGCAGCAGGTACACTTGCACTCGCGGATAGTAAAGATGCAGTGACAGGTGCACAATTATTTGAAACCAATGCAACAGCGGCTACGAATAAAGCGGCAGCAGATAAAGGAATTTCAGATAACACAACGTTAATTGGCGCTAATAAAACGCTTGGAGATAAAGCAATTGCTGCAACAGATGCAAATGCTGTGATCATGATGAAAAATCTAGGTGGTGATACGACTGCTGCGGATGGTAAATTTGTCGCGCCAACGTATACGATTGGTGGTCAACAAAAGATACGGTTAAAGCTGCATTTGGTGCGTTGGATACAGCGGTTACGGATAATAAAACGCAGCTGAAACCGCGATCACAAATATTAATAATAGTTTGACTAATATTACAGGTGGTAAATCAGGCTTAGTGCAGCAAGCGGACAATAAAGCGGAAATCACGGTTGCGGGTTCTTCTGAAGGTACAATTGTTAATTTTGGTAGTAAATTAGGTGTTGCACGTAAATTAACAGGCATTGCAGCAGGTACACTTGCTTCGGATAGTAAAGATGCAGTGACAGGTGCACAATTATTTGAAACCAATGCAGCGGTTAGTGATAATAAAACAGCAGCTGAAACCGCGATCACAAATATTAATAATAGTTTGACTAATATTACAGGTGGTAAATCTGGCTTAGTTCAACAGGTCGGTGATACAGGTGAGATTACCGTTGCGGGCGGTTCTGAAGGCACTTCAGTTAATTTTGCGAGCAAATCAAAAGTTGCACGGAAATTAACAGGCATTGCAGCAGGTACACTTGCTTCGGATAGTAAAGATGCAGTGACAGGTGCACAATTATTTGAAACCAATGCAACAGCGGTTACGAATAAAGCGGCAGCAGATAAAGGAATTTCAGATAACACAACGTTAATTGGCGCTAATAAAACGTTTTGGAGATAAAGCAATTGCTGCAACAGATGCAAATGCTGTGATCATGATGAAAAATCTAGGTGGTGATACGACTGCTGCGGATGGTAAATTTGTCGCGCCAACGTATACGATTGGTGGTCAACAAAAAGATACGGTTAAAGCTGCATTTGGTGCGGTTGGATACAGCGGTTACGGATAATAAAACAGCAGCTGAAACCGCGATCACAAATATTTAATAATAGTTTGACTAATATTACAGGTGGTAAATCAGGCTTAGTGCAGCAAGCGGACAATAAAGCGGAAATCACGGTTGCGGGTTCTTCTGAAGGTACAATTGTTAATTTTGGCAGTAAATTAGGTGTTGCACGAAAATTTAACAGGCATTGCAGCAGTGCTGCTGATTTTGATGCAGTGAATATGGCGCAATATAATAAGTTATCATCCACAGTTGGAAATCTTCAAAATGAAGATACTGGAGGCATAAACTTAAAATATTTAAAAGTTAATGCGCAAGGTGCAGCTAATGCAATTCTTGGAATGAAAGTATTTCAATTGGCGGTGCCGCACGAGCTATGGAAACTCTGTTGCACTAGGTCACAACGCTTCTGCGGAGGATAATGCTATTGCGCTAGGTTATGGCTCCGTTGCATGGGCGAGGAACTGTTTCTGTTGGTGTACAACGAATAAACGAAGAATCACTAATGTTGCAGCAGGGAAAGCTACCACCGATGCGGTGAATGTATCTCAATTAGCTTTAGTAAAAAGTGGATCAGAGGCTTTTGCTAAAGCGCTTGTTGATAATCTTTCAGTTGAAGTTGCACAAGTATCACAACTTGCATCAAGAGAATTTGTAAAACCTTTTGCAGCTGGGTTTGGATGGGTTGTTTGAGGGTAGGCATTATGGTAGTGCTCCTGTAAATGCTGAAGCATTAGGTTTCAGGTGCAGTAGCGCTTGGAACAAGTGCAAAAGCAGATGGGAATTTTTCTCTTGCGCTTGGTCGTAAGGCAAAAGCAACCTTAGGTTCATCTACAGCTATCGGAGATAGTGCATTATCTTCAGCTACTGATGCTATAGCCATTGGTGGTGCGGCTACTGCATCTGCTCAAGAAGCTATAGCGTTTGGAAATAATAGTATTGCAACAGCTGACTCTGCTACGAGTATTGGTCAGCTCAGTCAAGCAACAGCTCTGGGTTTCTTGGCAATTGGTTCTGCTGCAGAATCGCATGGGGCCAGTAGCGTAGCTATAGGTTTGGTGCACAAACGAAGGATGGAGTTTTCTTTAGTATCGCGGGTAGGAACAATGTAAGAGCAAATGCTAATAGCTCTATTGCGCTAGGTAATAAGGCTTCTACACTTGACATAGCCAGAAATAGTATTTGCTATGGGTTCTTCTGCATCTACATTATCTGAAGGATCAGTCGCACTTGGTCAAAAGGCTACAGCTACAGCTGACAATTCAGTGGCGCTAGGTAGTGGTTTTAAATTGCCAGTACTATAACTCTATCTCTGTGGGAAAGAACTGAAAGCGCATCAGGCAAAAATGATCAAATCTTACGTCGATTGAAAATGTGGCAAATGGTACGAAAGCAACAGATTTTCGCAACTTTTTGGGCAGCTGAAAGCGGTTGCAGATTCTGTTAGCAGTGGTAGCACATTAGGGGTGGCGTACGACACAGATAAATTTGGGCGAAAAAATTTTAAAAAGGGTGATGATGGCAGCATGATTAAAAACCTGAAAGCAGGTGTTGATGCAATGGAGCGGTGAAAAAATTTCTCAACTAGATTTTGTGAAATCTCTAGCACAAAGTGCAAAAGTGCTTAAACGGTGCAGTTTGGTAAATCTGGCATTAGCCCCAGATGTGGGTTTAAAATTGCTGCAGCTTTAAAAACATGAAAGGCAGCGAAGCAGTGGGCTGGGCTCCCACCAACGTATTTTATTGGCGGTAAGGACACAAATACGGTTCAAGATGCATTTTTTGCATTGGATACAATCGTTACGGATAATAAAACGGCAGCCGAAGCTGCGATCACAAACAATGATAATAGCGTGACTAATATTACCTCTGGTAAAGCAGGTTTAGTTAAACAAGCAAGTGATACAGCTGACATCATCATTGCGGGCGGTTCTAACGGTTTCAGTTGTTAATTTTACGAAACATCAAAAATTGAACGTAAATTAACAGGTATTGCTGAAGGTGCGGTTACTAAAGATAGTACCGATGCGGTGACCAGGTGCACAATTATCACAACCAATACAGCGGTTTCGGATAAAAAACCGCTGCCGAAACTGCGATCACAAAATTAATAATACAATTACCCAAAATCACTGGCGGTAAATCTGGTTTAGTACAGCAAGTCGGGAATGCAGGTGAGATTACAGTTTTCTGGGTTGTCTGAAGGCACTTTGGTTAACTTTGGCAGTTCAAAAAAGGGGTTGCGCGTAAATTAACAGGTATTGCTGCAGGTGATCTTTCTGCAACCCGTAAAGATGCGGTGACAGGTGCGACAATTATTTGAAACCAATACTAATGTTGGCAATGCGTTAGGTGATACACAAACATCAAAGGTGACATTACGACTATTACAGGAGACATCAGTAATATTACGGGTCGTGTGACAAAAAAAATGAGACCAATATCACAAATATCAAAGGTGACATTACGACTATTACAGGAGACATCAGTAATATTACAGGTTTGCGTGACAACAAATGAAGCTGCTATCACAAACATTAAAATAGCTGATAGTATTAATGGTGGACAAACAGGGCTAAGCGCAAATGTGGTGCCATTGCCAGTGCATTAAACATGACAAGCAGTGAAGCAGGTGGTTGGGCTGCACCGACGTATACAGGGGGTTGGTAAGATACAAGTACCGTTCAAGATGCATTGAAACTGCTTGATGATAAGATTGATACATTACCTACAGGTGGCGGTACAGGTGATGTGAATTATGACGGCACTGATAAGGCAAGCATCACTTTTGCAGGGACAGGAGGCGGCACAAGACTTAAAAAAGTTGCTGCGGGTATCGATGATAAAGATGCAACGAAAGTGGGTCAGTGAAAGTGCTTGCAGAAGCAATGGGTGGCGGAATTGATGATCAAGGAGCCGTTACAAACTAAACTTACAATGTATCGGGCAAGGGATAATTAAATCTTGCTAGTGCAATGGATGTGTTGTTGCAAGATGCAGCAATTGTGGATGCCGTTGGTATGACCGTGAAAAAAATCGCGTGATGTTGGCAAACGAAAAACCCACTTGATCGTCTCATACTGGCGGTACTTTAATGACTAATGTTGCCAGTGGTGAAGTGAGTGCAACAAGCTTGGATGCAGTGAATGGCAGCCAGATGTTTGAAATGCAAGCTCAAGTCACTAACATTAATAATATTATTAATAACACTGAGGGGACCAAAGGTGCAAAGGGTTTTATCCAGCAATCGCCAGAAAAACACACTGACAGTTGGTAAGATGTCGCGGGTACAACGCTCAATATCACAGGTCTTTCTGGTGACAGAATAATCAGTGGTGTGAAAGAAGGTGTGCTAGATAATGATGCGGCAACCGTTAGCCCAAATGAAGAAAATAGTTTGGCTCGGCAGGCGGCACAATCGGCGCAAATGGTAAAGATGGCAAACCAGGCAGAGATGCAATTGCATCAGGTAATGGCAGTACTGCAATTGGTAAAGATTCAAAAGCATCTGGTAATAATTCAGTCGCGATTGGTAATGGTTCAATTGCAGATCGCCCCAAATACGGAAATTGTTGGTTCATTGGGTAATGAGCGCTTTATCTCAAATGGGGCAGCAGGTGTATTGGGTACGATGCGGTGAATGTGAACCAGCTAAATACTGGATGGCACGCTTTCAAATCAAAACAAACGAGCGTTTCAATGATTTTGGGCCCAAACAAATCAATAAACTTTCTAAGCGCGTTGATAGTGGGGCAGCTGCATAAATGGCGATGAGTGGTTTACCACAAGCATATGTACCTGGTTCAAGTTTGGCTGCGGCGGCGATGTCTGGTTATGGTGCCAGTGCGGCACTTGCAGTGGGTGTTTTCTAAAAACTCACAAGATGGCAAATGGACGTGAAGCTAAGTGGCAGTGTCCCAAAACAAGTACGAAAGTTGGTGCAAACGGTTGGTATTGGTTACCAGTGGTAAAATTTGGGTAAACTTATACCCGTCACCTTTGAAGATCCTGCTTTGTTGGCAGCGCATACTCTCCCGGAAACACTTTTCCTTTTGTAAGCTCATCGGGGTTCGCACACTTGCCGCCCTCGCAGTATTTTCAAATCTTGTGGGTATAAGTCCTAATCCTCTAAGTTTTGAGGGCTTTAAAAGCCTTCAAACTTTGGGGGAAACTTAGGTTATTTAAGTTAAGTATTTAAAACCCCCCCTAACTCCCCCCCCAAAAGGGGAGGACTAAAAAATGTGTAGCGACCTCTGCTTTTGCGGAAGGGCTGTAATAATCAAGCCCCTTTAAAGAGGGAGTTAGAGGGGGTTTTTAAAAACACAACAGAACTCCCGCCCCTCCACAAGAGGGCTGCACCCTGCAAGGGAGGTTTTTTATAATACACCGTAGAGGGTTTATTCTTTTAAAAAATATCAAATGTCATATTTATATAAAAATATTTAATATCAGAACTCCTCTGCAGGGTGCAGCCCTCTTGTGGGGAGGTTGGGGTCAAGTCCGCAATGACATAAGGTTTTCGACACTATTTAGCATCTTAATTTGTAAATAAACGTATTTATTTGTGTGCAATGTGTTTTAGTTTACCTTAGGCTTTGAATCGTTTTTGAGTATAAATTTATTTAAATTCAATTTCTTATATTTTATTTATTAAGTTTTTCATAGGTGGAATTATGCATTTTATTTGAATTGTTTTTTTATTTAAGAATAAGTGATCAATACCCTTAGGTGTTTTTGTTTGAATTGTGAATGATTGTTTCATAGTTATACCTTTATTTGATAATAAACGTATGCTCTTTTATTCTGAAATAACAAATATGTATTGAATATCAATATGTTGATTGATTGCTCGTGTGCGCAATTAAATTACATATTGTATTAAAACAATACATATATTATATTGGGCCCACGCCTTAAATTATCTTTAAGGGGGTTTTGTTTTGTTTTCTTTATTAACAATTTTTACTTGTTAATAACATAGAATGCGAAAGAAATTTAATATTGGATATTTAGCTTGATATTTTTTATATTGTTTTAAATCATTTATTGGCGTGATTGAAACCCTCTGAATTGGTTAGATTTTTATAAAAAGTATTGAAATGTCAAATTTATCATTTAGTTTTTTATTAAATTTAACATGCAAAAGGTTTTGTATTGTAAGCTTCTAAATTTATTGTTCAATATAAGAGATTGCTTTATTTCATTTTTGATCACAATTAAATAATAACTATTAAGTAAAGGTTTATAAACCATTATGAATAAAATACACACCTTTTTTTGGAAAACGCTAGCTTGGCTTGTTGGACGATTGCTTCAGAATTTGCGACCACTAAAGGCAAATCATCTAAAAAAATTTGTATCTGGTGCGCTGGTGATGGCATCTAGCTTATCAATGGTATATGCACAAGCTTTAGATCCTGAAATTAATTGTGATTCAGATGAGTGGGCGGGACAATCAAGCGTGTTAATGCCAGAAAATGGTAATAGTGTATTGGCTACAATCATCATGCCAACCGTTGCACAACCTGTAGTAAGAAGTGCAGACGGGCCAGTACCCAATCGACAGAAGAGGATTGACGCGACTAGGCGATGCAGCATATCAAGCTGGAGGGGGGAGTGCATCTGGCACTTATGCAGTAGCGATGGGTGTCGGAGCATCAGCAAATCTGGATTATGGAGTAGCATAGGGAGTTAATGCAAAAGCGGGCCTTAAGGGGATTTGCAATCGGCACTGAAAGTAATAGCGCCACTTTCGTCTGCATTGGGCCCCCTAATTCGAAAGCATCTGGCACTTATGCATCAGCGCAAGGTTAGATACAAAAGCATCTGGCGGTTATTCAATAGCATATGGAGCTAGAGCATCATCATCGGGCTATGCTGGGGTTGCAATTGGATCTAGTGCAGCATCATTGGGCGATTCTGGGGCTGCAATCGGCGGTTTAAAGTCAGAGCATCGATTATGCGACTGCATTAGGCTATAGAGCGCAGGCAACCTCTAAAAATGCCATTGCAATAGGTTATTTCTGCCAAAACCACTAGTTCCTCAAATGATTTAATTGCTATCGGTAGTTCAGCATCCGTCTCTTCTTCCACGAATGCTGTTGTATAGGTCGACTTTTCAAAAGTCACAGCGAATGACGCTATTGCACTCGTTTTTAAATTCAATTGCAGATGTAGTCAATACTGTTTCTGTGGGTAAGGTCGGTGCTACACGCCGTATTATGAACGTGGCAGATGGTGTTTTTGATACCGATGTTGCGACTGTAAATCAAATAAAAAAAGCAGGTTTAGTAAAGCAAGCGGATAATACTGCGGGGATCACAGTTGCGGGCGGTTCTAACGGTACAGTTGTTAATTTTGCGAACACATCAAAAATTGCACGTAAATTAACAGGTATTGCAGACGGTACACTTGCTTCGGATAGTAAAGATGCGGTGACAGGTGACAATTATTCACAACCAATACAGCGGTTGCTGCAAACACAACATCGATTACGACTAATAAAACAGCAACAGATGCAGCAATCAAGGCAACAGATGCAAATGCTGTGATCATGATGAAAAATCTGGGTGGTGATACGACTGCAGCGGATGGTAAATTTGTTGCACCGACATATTCGATAGGTGGTAAAGACGCAAGTACAGTTAAAGCTGCATTTGGTGCGTTGGATACAATCGTTACGACTAATAAAACAGCAGCCGAAACAGCGATCACAAACATTAATAATAGTTTGACTAATATTACAGGTGGTAAATCTGGTTTAGTTCAACAAGTCGGTGATACAGGTGAGATTACCGTTTGCGGGCGGTTCTAACGGTACAGTTGTTAAATTTTGCGAGCACATCAAAAATTGCACGTAAATTAACAGGTATTGCAGACGGCACACTTGCTGCGGATAGTAAAGATGCGGTGACAGGTGGACAATTATTCACAACCAATACAGCGGTTGCTGCAAACACAACATCGATTACGACTAATAAAACAGCAACAGATGCAGCAATCAAGGCGACAGATGCAAATGCTGTGATCATGATGAAAAATCTGGGTGGTGATACGACTGCAGCGGATGGTAAATTTGTTGCACCGACATATTCGATAGGTGGTAAAGACGCAAGTACGGTTAAGCTGCATTTGGTGCGTTGGATACAATCGTTACGACTAATAAACAGCAGCCGAAACAGCGATCACAAACATTAATAATAGTTTGACTAATATTACAGGTGGTAATCTGGTTTAGTTCAACAAGTCGGTGATACAGGTGAGATTACCGTTGCGGGCGGTTCTAACGGTACAGTTGTTAATTTTGCGAGCACATCAAAAATTGCACGTAAATTAACAGGTATTGCAGACGGCACACTTGCTGCGGATAGTAAAGATGCGGTGACAGGTGCACAATTATTCACAACCAATACAGCGGTTGCTGCAAACACAACATCGATTACGACTAATAAAACAGCAACAGATGCAGCAATCAAGGCAACAGATGCAAATGCTGTGATCATGATGAAAAATCTGGGTGGTGATACGACTGCAGCGGATGGTAAATTTGTTGCACCGACATATTCGATAGGTGGTAAAGACGCAAGTAACAGTTAAAGCTGCGTTTGGTGCGTTGGATACAATCGTTACGACTAATAAAACAGCAGCCGAAGCTGCGATCACAAACATTAATAATAGTTTGACTAATATTACAGGTGGTAAATCTGGTTTAGTTCAACAAGTCGGTGATACAGCTGAGATTACCGTTGCGGGCGGTTCTGAAGGTACTTCAGTTAATTTTGCGAACACATCAAAAATTGCACGTAAATTAACAGGTATTGCAGACGGCACACTTGCTTCGGATAGTAAAGATGCGGTGACAGGTGGACAATTATTCACAACCAATATACAGCGGTTGCTGCAAACACAACATCGATTACGACTAATAAAAACAGCAACAGATGCAGCAATCAAGGCAACAGATGCAAATGCTGTGATCATGATGAAAAATCTGGGTGGTGATACGACTGCAGCGGATGGTAAATTTGTTGCACCGACACATATTCGATAGGTGGTAAGACGCAAGTACAGTTAAAGCTGCATTTGGTGCGTTGGATACAATCGTTACGACTATAAAACAGCAGCCGAAACAGCGATCACAAACCATTAATAATAGTTTGACTAATATTACAGGTGGTAAATCTGGTTTAGTTCAACAAGTCGGTGATACAGCTGAGATTACCGTTGCGGGCGGTTCTAACGGTACAGTTGTTAATTTTGCGAACACATCAAAGTTGCACGTAAATTAACAGGTATTGCAGACGGCACACTTGCTTCGGATAGTAAAGATGCGGTGACAGGTGAACAATTATTCACAACCAATACAGCGGTTGCTGCAAACACAACATCGATTACGACTAATAAAACAGCAACAGATGCAGCAATCAAGGCGACAGATGCAAATGCTGTGATCATGATGAAAAATCTGGGTGGTGATACGACTGCAGCGGATGGTAAATTTGTTGCACCGACATATTCGATAGGTGGTAAAGACGCAAGTACAGTTAAAGCTGCATTTGGTGCGTTGGATACAATCGTTACGGACTAATAAAACAGCAGCCGAAACAGCGATCACAAACATTAATAATAGTTTGACTAATATTCAGGTGGTAAATCTGGTTTAGTTCAACAAGTCGGTGATACAGGTGAGATTACCGTTGCGGGCGGTTCTAACGGTACAGTTGTTAATTTTGCGAGCACATCAAAAGTTGCCACGTAAATTACAGGTATTGCAGACGGCACACTTGCTTCGGATAGTAAAGATGCGGTGACAGGTGGACAATTATTCACAACCAATACAGCGGTTGCTGCAAACACAACATCGATTACGACTAATAAAACAGCAACAGATGCAGCAATCAAGGCGACAGATGCAATGCTGTGATCATGATGAAAAATCTGGGTGGTGATACGACTGCAGCGGATGGTAAATTTGTTGCACCGACATATTCGATAGGTGGTAAAGACGCAAGTACAGTTAAAGCTGCATTTGGTGCGTTGGATACAATCGTTAAGACTAATAAAACAGCAGCAGACAAAGGAATTTCAGATAACACAACGTTAATTGGCGCTAATAAAACGCTTGCAGATGCAGCAATCAGGCAACAGATGCAAATGCTGTGATCATGATGAAAATCTGGGTGGTGATACGACTGCAGCGGATGGTAAATTTGTTGCACCGACATATTCGATAGGTGGTAAAGACGCAAGTACAGTTAAAGCTGCATTTGGTGCGTTGGATACAATCGTTACGACTAATAAAACAGCAGCCGAATCTGCGATCACAAACATTAATAATAGTTTGACTAATATTACAGGTGGTAAATCTGGTTTAGTTCAACAAGTCGGTGATACAGCTGAGATCACAGTTGCGCGGCGGTTCTGAAGGTGCTTCAGTTAATTTTGCGAGCACATCAAAAATTGCAACGTAAATTAACAGGTATTGCAGCAGGTACACTTGCTTCTGATAGTAAAGATGCGGTGACAGGTGGACAATTATTCACAACCAATACAGCGGTTGCTGCAAACACAACATCGATTACGACTAATAAAACAGCAACAGATGCAGCAATCAAGGCGACAGATGCAAATGCTGTGATCATGATGAAAAATCTGGGTGGTGATACGACTGCAGCGGATGGTAAATTTGTTGCACCGACATATTCGATAGGTGGTAAAGACGCAAGTACAGTTAAAGCTGCGTTTGGTGCGTTGGATACAATCGTTACGACTAATAAAACAGCAGCCGAATCTGCGATCACAAACATTAATAATAGTTTGACTAATATTACAGGTGGTAAATCTGGTTTAGTTCAACAAGTCGGTGATACAGCTGAGATTACCGTTGCGGGCGGTTCTGAAGGTGCTTCAGTTAATTTTGCGAGCACATCAAAAGTTGCACGTAAATTAACAGGTATTGCAGCAGGTACACTTGCTTCTGATAGTAAAGATGCGGTGACAGGTGGACAATTATTCACAACCAATACAGCGGTTGCTGCAAACACAACATCGATTACGACTAATAAAACAGCAACAGATGCAGCAATCAAGGCAACAGATGCAAATGCTGTGATCATGATGAAAAATCTGGGTGGTGATACGACTGCAGCGGATGGTAAATTTGTTGCACCGACATATTCGATAGGTGGTAAAGACGCAAGTACAGTTAAAGCTGCATTTGGTGCGTTGGATACAATCGTTACGACTAATAAAACAGCAACAGATGCGAGTATCACAAGCATTAGTAATAGTTTAACGACAACGATTAACAATATTACCGAAGGTAAATCTGGTTTAGTTCAACAAGTCGGTGATACAGGTGAGATTACCGTTGCGGGCGGTTCTAACGGTACAGTTTTTAATTTTGCGAACACATCAAAAATTGCACGTAAATTAACAGGTATTGCAGACGGCACACTTGCTGCGGATAGTAAAGATGCGGTGACAGGTGGACAATTATTCACAACCAATACAGCGGTTGCTGCAAACACAACATCGATTACGACTAATAAAACAGCAACAGATGCAGCAATCAAGGCGACAGATGCAAATGCTGTGATCATGATGAAAAATCTGGGTGGTGATACGACTGCAGCGGATGGTAAATTTGTTGCACCGACATATTCGATAGGTGGTAAAGACGCAAGTACAGTTAAAGCTGCATTTGGTGCGTTGGATACAATCGTTACGACTAATAAAACAGCAGCCGAATCTGCGATCACAAACATTAATAATAGTTTGACTAATATTACAGGTGGTAAATCTGGTTTAGTTCAACAAGTCGGTGATACAGCTGAGATTACCGTTGCGGGCGGTTCTAACGGTACAGTTGTTAATTTTGCGAACACATCAAAAGTTGCACGTAAATTAACAGGTATTGCAGACGGCACACTTGCTTCGGATAGTAAAGATGCGGTGACAGGTGGACAATTATTCACAACCAATACAGCGGTTTGCTGCAAACACAACATCGATTACGACTAATAAAACAGCAACAGATGCAGCAATCAAGGCGACAGATGCAAATGCTGTGATCATGATGAAAAATCTGGGTGGTGATACGACTGCAGCGGATGGTAAATTTGTTGCACCGACATATTCGATAGGTGGTAAAGACGCAAGTACGGTTAAAGCTGCATTTGGTGCGTTGGATACAATCGTTACGACTAATAAAACAGCAGCCGAATCTGCGATCACAAACATTAATAATAGTTTGACTAATATTACAGGTGGTAAATCTGGTTTAGTTCAACAAGTCGGTGATACAGCTGAGATTACCGTTGCGGGCGGTTCTGAAGGTGCTTCAGTTAATTTTGCGAGCACATCAAAAGTTGCACGTAAATTAACAGGTATTGCAGACGGCACACTTGCTGCGGATAGTAAAGATGCGGTGACAGGTGCACAATTATTCACAACCAATACAGCGGTTGCTGCAAACACAACATCGATTACGACTAATAAAACAGCAACAGATGCAGCAATCAAGGCAACAGATGCAAATGCTGTGATCATGATGAAAAATCTGGGTGGTGATACGACTGCAACGGATGGTAAATTTGTTGCACCGACATATTCGATAGGTGGTAAAGACGCAAGTACAGTTAAAGCTGCATTTGGTGCGTTGGATACAATCGTTACGACTAATAAAACAGCAGCAGACAAAGGAATTTCAGATAACACAACGTTAATTGGCGCTAATAAAACGCTTGCAGATGCAGCAATCAAGGCAACAGATGCAAATGCTGTGATCATGATGAAAAATCTGGGTGGTGATACGACTGCAGCGGATGGTAAATTTGTTGCACCGACATATTCGATAGGTGTGTAAAGACGCAAGTACAGTTAAAGCTGCATTTGGTGCGTTGGATACAATCGTTACGACTAATAAAACGCAACAGATGCGAGTATCACGAACATTAGCAATAGTTTAACGACAACGATTAACATATTACCGAAGGTAAATCTGTTTAGTTCAACAAGTCGGTGATACAGGTGAGATTACCGTTGCGGGCGGTTCTAACGGTAACAGTTGTTAATTTTGCGAACACATCAAAAATTGCACGTAAATTAACAGGTATTGCAGACGGCACACTTGCTGCGGATAGTAAAGATCGGTGACAGGTGCACAATTATTCACAACCAATACAGCGGTTGCTGCAAACACAACATCGATTACGACTAATAAAACAGCAACAGATGCAGCAATCAAGGCAAACAGATGCAAATGCTGTGATCATGATGAAAAATCTGGGTGGTGATACGACTGCAGCGGATGGTAAATTTGTTGCACCGACATATTCGATAGGTGGTAAAGACGCAAGTACGGTTAAAGCTGCATTTGGTGCGTTGGATACAATCGTTACGACTAATAAAACAGCAACAGATGCGAGTATCACAAGCATTAGTAATAGTTTAACGACAACGATTAACAATATTACCGAAGGTAAATCTGGTTTAGTTCAACAAGTCGGTGATACAGGTGAGATTACCGTTGCGGGTGGCTCTAACGGTACAGTTGTTAATTTTTGCGAGCACATCAAAAATTGCACGTAAATTAACAGGTATTGCAGACGGCACACTTGCTTCGGATAGTAAAGATGCGGTGACAGGTGCACAATTATTCACAACCAATACAGCGGTTGCTGCAAACACAACATCGATTACGACTAATAAACAGCAACAGATGCAGCAATCAAGGCAACAGATGCAAATGCTGTGATCATGATGAAAAATCTGGGTGGTGATACGACTGCAGCGGATGGTAAATTTGTTGCACCGACATATTCGATAGGTGGTAAAGACGCAAGTACGGTTAAAGCTGCATTTGGTGCGTTGGATACAATCGTTACGACTAATAAAACAGCAGCCGAATCTGCGATCACAAACATTAATAATAGTTTGACTAATATTACAGGTGGTAAATCTGGTTTAGTTCAACAAGTCGGTGATACAGCTGAGATTACCGTTGCGGGCGGTTCTGAAGGTGCTTCAGTTAATTTTGCGAGCACATCAAAAGTTGCACGTAAATTAACAGGTATTGCAGCAGGTACACTTGCTGCGGATAGTAAAGATGCGGTGACAGGTGGACAATTATTCACAACCAATACAGCGGTTGCTGCAAACACAACATCGATTACGACTAATAAAACAGCAACAGATTGCAGCAATCAAGGCGACAGATGCAAATGCTGTGATCATGATGAAAAATCTGGGTGGTGATACGACTGCAGCGGATGGTAAATTTGTTGCACCGACATATTCGATAGGTGGTAAAGACGCAAGTACAGTTAAAGCTGCATTTGGTGCGTTTGGATACAATCGTTACGACTAATAAAACAGCAGCCGAATCTGCGATCACAAAACATTAATAATAGTTTTGACTAATATTACAGGTGGTAAATCTGGTTTAGTTCAACAAGTCGGTGATACAGCTGAGATTACCGTTGCGGGCGGTTCTGAAGGTGCTTCAGTTAATTTTGCGAGCACATCAAAAGTTGCACGTAAATTAACAGGTATTGCAGCAGGTACACTTGCTTCTGATAGTAAAGATGCGGTGACAGGTGGACAATTATTCACAACCAATACAGCGGTTGCTGCAAACACAACATCGATTACGACTAATAAAACAGCAACAGATGCAGCAATCAAGGCGACAGATGCAAATGCTGTGATCATGATGAAAAATCTGGGTGGTGATACGACTGCAGCGGATGGTAAATTTGTTGCACCGACATATTCGATAGGTGGTAAAGACGCAAGTACAGTTAAAGCTGCATTTGGTGCGTTGGATACAAATCGTTACGACTAATAAAACAGCAGCCGAAAAGCGATCACAAACATTAATAATAGTTTTGACTAATATTACAGGTGGTAAATCTGGTTTAGTTCAACAAGTCGGTGATACAGTGAGATTACCGTTGCGGGCGTTCTAACGGTACAGTTGTTAATTTTGCGAGCACATCAAAAGTTGCACGTAAATAACAGGTATTGCAGACGGCACACTTGCTTCGGATAGTAAAGATGCGGTGACAGGTGGACAATTATTCACAACCAATACAGCGGTTGCTGCAAACACAACATCGATTACGACTAAATAAACAGCAACAGATGCAGCAATCAAGCGACAGATGCAAATGCTGTGATCATGATGAAAATCTGGGTGGTGATACGACTGCAGCGGATGGTAAATTTGTTGCACCGACATATTCGATAGGTGGTAAAGACGCAAGTACAGTTAAGCTGCATTTGGTGCGTTGGATACAATCGTTACGACTAATAAAACAGCAGCAGACAAAGGAATTTCAGATAACACAACGTTAATTGGCGCTAATAAAACGCTTGCAGATGCAGCAATCAAGGCAACAGATGCAAATGCTGTGATCATGATGAAAAATCGGGTGGTGATACGACTGCAGCGGATGGTAAATTTGTTGCACCGACATATTCGATAGGTGGTAAAGACGCAATACAGTTAAAGCTGCATTTGGTGCGTTGGATACAATCGTTACGACTAATAAAAAGCAGCCGAATCTGCGATCACAAACATTAATAATAGTTTGACTAATTATTACAGGTGGTAAATCTGGTTTAGTTCAACAAGTCGGTGATACAGCTGAGATCACAGTTGCGGGCGGTTCTGAAGGTGCTTCAGTTAATTTGCCGAGCACATCAAAAATTGCACGTAAATTAACAGGTATTGCAGCAGGTACACTTGCTTCTGATAGTAAAGATGCGGTGACAGGTGGACAATTATTCACAACCAATACAGCGGTTGCTTGCAAACACAACATCGATTACGACTAATAAAACAGCAACAGATGCAGCAATCAAGGCGACAGATGCAAATGCTGTGATCATGATGAAAAATCTGGGTGGTGATACGACTGCAGCGGATGGTAAATTTGTTGCAACCGACATATTCGATAGTGGTAAAGACGCAAGTACAGTTAAAGCTGCGTTTGGTGGCGTTGGATACAATCGTTACGACTAATAAAACAGCAACAGATGCGAGTATCACGAACATTAGCAATAGTTTAACGACAACGATTAACAATATTACCGAAGGTAAATCTGGTTTAGTTCAACAAGTCGGTGATACAGGTGAGATTACCGTTGCAGGCGGTTCTAACGTACTTCAGTTAATTTTGCGAGCACATCAAAAGTTGCACGTAAATTAACAGGTATTGCAGACGGCACACTTGCTTCGGATAGTAAAGATGCGGTGACAGGTGGACAATTATTCACAACCAATGCAACAGCGGTTACGAATAAAGCAGCAGCAGACAAAGGAATTACAGATAACACAACGTTAATTGGTACAAATAAACGCTTGCAGACAAAGCAATTGCTGCGACAGATAAAAATACTGTGGCAATCATGGAAAATCTGGGTGGTACTGCAGCAGTTGTGGATGGTAAATTTTTTGCACCGACATATTCGATAGCTGGTAAACAAGCAAGTACAGTTAAAGCTGCATTTGGTGCGTTGGATAGAGCAGTTACGGATAATAAAACAGCAGCCGAAACAGCGATCACAAACATTAATAATAGTTTGACTAATATTACAGGTGGTAAAACTGGTTTAGTACAACAAGAAGATGACGCAGCTGCAATCACCGTTGCGGGTGAATCTGAAGGCACTGTGGTTGATTTGTCACAAATCAAATGTTGCACGTAAATTAACAGGTGTTGCTGCAGGTACGCTTTCTGCAACCAGTAAAGATGCAGTGACAGGTGCACAATTATTTGAACCAATACAACGGTGAGTGATAATAAAACAGCAACGGATAAAGCGATCAAAGCCAATACAACGTTGATTACGACTAATAAAACGACAGCGGATACAGCCATTGCTGCAAACGCGACGTTAATTGGTACGAATAAAACAGCAACAGATGCAGCCATTGCGGCGACAGATAAAAATACTGTGGCAATGATGAAAAATCTGGGTGGTGATGCAGCAGTTGTGGATGGTAAATTTGTTGCACCGACATATTCAATTGGTGGTAAACAAGCAAGTACAGTTAAAGCTGCATTTGGCGCGTTGGATACAGCGGTTACGGATAATAAAACAGCAGCCGAAACAGCGATCACAAACATTAATAATAGTCTGACTAATATTACAGGCGGTAAAACTGGTTTAGTACAACAAGAAGATGACGCAGCTGCAATCACCGTTGCGAGTGAGTCTGAAGGCACTGTGGTTGATTTTGTCAGCAAATCAAATGTTGCACGTAAATTAACAGGTGTTGCTGCAGGTACGCTTGCTGCAACCAGTAAAGATGCGGTGACAGGTGCACAATTATTTGAAACCAATACAACGGTGAGTGATAATAAAACAGCAACGGATAAAGCGATCAAAGCCAATACAACGTTGATTACGACTAATAAAACGACAGCGGATACAGCCATTGCTGCAAACGCGACGTTAATTGGTACGAATAAAACAGCAACAGATGCAGCCATTGCGGCGACAGATAAAAATACTGTGGCAATGATGAAAAATCTGGGTGGTGATGCAGCAGTTGTGGATGGTAAATTTGTTGCACCGACATATTCAATTGGTGGTAAACAAGCAAGTACAGTTAAAGCTGCATTTGGCGCGTTGGATACAGCGGTTACGGATAATAAAACAGCAGCCGAAACAGCGATCACAAACATTAATAATAGTCTGACTAATATTACAGGCGGTAAAACTGGTTTAGTACAACAAGAAGATGACGCAGCTGCAATCACCGTTGCGAGTGAGTCTGAAGGCACTGTGGTTGATTTTGTCAGCAATCAAATGTTGCACGTAAATTAACAGGTGTTGCTGCAGGTACGCTTTCTGCAACCAGTAAAGATGCGGTGACAGGTGCACAATTATTTGAAACCAATACAACGGTGAGTGATAATAAACAGCAACGGATAAAGCGATCAAAGCCAATACAACGTTGATTACGACTAATAAAACGACAGCGGATACAGCCATTGCTGCAAACGCGACGTTAATTGGTACGAATAAAACAGCAACAGATGCAGCCATTGCGGCGACAGATAAAAATACTGTGGCAATGATGAAAAATCTGGGTGGTGATGCAGCAGTTGTGGATGGTAAATTTGTTGCACCGACATATTCAATTGGTGGTAAACAAGCAAGTACCGTTAAAGCTGCATTAAAACGTGTGGTACAATGTAGAAATAAGCCATTACAGTGCGAGTGTACCAACTGATTAGCAATAAGGTGGTAACAACACGATTAAATATTCCGAAGGTAAATCTGGTTAGTTCACAGATGGTATACAGTACAATCACGTTGCGGAAATCTTGAAGCAAGGTTATTTTGGTAGTAATCAGCATGTTCACGTAAATTAACAGGTATTGCTACAGGTACGCTTTCTGCAACGAGTAAAGATGCAGTCACAGGTGCACAATTATTTACAACCAATACAACGGTGAGTGATAATAAAACAGCAACGGATAAAGCGATCAAGCCAATACAACGTTGATTACGACTAAAAAAACAACAACGGATACAGCCATTGCTGCAAAGGGCGACGTTAATTGGTACGAATAAAACAGCAACAGATGCAGAAATTTAAAGGCAACAGATACCAATACTGTGGCAATGATAAAAAATCTGGGTGGTGATGCAGCAGTTGTGGATGGTAAATTTGTTGCACCGACATATTCAATTGGTGGTAAACAAGCAAGTACCGTTAAAGCTGCTTTGGCGCGTTGGATACAATCGTTACGGATAATAAAACAGCAGCCGAAACAGCGATCACAAACATTAATAATAGTCTGACTAATATTACAGGCGGTAAAACTGGTTTAGTACAAAAAGAAGATGACACAGCAAAAATCACCTTTGGGCGAGTGAATCTGAAGGCACTTTGGTTGATTTTGGTAGCAAATCACAGTTGCCGAAAATTAACAGGTGTTGCTGCAGGTACGCTTTCTGAAACCCAGTAAAGATGCAGTGACAGGTGCACAATTATTTAAAAACTAATACAACGGTGAGTGATAATAAAACAGCAACGGAAAAAGCGATCAAAGCCAATACAACGTTGATTACGACTAATAAAACGACAGCGGATACAGCCATTGCTGCAAACGCGACGTTAATTGGTACGAATAAAACAGTCAACAGATGCAGCCATTGCGGCGACAGATAAAAATACTGTGGCAATGATGAAAAATCTGGGTGGTGATGCAGCAGTTGTGGATGGTAAATTTGTTGCACCGACATATTCAATTGGTGGTAAACAAGCAAGTACAGTTAAAGCTGCATTGGCGCGTTGGATACAATCGTTACGGATAATAAACATCTACAGATGCGAGTATCACAAGCATTAGCAATAGTTTAACAACGACGATTAACAATATTACCGAAGGTAAATCTGGTTTAGTTCAACAAGATGGTGATACAGCACAATCACCGTTGCGAGTGAGTCTGAAGGCACTGTGGTTGATTTTGGTCAGCAAATCAAATGTTGCACGTAAATTAACAGGTGTTGCTGCAGGTACGCTTGCTGCAACCAGTAAAGATGCGGTGACAGGTGCACAATTATTTACAACCAATACAACGGTGAGTGATAATAAAACAGCAACGGATAAAGCGATCAAAGCCAATACAACGTTGATTACGACTAATAAAACGACAGCGGATACAGCCATTGCTGCAAACGCGACGTTAATTGGTACGAATAAAACAGCAACAGATGCAGCCATTGGGCGAACAGATACCAAATACTGTGGCAATGATGAAAAATCTGGGTGGTGATGCAGCAGTTGTGGATGGTAAATTTGTTGCACCGACATATTCAATTGGTGGTAAACAAGCAAGTACAGTTAAAGCTGCATTTGGCGCGTTGGATACAGCGGTTACGGATAATAAAACAGCAGCCGAAACAGCGATCACAAACATTAATAATAGTCTGACTAATATTACAGGCGGTAAAACTGGTTTAGTACAACAAGAAGATGACGCAGCTGCAATCACCGTTGCGAGTGAAGTCTGAAGGCACTGTGGTTGATTTTGTCAGCAAATCAGCAGTTGCACGTAAATTAACAGGTGTTGCTGCAGGTACGCTTTCTGCAACGAGTAAAGATGCAGTCACAGGTGCACAATTATTTACAACCAATACAACGGTGAGTGATAATAAAACAGCAACGGATAAAGCGATCAAAGCCAATACAACGTTGATTACGACTAATAAAACGACAGCGGATACAGCCATTGCTGCAAACGCGACGTTAATTGGTACGAATAAAACAGCAACAGATGCAGCCATTAAGGCACAGATACCAATACTGTGGCAATGATGAAAAATCTGGGTGGTGATGCAGCAGTTGTGGATGGTAAATTGTTGCACCGACATATTCAATTGGTGGTAAACAAGCAAGTACAGTTAAAGCTGCATTTGGCGCGTTGGATACAATCGTTACGGATAATAAAGCATCTACAGATGCGAGTATCACAAGCATAGCAATAGTTTAACAACGACGATTAATAATATTACCGAAGGTAAATCTGGTTTAGTTCAACAAGATGGTGATACAGCTACAATCACCGTTGCGGGTGAATCTGAAGGCACTTTGGTTGATTTTGGTAGTAATTCAGCAGTTGCACGTAAATTAACAGGTATTGCTGCAGGTACGCTTTCTGCAACGAGTAAAGATGCAGTCACAGGTGCACAATTATTTACAACCAATACAACGGTGAGTGATAATAAAACAGCAACGGATAAAGCGATCAAAGCCAATACAACGTTGATTACGACTAATAAAACAACAACGGATACAGCCATTGCTGCAAACGCGACGTTAATTGGTACGAATAAAACAGCAACAGATGCAGCAATTAAGGCGACAGATACCAATACTGTGGCAATGATGAAAAATCTGGGTGGTGATGCAGCAGTTGTGGATGGTAAATTTGTTGCACCGACATATTCGATAGGTAAAATACGGCAACAGGCGTATTAGGTGTGGTGTATACAAGTGTTAAAGATGCGTTTACAGGTTAGATACAATCGTTACGGATAATAAAACAGCAGCCGAAACAGCGATCACAAACATTAATAATAGTCTGACTAATATTACAGGCGGTAAACTGGTTTAGTTCAACAAGTCGGTGATACAGCTACAATCACCGTTGCGGGTGAATCTGAAGGTACTTTGGTTAATTTTGCCAGCAAATCAAAAATTGCACGTAAATTAACAGGTATTGCTGCAGGTACGCTTGCTGCAACCAGTAAAGATGCAGTCACAGGTGCACAATTATTTACAACCAATACAACGGTGAGTGATAATAAAACAGCAACGGATACAAGTATTACGAATATCGTTAATAGTCTGACTAATATTACGGGTGGTAAAACTGGTTTAGTGCAGCAAGCGGATGATACAGCTACAATCACCGTTGCGGTGAGTCTGAAGGGACTGTGGTTGATTTTGGCAGCAATTCAGGTGTTGCACGTAAGTTAACAGGTGTTGCTGCAGGTACGCTTTCTGCAACGAGTAAAGATGCAGTCACAGGTGCACAATTATTTACAACCAATACAACGGTGAGTGATAATAAAACAGCAACGGATAAAGCGATCAAAGCCAATACAACGTTGATTGCGACTAATAAAGTGACAGTAGATGCAGCCATTGCTGAAATACTGTGTTAATTGGTGCTAATAAAACAGCAACAGATGCAGCAATCAGGCAACAGATGCAAATGCTGTGGCAATGATGAGAACTCTGGGTGGTAACGCAGCAGTTGTGGATGGCAAATTTGTACCACCCACGTATGTGATTGGTAAAAATACGACAACAGGTGCATTAGGTGTTACTCATACAACAGTTAAAGGTGCGCTTGCGGCATTGGATACAGCGCTTGTCAGTAATGTGAATACGGTAAATACGCTTGGTGAGCAAATTTCCAAGATTAGCGATAATATTGGAAATGGCAGTGTTGGTTTAGTGCAGCAAGAGTATGAGGCAGCAGAAATCACCGTTGCTGGCAATTCTGAAGGTACTTCGGTTAACTTTGGCAGTAAAACAGGTCTTGCGCGTAAATTAACAGGTATTGCTGCAGGTGATCTTTCTGCAACCAGTAAAGATGCGGTGACAGGTGCGCAATTATTCACAACCAATGCAACGGTTACCACTAATAAAGGCATTTCAGATAAAGGAATTGCAGATAACACGACGTTAATTGGTGCTAATAAAACAGCAACAGATGCAGCAATTAAGGCGACAGATGCAAATGCTGTGGCAATGATGAAAAATCTGGGTGGTGATGCAGCAGTTGTGGATGGTAAATTTGTTGCACCGACATATTCGATAGGTGGTAAAGACGCAAGTACAGTTAAAGCTGCATTTGGTGCGTTGGATACAATCGTTACGACTAATAAAACAGTAACAGATGCGAGTATCACAAACATTAATAATAGTTTGACTACTATTAGTGGTGGACAAACAGGGTTAAGCGAAAATGTGGGCGCCATTGCCAGTGCATTAAACATGAAAGGCAACAACGTAGATGGTTGGATTGCGCCGACGTATACAGTGGGTGATAAAACAGCAGATAACGTTCAAGATGCATTGGGATTGCTTAATACAAAACTTGAGGAGTTGCCTACAGGTGGCGCAGGTGGAACCGGTGATGTGAGTTATGACAGCGGCTCTGATAAGGCAAGCCTAACTTTTGGAGATAAAACCAAAGGCATAAGCACAGTACTTAAAAATGTTGCTGCGGGTATCGATGATAAAGATGCAACGAACGTGGGTCAGTTGAAATCTCTTGCAGAAGCAATGGGCGGTGTGGTTAATAAAGAAGGCGCGGTTACGACTAGACGTTACGATGTTTATAATAAAAATGGTACAGGTGGTGAAAATCTGAACCTTGCAGATGCAATGGAAGCAATCATTAAGAGTGAAGCCATTGAAGATGCAGTTGTTTATGATCGTGTAAATAATAAAGTTGCTTTTAGTGCTCAATTAACTAGAGGTGCGGGAGGTACTCTACTTACAAATGTTGCCAATGGTGCAGTGAGCGCAGAGAGTTTGGATGCGGTGAATGGCAGCCAAATATTTGAAGTGCAAACTCAAGTCACTAACATTAATAATATTGTTAATGGCACTGATGCACCAGGATTTATCCAGCAATCATCAGATAACACGCTTACAGTTGGGAAAAGTGTAGGGGGTACAGCTTTAAATGTATCAGGTGTTTCAGGTGATAGAGTGATTAGCGGGGTGAAAGAAGGGATACTTGATAATGATGTTGCGACAGTTGGTCAATTGAAGAAAATTGTTACCACAGATTCAGTGATGCTTGCAACCAATAATGTTGACAAACATGCAAAAGCATCTGCTACAGGTGCAAATGCAATGGCGGTTGGTGCAGGTTCAAGTGCTTCAGGAGCAACGTCAGTTGCAATGGGTACGTTAAGCACTGCATCTGGTAATCAGTCTACCTCTGTTGGTTCAAGTGCGCAGGCTATAGGCGAAACATCAGTTGCTTTGGGTAATAACTCACGAGCAAATGCTAAAAATTCTGTTGCTTTGGGTGCAGGTTCTACTGCGGATCGTGAGAATACGATTTCTGTTGGTTCATTGGGTAATGAGCGTCAAATTACCAATGTTGCGGCAGGTGTTGAAGGCACAGATGCAGTGAATGTGAATCAGTTAAATACTGGATTGGCAACGCTTTCAATCAAACAAACGAGCGTTTCAATGATGTTGGTAAACAAATCAATAAACTTTCTAAGCGTGTTGATAGTGTGGGCAGCAGCAGCAATGGCAGTTGCTGGTATTGCACATAATCCTCAAGCGGGTAGCACAACGATTGGTGGATCAATGTATGGATATGGTTCATCAGCTGCACTTGCCATAGGTGTGTCATCAGTTAGTAAAGATGGTCGCTGGTTATTGAAAGCAGTGGTAGCGTATCAACAAATGGTAAAGCAGGCATTGGTGGCGGTATTAGTTATAGCTGGTAGCATCAAAAATACCAAAAAAATATCAAAGCCTTTATGAAGGCTTTGATTAAAGTTTTACATATTTGGAACTAAAAAATAGGAAGATTATTGTCTTCCTATTTTTTTGGCTGTTTTTGTTATTTTTATTACCTGATGTCATCGCGGACTTGATCCCGTAACGGGACTTGACCCCGTTACGGGGTAAAGTCCGCAATGACAAACTCCACAATGACCAAAATCTGCACAAATTTTTTAGTCTTTCCCCTTTGTAAGGGGGGTTAGAGGGTTTAAATCAACTATTCATCTGCTCCGCCTGAATTAATAGAGGCAATACGTACATCATCATATTCTTCAAAAGATAAATTATCAAAACGTGTATATTCACCTGTAAATTTGAGATGAACAGTCCCAATTGGTCCATTACGTTGTTTTCCAATAATAATTTCAGCTTTTCCTCTGTTAGGATTACTTTCTTCTTTGTTATAGACCTCATCGCGATATACAAAACAAATCACGTCAGCATCTTGCTCAATCGCACCAGATTCACGTAAATCAGACATAATAGGTCTTTTATTTGGGCGTTGTTCTAAACTACGATTAAATTGAGATAAAACCAATACAGGGCAATTTAATTCTCGTGCCATTTGTTTGAGTGATCGTGAAATTTCAGACACTTCAGAGACGCGATTATCGCCAGCACCAGGGATTTTCATGAGCTGCAAATAATCTACCATTACTAATGCTAACTGACCGTGCTCTCGCTGTAAACGACGTGCACGCGCCATCATGGTTGAGGGGCTTAATCCACTTGAGTCATCAATAAATAGTTTAGTTGAGTTGAGTGCGCCAACTGCGCCGACAAGCCTAGGGAAATCAGAATCTTTTAATTGACCAGACCGTAAATCACCTTGGTGAATACGACCATTTGATGAAATCATCCTCATTGTTAATTGTTCAGCGGGCATTTCTAAAGAAAAGACGGCAACTGGTTGTTTATGGTTTAAAGCAACTGTTTCAACAATGTTCATGGCAAAGCTTGTTTTTCCCATAGAAGGGCGGCCCGCAATAATCACCATGTCTCCTCTTTGAAGCCCAGAGGTAATTTGATCAAAAGCAGTGAGCCCAGTAGCGATACCAGTAATTTGTCCTTTTAATGCAATTAATTCTTCAATACGCGATTGTGTGGCGATCAATATATTATTGATGTCTCTAAATCCTTGGTCTGCTGAACTACCTTGTTCTGCAATTGAAAAAATTAATCGTTTCTGCTTCAGCAACGAGCTCTGTTGTATTTCTGCCTTCAGGCGTAAACCCAGAATTTGCAATTTCATTGCCTGCATGAATGAGCTGCCGCATGATGGAACGTTCACGCACTATATTTGCATAAGCTTTGGCATTTGCAGCCGTTGGCGTATCAATTGCTAAGCCTGCTAGATAGGATCTACCACCAACCGCATCTAAATTACCTTCACTTTCTAGGTAATTTGCAACAGTAATGACATCAAATGGATCATTCCGTTCTGCTAAATATTTAATGGCTTCGAATATTTTGCCATGGTCTGCCCGATAGAAGTCGTGTTGGAAGACACGATCACTAATGTTTTCATAGCTCTGGTTATCCATCATTAATGCACCAAGAACAGCTTGTTCTGCTTCGATTGATTGTGGTGGGATCTTCATTCGTTCAAGCTGGGTGTCAGTGAACGCGACATCCGATGGAGGCGTTGAAATATAGTCTGGTAAATGGTCGTTAAAGTCTGGCATGATTCGCGTAGTTAGAAAAAAAATAGAATTGTTATTCTAACAGAAATTAAACGCATGCATCTGGACTTACAAATGACGTGGTGGGCTCGCATCATACCCGTCACCTTTGAAAAACCAAAATCTAAAATTAAAAAAACCACCCTAAATGAGTGGTTTTTTAATTTTTATAAGATAAATAAAGACTTATAATTAATGCCGAGAATGTCGTAATCGTTCGATTGCATTTAATTTTGAAGTAATTTCAGCTAATTCAACAGCAGCACGCGAATGATCAAATTTAGATTTTGCATTCAAAAGATGTGCTTCTGCATGTTTTTTGGCAGAAAGGACAGCAGCCTCGTCGATATCAGCAGCACGATCAGCAGCATCAGCAAGTATGATGACTTGATTTGGCTGCACTTCTAAAATACCACCTGAAACCCAGAATAACTCTTCTTTGCCTGACTCTAACGTAATCCTTACTTGTCCAGGCGCAAGTTCAGTTAATAAAGGTGTATGACCTGGCAATATTCCTAATTCTCCAATCATTCCTGTCGCAGAAACGGATAGCACTGTTCCAGAGAATAAGGATTTTTCCTGACTAACAATGCTAATTTGTAAAGTACTCATGAATTTCCTTTTTAAGTTATATCCCGTCATTAAATGTTTTGGGCATAGAATGTTTTATAGCTTAGCTGCACGTTCCATGACTTCTTCGATGTTACCAACCATATAGAAAGCCTGCTCTGGTAAGTGATCGTATTCACCACTTAATATGGCTTTAAATCCAGCTATTGTGTCTTTTAAAGAGACATATTTACCAGGTGATCCTGTAAATACTTCAGCAACATGGAATGGCTGGGATAAGAAGCGTTGAATTTTACGTGCACGATATACAGCAAGCTTATCTTCTTCAGATAATTCATCCATACCTAATATGGCGATAATATCTTTCAATTCTTTATAGCGCTGTAACAGTTGTTGAACACCTGTTGCTACATCATAATGCTCTTGTCCACGACTTGAGGGTCAAGCTGGCGGGAGGTTGAATCAAGTGGATCTACCGCAGGATAAATACCTAAAGAAGCAATATCACGTGATAAAACAACAGTTGCATCTAAATGTGAAAACGTTGTTGCTGGTGATGGATCTGTTAAGTCATCTGCAGGCACATAAACAGCTTGAATAGAGGTAATTGAACCATTTTTTGTTGATGTAATGCGTTCTTGTAATACACCCATTTCTTCTGCAAGTGTTGGTTGGTAACCAACAGCTGATGGCATACGACCTAATAGTGCAGATACTTCCGTACCTGCTAAAGTGTATCGATAAATGTTATCAACAAAGAATAAAATATCGCGACCTTCATCACGGAAGTATTCCGCCATGGTTAATCCTGTAAGTGCGACACGTAAGCGGTTACCTGGTGGCTCATTCATTTGACCATAAACCATTGCAACTTTATCAAGCACATTAGAGTCTTTCATTTCATGATAGAAATCATTGCCTTCTCGTGTACGCTCACCAACACCAGCAAATACAGATAAACCTTCGTGTGCTTTAGCAATATTATTAATTAATTCCATCATATTAACAGTTTTGCCTACGCCAGCCCACCGAATAGACCAACTTTACCACCTTTAGCAAAAGGGCAAAGTAAGTCTATAACCTTGATACCCGTTTCTAAAAGTTCTGTTGATCCAGATTGTTCTTCATATGTAGGGGCTTTACGATGAATTTCCCAGCGATCAGATGCTTTAATATCACCTGCATTGTCAACAGGATTACCTAGAACATCCATAATTCTGCCTAAAGTGCCAGTACCGACAGGGACAGAAAATTTGGTTTGCCAGTATTTTCAACTAATAGACCGCGCTGTAAGCCATCTGAAGCACCCATGGCAATAGTCCGAACTATTCCATCACCTAACTGTTGTTGGACTTCTATACAAGTCCTGTTGCGAGCTTGAGGGCATCATATACTCTAGGTACATCATTGCGTGGGAATTCAACATCAACCACGGCACCAATGACCTGTACAATTTTTCCTGACATTTTAAGAACCTCTAACGAAAAAATAAAATTTTGATATATTGTGTAAGTATTATAAAAATACGATTAAACAGCAGCAGCACCGCCAACAATTTCAGCTAACTCTTGGGTAATTGCACCTTGTCTTGCTTTATTGTAGATTAATTGTAAGTCACTAATAATACTTCCAGCATTGTCTGTAGCTGCTTTCATTGCAACCATTCTTGCCGCCATTTCACAGGCAAACGTTTTCAACGACAGATTGATAAATGATTGTTTTTTAGATAGCGTTTTAGAACTGTATTTAGAAGGTGAGCTGGAGAGGGCTCATAAATATAATCCCAGTTATAGGGCGATTCAGGAAGCGCTTTGTGTACTTCATTTTCTCCTAGAACATGGGCTTGTGAATTGAGCGGCAATATTTGAACGAAAGATGGCTTTTGAACCATTGTATTGACGAATAAATTCGTAAAAATATAAAGGCGATCAATTTCACCATTCTCATATGCATCTAGCATTACTTTCATCACACCAAGCAACTGTTCAATTGTTGGCGAGTCTCCAAGTTGATTTGCGGTTGCAAGAACCTTGCCGCCATATCGTTTGAAAAAACCTATTGCTTTATTGCCGACAGATACAACATCTACAGGGATATCTTGTTCATCCCAAACTTTCATTTTTTGAGATACTTGTTTAAATAAATTGTTATTTAAACCACCACACAAGCCTCTGTCTGAACTTATTACAATAATTCCAACACGTTTTTATCTCACGTTCAGTCATATATACATGTTGTTGATCTGTTGATGCTTTTGCTAAATGTGCAGCAAGGTGCATGATTTGCTTTGCATAGGGTCTCATTGCTTGCATTTGTTCTTGCGCTTTGCGCATTTTTACTTGCAGCAACCATTTGCATTGCACGCGTAATTTTTTGCGTACTTTTAATGCTTTTAATTTTGTCTCGTATTTCTTTACCGCCGGCCATGGAAAATCCAGTTTTTGCTAAGCGTTATTAAAATTGTAACCATTAAAACTTACTCTAGAGTAGATAGGAGCTTTTAATGATTACAGCGTATTATAGATAAAAACACAGTATTAATGCTTATTTACCAAGTATGATTTGCTTTAAAAAGTTTCTATAGATTCTCTAAAGGCAGCATCAATTGTGTCATTATAATTACCCGTTTGATCAATGTCCTTGATCATATCTGGTGTTCAGATTTTACAAAATCAATCAATTTCTTTTCGAAAGAAGCAATCTTACTGATTTCGATATCATCCAAAATCCTTTTTCAACGGAAATAAAGCATAATTGCCATTTCACCAACAGAGAAGGTGAATATTGCTTTTGGATCATTAGATCCATAACACGTTTACCACGTTCTAATTGTTTGCGTGTAATCTCATCAAGGTCAGATGCAAATTGTGAGAATGCCGCAAGTTCTCTGTATTGTGCTAATGCTAAACGAACACCACCACCAAGTTTTTTAATAATTTTAGTTTGTGCCGCACCACCAACACGGGATACTGAAATACCTGCATTGATTGCTGGTCTAATCCCTGAATTGAATAAGTCTGATTCTAAAAAGATTTGACCATCGGTAATTGATATTACATTGGTTTGGTACAAATGCTGATACATCGCCAGCTTGTGTCTCAATAATTGGCAATGCAGTTAATGAACCTGTTTTGCCTTTTGACTTCACCTTTTGTGAATTCTTCAACATACTCTTCATTCACTCGAGCTGCACGTTCAAGTAAGCGTGAGTGAAGATAAAACACATCGCCAGGATATGCTTCACGACCAGGAGGGCGACGTAGTAACAAAGATATTTGGCGATACGCTATGGCTTGTTTAGTTAAATCATCATATACAATCAATGCATCTTGTCCACGATCACGGAAGTATTCTCCCATTGTGCAGCCAGCATATGCAGATAGATATAACATTGCTGCTGGTCAGATGCACCTGCAGCACGACAATCGTATGCGCCATTGCACCTTCTTCTTCAAGTTTGCGTACAATATTGGCATAGTTGAATTTTTTTGCCCAATTGCAACATAAATACATTTTACACCAGTATTTTTTTGATTGATGATTGTAATCTATTGCTACAGCTGTTTTGCCTGTTTGGCGATCACCAATGATAAGTTCACGTTGTCCACGACCAATTGGAACCATCGAGTCAACAGATTTAAAACCAGTTTGGAGGGGTTGATCTACAGATTTGCGTGAAATTACACAGGCGCAACTTTTTCAATTGGGCTCGTTAATTTAGCATTAATAGGGCCTTTACCATCAATTGGCTGACCTAGTGCATCTACAACACGGCCTAATAATTCTGGACCAATTGGCACTTCTAAAATACGACCTGTACATTTAGCAGTATCACCTTCTGATATTTTTGTATAGTCGCCTAATATAACGACACCAACAGAATCTCGTTCAAGATTTAAGGGCTAAACCAAAAATATTATTTGGGAATTCAATCATTTCACCTTGCATTGCATCTGCAAGACCATATACACGAGCGATACCGTCAGTTAAGCTAACTACGGTTCCTTCTGTACGAGTTTCAGTTTTGCTTTCAAACTGCTCTATGCGCGATTTAATGAGATCACTGATTTCAGATGGATTAAGTTGCATCTTTAAATCTTCCTTATAATCAAAAATAAATAATTAAAAATCAAAAAAATAATTTGCGAGTAAATATGTAATTTGTGTATTTTACGATAATATTTTTTTATGCGAGTGCCTGCTGGAATTTTTCAAGTTGACCTTAATTGAGCCATCAATTACAAGATCATTTTTTTTAATAATAATTCCACCAATTAGAGTTGTATCGAGTTTTCACTTCAATTTCAACTGACTCATTGAATCGCTTTGTAAGCGCATCAGTAATCGATTTCTCTTGTGCCAATGAAACTTTAAACGGCGATATGACTGCACGCGCACAGTTTTTTTGTTCATGGAGTCGTAGAGCTTCATATTGCGTATAAATATCAAAGCATAAAGCCAGTTTATTGTTTTGTATAAGTAACTTTAATAAATTGACAGCTTTGCTTTGAGTTATGAATTTTTCATTAGAAGAGAGCGTAATGTCTTTAAGGCTATTGATAAAACAAGTTGCACAATTAAATCAATTTTCTGTGCAGGCTCTAAATTAGGCGACAAAAGAAGTGAAATACTTGATTTATCAGATGTTATGATGGAAAGGCATTTTAAAAATGCGGTCCAATTCTCGTAATTATTATCGCCTTTGGCACTCATAAATGCAGCTTTTTGCATAAGGTCTTGCAATTGTTTTTAACTTCAGCCATAATTTTTTCTTCTAGGTTATTGTCGTCTTGAATAGGTTATTTTGTATCTATAAGTCTATTTAACTGTATTTATGTATAAGTTTTTATCTAAGATTAATAAAGAGATTAATTAAGAGCGAGCCTTATTTTAATGCCTTATTAATGCTTATACCCGTCATCTTTGAAGATCCAACTTTGTTGGCTGCACATACTCTCCCGAATCACTTACCTTATGTAAGCTCATCGGTATTCTTATACTTGCCGCCTAGGTGTATCTCCAAATCTTTTGGGTATAGATAATTGATATATTATAGTTGCGCAACTAAATCATCGAGTATTGAGCATGTATTTTTTCATCAATTTCTTTAGAGATGATTTTTACTTGCTCCTGCAACACTTAGCGTTGCTACTTCTTTACGTAATATTTCTTTTGCACGATTACGCTCTAAATCAATCTGTTCAAGCGCTACAGAGAGTTGTTTATTTCCTTCTGTTTTGCATCTATTTTGGATTGATCAATTGCATCGGTTGCACGTTTTTGCGCTTGTGAAATAATTTCAGCAGCTTGTGCTTTAGCACTGTCTAGTAATAATTTTGCTTGATCTTGCGCTTCTAATTGTTCGCGATTACCGCGCTCTGCAGCAGCCAGACCATCCGCAATTTCTTGGCGACGGGTATCAATTGCTTTGATTAGGGGCGGCCATATAAATTTCATGGTAAAGCCAGCAAGTTGTTAAAAACACAATGCACTGCATGAATAGTGATGCATTTAAATTCATGTTAGGTACCAACGTTGTAGGTCATTAAATCTAACCCTTGCTTAGGAATGCAATATTTTAAAATATAAATTCTAAAGCGTAGGGTTAGTGGGGAAAAGTTAAGGATTACTTTGATTCCAAAGTCATTAACCAGCAAATGGGTTTGCGAATGCAAATGTTAATGCAATAGCAACACCGATGATGAATGCCGCATCAATTAGACCAGCTAATAGGATTACTTTACCTAATAATTTATCCATCATTTCAGGTTGACGTGCTGAAGACTCGATATATTTACTACCAACCATTGCAATACCAATTGCAGCGCCTAATGCACCAAAAGCAACAATTAAACCACACGCTAACGCAACTAAACCATTCATATAAAACTCCTAAAAATTAATAATACTTGAAAAAATAGAAAAAAAATATAGATGATGACTTATCATCTATAAACATGGTTGATGCATTAATAATCACTACTAAAAATGAACTTATTCATGCATTACTTCAATTCCTTGTTCATGTTCATTCTTTATAAATAAACATGAACAAGGGTTGCAAAGTTTAGTGATGCTCTCTGGATTGACCCAGATAAACAAATGTAAGCATCATAAATATATAAGCTTGCAATAATATAACAAGTATATGGAATATTGCCCAGATAGAGCCTGCTACCCAATGTAAGCCAAGACCCCACCAAGTTGCAGTTGCACCCAATAGTGCTATCAAAAAGAATACTAATTCACCAGCAAGCATATTACCAAAAAGTCGAATACCCAATGATATGGTTTTTGCTAAATACTCAACAAGATTTAAAGCAAAATTACAAGGGATCAAATACCATTTTGATCCAAATGGTGCAGTCATTAATTCATGAATAAACCCACCTAGACCTTTTGCTTTAATGCTATAGAAGAAGGTCAATATTAATACACCTAAGGCCATTCCTAATGTTGAACTTGCATCTGCTGTGGGGACAACCCGCATATATTGAATGTCAGAAAACATGCCTAAAATAACACCAGGTAAATCAACTGGTATTAAATCAAAGCTGTTCATAAAAACAATCCAAAAGAAAATTGTTAGCCCTAAAGGTGCGATAAAAGAACGATCTCCAGAAACAAGTGCCTTAGATTGATTGTCTACCATTTCTATTAGCATCTCTATAGCCATTTGGAAACGCCCAGGCACTCCCGTGGATGCTTTTTTTGCAGCGCGATAAAAGATACAAAAACCAATAACGCCCGCAATTATTGACCATAGTAAAGTATCAACGTTCCACAGAGTGAAGTTTGCAATTTCACTCTTGCTCATGCCTTGTGCATGACCTGTATTTGTTAGATTGGTGAGTGATGCAGTATGTAGCTTTGTGAGGTTAATTCGCCAGATGCCATAATGTTTTTTAGTCTTTTATGTTTGTTTAAAAAAAGTATTGATAATATAGAGTGTCTTTACAGACGATATAGTCACTACCACGCTTAAGATGAACCACATCCAATAAATTTGGACTAAAAGTTGAACAACAATCAATAGTAATAATCCAGTGAGTATTGGTTTTAGTAGCATTCCAGTGATCAAGATCGTGGGGCTTAGCTTAAATACTAACTGATTAACCGCCATTAAGCAGTTAGGGAGTAAAATTGCGATACCACTTAAAAGTGATGTAAGAAAGCAACTTTACCTTGACTGATGTAAGCTAAAATACTCATAAAGCATATTGAATAAACTTGCCATTTGAGCATATTTACAATCATGATTACGTCCGTTACTTGTCAAAATCCAGCTGATTATAAAAGCAGGGAGTGATATAGGTCAATCTTAATCTCGCTTTTCTGTGTTGGTATATTGTAGTTTATTTTGTTCTATTTTTTTTAATTATTTGATTTTATTTATTATTCCATCAAGCTCATCTAAAGAGTGATATTTAATCATGATTTGTCCTTCCCCATTTTGTTTATGTTTAAACTGTACTTTGCTGCCTAAAATTTGGCTAAGGGTCATTTCTAAAGATGTAATATTAGGATTCTGTAACGCTTGTGTAACTTGCTGTACAGATGATTTTTTTTTGCTTGATAAGGTTTCTGTTTCACGTACAGATAGACCTCTAAGAATAATTAAATTACCAATTTCAAGTTGAAGGAGTGGTGTTAATGGTATTAGTGCACGAGCGTGACCCATTTCAATTTTTTTTAGGCTAAGCATTTCTTGTATCGGGAGGGGGAGTTCAAGTAGGCGCAATAGATTAGTAATCGCTGAAACGCGACCTACCGATTAGCTCACCTGTTTCTTGGTGAGTTAATTCAAACTCTGTGATGAGTCTTGAAAGCGCTAGCGCTTCTTCAATTGCATTTAAATCTTCTCGTTGTATGTTTTCAATAATTGCAAGTGCAAGTGCTTCACGATCTGATATTGTTTTAATAATAGCAGGTACTTCATGGATATTTGCAAGTTGTGCCGCTCGCCATCTGCGTTCACCAGCGATAATTTCGTATGCATCTATTTGGTCGATTTTTCTGATTACTATTGGTTGGAGTATTCCATGTAATTTAATTGATTCAGATAATTCGAGTAATGCGGCTTCATCAAAAAATTTTCTAGGTTGAAATTGACTAGGTGATAATTTTTCGATAGGGATCATTAGAATTTGATTGGTGGTGTTTTCATGGCGAGTACTTGATGCGTTTTAAATTTGAATGAGTGTTATCGGCCTCTTGTTGGAGGCTTGTATCTGGTTTGTTGATTGTTTTTGTTTGACTTAACAATATGTCGAGACTTCGGCCTAAACGGCTTTTTTTACTCATTTAAACACCTTTTTAGGATCAATGACTACATGTATCCCGTTATCTTTGAAGATCCGACTTTGTTGGCTGCGCATACTCACCCGAAATCACTTACCTTATGTAAGCTCATTGGTATTCTTATACTCGCAGTGTGCAGCACTCGCAGTGTGCAACACTTGCCGCCTCGGTGTATCTCCAAATATTTTGGGTATATAAAAACATTATTTTTGATTTTGATTTTTAATCTTATTACGTTTTACTAATTCTTTGGCTAGTTCAATGTAAGCAATTGCACCTTTTGAGCTGGGGTGAATAAGTGTTGATTGGTTCTCCAAAGCTAGGCGCTTCAGCGAGTCGGATGCTTCGTGGTATTTTGGTTTGAAATAATATATCACCAAAGTGCGCCTCAAGCTGTGAAGAGACTTCTTGAGAAAGATTGATACGATTATCATGCATTGTTCTAAGAACACCTTCGATGAATAAATCTGGGTTAGTTGAGTTTTTAATTTGATCTATTGTTTCCAATAGTGCAGAAATACCCTCAAGTGCATAATATTCAGATTGAACGGGAATAATAACGCTATGTGCGGCGGTAAGTTGCATTCACGGTAAGCATATTAAGAGAGGGCGGGCAGTCTAAAATAATATAATCAAAATTATCTGATATTTTATTGAGTGCTGTTTTTAATACGTATGCACCTTGTGGTTTCTGGGTAAGTAATACTTCCGCGCCTGTTAAGTCGCTATTTGCAGGTATGATGCGTAATTTTGTTTTCTCAATATTAATGATTGTTTCAGATATATCAGTATCGTCTAATAAAATATTTACACTACCAAGGGTAATATCATGTTTGTTGATGCCATTTCCCATTGTTGCATTGCCTTGTGGGTCTAATCAATGAGCAGTACATTAAGGCGCATTTTTAACGTTGATAAACATGCTGCAAGATTAACAGAGGTTGTTGTTTTTCCAACGCCACCTTTTTGATTAGTTATTGCGATAATTTTTGCCACAGGATGCCTTTTGTATAAAATATTTTGAAAAATTAAATAAATTTAAAATGTTGCATTCTACTGCATTCTTTAAAAATATTACAGACACAAGTTTAGTTTAAAATCATGCTTTTTTGTGCGATATATGCTTATACCCATCATCTTTGAATATCCAGCAAGGAGATCTTCAAAGCAGTCGGGTTTATTTAGGTAGCTCGGGAACCTCGTAAGGTAATGGCTGCATTAAGAGTGGCACATTGTTACAAAATAGTTGCGTACAAATATCTGATATTTGCAAAGAAGCGAATATAACGGACTCATTAATGTATACATTTCTCCCGCTTTGTGCATTTCGCTTTGCGGATTGTTTTGACTTATTATTTCGTCCTTGATTGCGACTAGAGTTTCTGGTGTGGAGAATGAAGGGTGATCTTTATTGAATGTTAATGCGAGTAATCTTCGTTTATTTTTGCCTAAATAATGTAGGCGAGCAACAATTTCTTGTCCTGTGTAGCAGCCTTTTTTGAAGCTAATGCCGTTCAAACAATCAAGATTAATCATTTGAGGCGTGAATTGGCTAGAATTGGCTAGCGTAATCCATGGGATGTTGCTAAAGCAAGGCATGGTTTTTATTTCATTTGATTCTATTATTTCAAAAGTTTACTTTTGCACGAAATATAAAGCGCTTTAGATGTGCCATAATTATTTCAGATAATTCTGAAGGATGACATAAAGATACATGTTCATCGCTAATTTTTTTTTGCCCAAAAGAGCGTGATTAATCGTCCTTTATTGTTACACATGCCAGCTAGCCCAGAATTTGTGTATAAATGCTGATCTTTTGTAAAACATTCAGGTAATAATAAGTGATGTATATCAGATGTAATTTGCCCTTGTATAAAGGTTGCTGCGTCTAGCCCTTTTATATGCAAGCTTGAAAAGTTCATGATTTTTCCTATTTTATGGTTTTTAGTTGTTTAAGAGCACTAGAATTAAGAGCGCTAGAATAGAGTATCATGGCATATTGATTGATATACCCGTCACCTTTGAAGATCTAATCTTTTGGGTATAGGTTTGAATAATAATAGTACGAAATTGTATAAAATCGTATGAATTTTAATCTTGTATTGACATACGTATGGTAGCAAACAGTATAATGATTAAAATGCATAAAGCCCTCTAAATTTAATAAAATTTGAGGGTTTTATATTTAGTTTATTTGTATATTATGTTTTTTATCATATGTTTATGCGGTATTTGTTTGAGATAATACTATTGTATGATTATTATTTTATGGCATAATGCTGTGGCGTGCGAAAATAGTATTTGGTTTTGTGCAAACATCGCAAAACCCGCTATCTAATTCTAAATTTGATTAAATAAAATGTAATAATTTTTTACGGAAAAGTTTTATTTAGACTTTTTTAGTCTGGTATCTTAGTGTGCTATTTTTGAAGTTAATATCGAAATATATCGAAATAATATGAGGTTTTCATGTCAGATTCTAAAGTAGTTAATGATATTGATCCATCGAAACACAGGATTGGACTGCATCTTTGGAAAGTGTTTTGAGCAATGAAGGTGGTGAACGTGCCCATTTCTTGATTGAAAAAATGATTGAGCGAGCGCACAGAGAAGGTATAAATATTCCTTATTCTGGCGCAACTGAATACATCAACACAATTCCTGTAGACAAGCAACCAGCATTCCCTGGTAATTCTGATATGGAGCATCGTATTCGAGCATATATGCGCTGGAATGCAATGGCGATGATTGTACGAACTAATACGAAAGATTCATCCTTAGGTGGACATATCGCAAGCTATGCATCATTAGCGACAATGTGGGAAGTTGGTTTTAATCATTTTTGGCACGGGCAAGATGCAGAAGGGCATGGCGGAGATTTAATTTTCTTCCAAGGTCACTCAAGCCCTGGTATTTATGCGAGAGCCTTTGTTGAAGGTCGTATTACCGAAGAGCAAATGGATAATTTTCGCCGTGAAGTTGATAATAAAGGTTTGTCTTCTTATCCTCATCCTTGGTTGATGAAAGATTTTTGGCAGTTCCCAACCGTTTCTATGGGTCTAGGACCAATGCAGGCGATTTATCAAGCCCGTTTTCTGAAATATCTCCATTCACGGGGTTTAGCAGATACTGCAAATCGTAAGTTTGGTGCTTCTGTGGTGATTGTGAAATGGATGAACCAGAATCTTTAGGCGCGATTGGAATGGCGGGACGTGAGAATTTAGACAATCTAATTTTTGTAGTGAATTGTAATTTACAAAGACTTGATGGTCCAGTACGGGGGAATGGTAAAATCATTCAAGAACTAGAGTCTGATTTTAGAGGTTCTAATTGGAATGTCATTAAACTTATTTGGGGAAATGGCTGGGATCCTTTATTAGCGCAAGACAAAACTGGTGCATTGCGTAAGCGCATGATGGGTGTATCGATGGTAATTATCAAACATATAAAGCACGTGATGGTGCATATGTGCGCGAGCATTTCTTTAATACACCTGAACTAAAGAAAATGGTTGAAAGTTGGTCAGATAATGATATTTGGCGCTTAAATCGGGGCGGACATGATGAGAATAAAATTTATGCTGCGTATGATTCCGCTGTTAAAACAGTGGGTCAGCCAACAGTAATCCTTGCTAAAACCATCAAAGGTTATGGCATGGGGACTGATGGTGAAGCACAAAATACATCGCATCAGCAAAAGAAAATCAGTACAGATGCAATCCGCGCGTTCCGTGATCGTTTTCAAATTCCTGTTAAAGATGCAGATTTAGAATCTGTCCCATTTATTCGTCCTGCAGAGGATTCTCCAGAAATGGAATATTTACGTGCACGACGTAATGCCTTGGGTGGTTATTTGCCAAAACGTCGAGTGAATACGGATGTTAAATTAACGGTTCCTGAACTTGCAGCATTTAAAGGACAGTTAGAAGCAACCGTTGAAGGGCGCGAAGTATCTACAACAATGGCATTTGTTCGTATGTTGAATACTTTGGTCAAAGATAAAAATGTTGGTAAAAACGTTGTACCAATTATGGTTGATGAATCTCGAACCTTTGGTATGGAAGGCATGTTCCGTCAATTGGGAATTTGGTCGCAAAAAGGACAAAATTACGTCCCACAAGATGCAGATCAATTAATGTTTTATAAAGAAACAAAAGATGGTCAAATTTTACAAGAAGGTATTAATGAAGCAGGGGCAATGAGTTCTTGGATTGCCGCTTCAACTTCATATTCCGTAAGCAATGTACCGATGATTCCGTTCTTTATTTGTTATTCATGTTTGAATTACAACGCTGTATGGATCTAGCTTGGGCTGCTGGTGATCAGAGAGCTCGAGGATTTTTAATGGGTGGTACTTCAGGGCGTACTACACTAAATGGTGAAGGTTTACAGCATGAAGATGGGCATAGCCAATTGATTGCAAATATGATCCCTAACTGTATTTCATATGATCCAACTTTTTCATATGAATTAGCTGTTATTTTACAAGATGGCTTGAAGCGTATGATGCAAGATCAAGAAGATGTGTATTACTACATTACGATGATGAATGAAAATTATGCGCATCCTGCTATGCCTGTTGGTGTTGAGAGCGATATTCTAAAAGGCATGTATGCATTTTCTAAAGCGCCTAGTGCTAGTGCACCTCGCGTACAATTATTGGGCTCGGGTACAATTTTCCGTGAAGTCATTGAAGCTGCAAATCTGTTAAAAGCTGATTGGGGTGTTGATGCGGATATTTGGGGCTGCCCAAGTTTTAATTTATTAGCACGTGATGTTCAAGATTGTGAACGTTTAATATGTTAAATCCTCTAGATGAAGCTAAAGTTTCACATGTTGCGACGTGTTTGAATACACAAGATGTGCCTGTGATTACTGCAACGGATTATATTCGTAGTTTTGGGAGCAAATCCGTAGTGCAATTAAAGGGCGTTATGTTGTGTTGGGAACGGACGGATTTGGTCGTTCTGATACGCGCGATCAATTACGCCATTTCTTTGAAGTTAATCGTTACTTTATTACTGTTGCAGCGCTTAAAGCACTTGCCGATGAGGGGACAATTAATGCATCTGTTGTTGCTGATGCAATTAATAAGTACAAGCTTGATCCTTCAAACCAAACCCGATGACTGTTTAAGCAAGAATGTAACAAGAATGTAAACAAAGCCCTGAAATTCATATTTATTCAAATATATTTGACTAGATATGATCAGTACTTTATATCTTTGTTTTATATTTTTTATTATCCAAACAAATAAAACAAAAATATAACAAAACAAATAATCACGTTTGATTAACGTTTAATGATAAGGAATTCATCATGGCGATTGTAGATGTAAAAGTCCCTGATATTGGTAATTTTGATAGTGTTGATGTCATAGAAGTGCTCATGAATGTGGGTGATGTGATCCAAGTAGATCAAAATATTTTAACGTTAGAATCAGATAAGCATCCATGGATGTTCCATCTGATATGGCGGGTAAATTACCGAAGTACTGGTAAAGTAGGCGATAAGATTAAAGAAGGTGATGTCATTGCGCGAATTGATGCGGCAGATATTGCAGCAGCTGCACCAAAAGCTGAAGTTGCTTCAGTCGTTACAGACGCTTTAACCTCATCTACAGCTCCAACACCAGTTCCAGCTCCAACACCTGCACCATCTGTTGCAACTGCGAATTTGGCAGCTGCGCCCGATTTTTCAAAAGTTCATGCATCGCCATCCGTCCGTGCATTTGCGCGTGAATTAGGTGCAGATTTAAATCAAGTCACAGGAACTGGTCCTAAAGCGCGTATTTTAAAATCAGATGTGACTGGATTTATTAAAATGTGCTAAGTGGTGCGATTTCAAATGCTACAGCTTCTTCAAATGCAGGTTCAGGAACAGGTTTAAATCTTTTGGCTTGGCCGAAGTTGATTTTGCCAAGTTTGGTGAGATTGAGAAAAAACCTTTGTCACGGATTAAGAAATATCAGGTGCAAACTTATTACGTAATTGGGTGATGATTCCGCATGTAACACAGTTTGATGAAGCAGATGTGACAGACTTAGAAGCATTACGAGTGTCGTTAAATAAAGAAAATGAACGCTCTGGTAAAAAAGTAAATATGTTGGCTTTTTTGGTGAAAGCATCAGTAATGCACTTCAAACTTTCCCTGAATTTAATAGCTCACTGGAAGGTGATGATTTAGTTTCTTAAAAAATATTATCACATTGGTTTTGCAGCAGATACGCCAAATGGCTTAGTTGTTCCTGTGATTCGTGATTGTGATAAAAAAGGTGTTTTAGAATTGCTGAGAGATGGGCGCATTGGCTAAATTGGCACGTGATGGCAAGTTAAAACCAGAGCAAATGCAGGAGGCACTTTCACAATTTCTTCTTTAGGTGGTATTGGTGGAACAGCATTTACGCCAATCATTAATGCACCAGAAGTCGCAATTTTAGTGCCCTCACGCACAATGATGAAACCTGTTTGGAATGGTAAAGATTTTGCACCTCGTTTAGTCCTTCCAATGTCTTTATCATAGGGATCATCGCGTGATTGATGGCGCATCAGGTGCACGTTTTATCACACATTTAAACAAACTGTTGACCGATATGCGTCGTGCATTAATCTAGGGAGCATAGAAATAAAATGGCTATAGAAATAAAAGTGCCCGATATTGGCAACTTTGATGCAGTAGATGTAATTGAAGTGCTTATTAATGTTGGAGATGTGATTGAGGTTGATCAACCTTGCTAACCCTTGAATCTGATAAAGCATCTATGGATGTACCTTCAGATCAAGCAGGTGTAATTACGCAAGTTTTGGTTAAAGTGGGCGATAAAATTAAAGAAGGTGATGTGGTTGCAATGCTAGAACCTAGCGTCGCTACAGCTACTTCTGTTTTAACAACTAATACACCACAAGTGGCTGCACCACAGCAGGTAGCTGCACCACAGCAGGTAGCTGCACCACAAATGCCAGAAACACCTGCGCCTTCTAATTTAGATTGTGACGTGTTGGTTTTAGGTTTCAGGACCTGGTGGCTATTCAGCTGCATTTTCGTGCTGCGGATTTAGGTTTAAACGTGATTATGATAGAGCGCTATGCAAGTTTGGGTGGCGTTTGTTTAAATGTGGGCTGTATTCCGTCTAAGGCACTTTTACATGTTGTTAAAGTCAGCGAAGAGGCTCAAAATTTGGGTAGCCACGGCTTAGTTTTGGGAAACCGACGGTTGATTTGGATAAACTACGCGAATTTAAAGAGGGCGTAATCACTAAATTGACAGGTGGCTTAGCGGGTATGGCTAAATTGCGTAAAGTTGAAGTGGTTCAAGGGAATGCATCATTTAAAGATGCACATCATATTGATGTGACATTACCAGATGGTAAGACGCGCACAATTAGTTTTGATAAAGCGATTATTGCCGCAGGTTCTCGCCCGATTCACTTGCCATTTATGCCTGAAAATGATCCCCGTATTGTTGATTCAACGGGCCTTTGCGTTTGGATGAAATTCCAAAGCATATGTTGGTGATTGGGGGAGGAATTATCGGGCTTGAAATGGCAACGGTTTATTCTATTTTGGGTTCTAAAGTGTCGATTGTTGAGTTACAGATGGCTTTGTACCTGGTGCAGATCGTGATTTAGCTAAAGTATATGAAAATTATAATAAAGCGCGTTTTGAACGCCTAATGTTCAAAACTAAAGTCATTGCAGCCGAAGCAACACCTGACGGCATCAAGGTTTCCTTTTGAAGGTGAGAACGCACCATCTGAACCACAATTTGTACGATAAGTTTTGGTTTTCTGTTGGTCGTGCACCAAATGGTAAATTAATTGGTGGCAGAAAGTGCAGGCGTATATTATTTGATGAGCGTGGTTTTATTCCAGCAGATCATCAGATGCGTACAAATTTGCCTAATATTTTTGCGATTGGAGATATTATCGGACAGCCAATGTTGGCACATAAAGCGGTACATGAAGCACATGTTGGCGGCGGAAGTGGTGGCGGGGCATAAGCGTTATTTTGATGTGAAGCAAATTCCTTCAGTTGCGTATGCCGATCCTGAAATGGCTTGGGCAGGCTTAACAGAAACAGAAGCAAAATTAAAAAATATTCCGTATCAGAAGGCTGTTTTTCCCGTGGGCTGCATCAGGTAAAGCGATTGCACATGCGAGAGAAGAAGGACTGACTAAGTTGTTATTTGATCCAGAAACACATCGTTTAATTGGCGCAGGTATCGTGGGCGTGAATGCGGGTGATTTAATTGGAGAGGTTGCTTGGCAATTGAAATGGGTGCCGATGCAATGGATATTGCGCGTACGATTCATCCACATCCACATTGATTGAATCAGTCGGTATGGCAGCAGAGGTTTTTGAAGGTTCTTGTACGGACTTACCACCTGTTAAAAAAAATGATCAATTAGTAATTCTTGATTATTTAACAAATTATTTATTTTTTAACAAAAAGGATTATAACTTGCGGGTTTAATCCTTTTTATATATTTTATTATTTTATCTCTTGGAGATAATGATGTTTAATCCAATTTTACGAGCAGATAGTTACAAAATGGGGCATTTTGCTCAATATCCTAAAAATACAATATATATGTTTGACTATTTAGAATCTCGCGGTGGCAAATACGGATTCACTCGTTTTTTTTGGGTTTGCAGTATTATTTAAAAACATATTTAGATATCACAATCACTCAAGCAGATGTAATACACGCTGCAATGTTTAGTAAGGCGCACGGCGTTCCTTTTAATCAAAGCGGTTGGGAACGTGTTGTAAATGTACATAAAGGTCTGTTACCTTTAAAGATTAGAGCCTTGCCAGAAGGCTCTATCGTGCCAAATCGTATTCCTTTAGTCACGATTGAAAGTACAGACCCTGAATGTTTCTGGATAGTTGGCTGGGCTGAAACATTACTCATGAAGGTTTGGTATCCAACTACTGTGGCGACTTTTTCATTCAAAATTCGTCAAATGATTCGCCATTTTTTATCCTTAACATCTGATCATGCAGAACAAGAATTACCTTTTAAGTTGCATGATTTTGGTTATCGCGGGGTGAGTTCTGAAGAATCTGCTGGTATCGGCGGCATGGCGCATCTCATTAACTTTTTGGGAACGGATAACATGATGGGCGTGTTGTTTGCACAAAAATATTACGACACGCAAAGTATGGCAGGATTTTCGGTGCCCGCATCAGAACATAGTTCTATGACGAGCTGGAAGCCTGAAAATGAAACCCTAGCCTATGAAATATGCTGGATACTTACCAAGATTATCCAATTGTAAGCATTGTGGCAGACTCATATGATTTTTTCGATGCTGTTTCAAATCAATTATTAGGCACATTGCTTGAAAAAGTTAAAGCACATAATGGTTTTGTAGTAATCAGACCAGATTCAGGTGATGCAATGAGTAATATTCGATTTATACTCAAACATGCCAGTGAAAAATTGGGCTATACGGTGAATAAAAAAGGCTTCAAAGTATTGAATCATATTCGTATTTTACAAGGGGATGGCATTAACGAAAACAGCATTTATGACCTTTTGAGAGATCTGTGTTTTTGAGCCACAAAGTATGATTTAGGCTGGTGCTGAGAACTTTGTATTTGGTTGCGGTGGTGCGCTGCTTCAGGGTAATTATGAATCAAGCATCAATCGAGATACTCACCGTTTTGCGATTAAGTGTTCGGCAATTGTTACGGAAGAAAACAATAAACAGGAGTTGGTCGAGGTATTTAAAGATCCGATTACGGATCGTAAAAAGAGCTCTAAAAAAGGTCGTTTAGACGTTATTTATAATAAAGAGAAGCAAGCACTTGAAGCCGTTGTGATTAATGAGCTACCGCTTGATCAATCTCATCCTAATAGCGCGATGCAAACGGTATATTTAAATGGAGATTTATTAAACACTTATACATTTGATCAAGTGAAAGCCAATGAAAATTTATTTAAGCATTCAATGAAATCAGGTATTGAACACATCAAAATTTAATTTTGTATCTATCCCTTCACCTTTGAAGATCAAACTTGCAGGATGCAATCCTTGAAGGATGCAATCCTTGCAGGATGTAACAGTTTTATTGATTACTCATGCGCTGCAGAATCATTCATGTTCAGATCATTCATGTCACCCATTCTATGAAGCTTGGCGTAGAAACCATTTTTGTCAATTAAGTCAGAATGTTTTCCTTGCTCAACTATTTCACCTTGAGATAAAACAACGATCATGTCTGCTTTTTCAATTGTACTTAAACGATGTGCGATGATTAAAGTCGTTCGGTTTTTTAATAAATCATCCATTGCTTGTTGGATTAAAAACTCACTTTCAGTATCTAAATTTGAGGTTGCTTCATCAAGAATGAGAATGGGTGCATCTTTTAAAAATGCACGCGCAATTGCTAATCTTTGGCGTTGTCCACCTGATAAACGTGAAACCATTTTCACCAATCAATGTATCTAAGCCATTAGGCAAGTTTTGAATAAACTCATCAGCATTTGCGTGTTTAGTTGCATTAATAATGGCTTCTTTTAGGGGATTATTTTGACCAAATGCAATATTATTCGCGATTGTATCAGCAAATAAAACAACACTTTGCCCCACAAATGCAATGTTTTTTCTAAATTCATCTAAGTTAATTTCTGCAATATTTTTATTATCCATCAATATACGGCCTGATGTTGGCATTATAAAAACGTGCTATTAAGTTGGCGAGCGTTGTTTTTCCAGAGCCTGATGCACCCACTAAAGCTACCGTTTGACCCGCTTTAATCTCTAAGTTAATATTTTGTAGAGCGATGCGAGAATCAATGCCATAATTGAAATAAACATTTTGTAAGCTAATATCGCCCTTTAAATTAATAGGATCGGATGCATTCTTTGGCTCGATAGAATTGGCTTGCATTAATGAGTCTGATTCATTGGTTTGATCGAGTAGAGTGAAGATGCTATTTGCGCCAGCAAGCCCTCTTTGTAAAGATTCATTTAAGCGTGTTAAACGCTTAATAGGGTTGAGTAACATGATCATTGCTGCTAAAAATGATAAAAATCCACCCACTGTTAAGGTTGATTTAGCAACTTGATGACCTGCATACCCCATTAATATTGCAATAAGTAACACAACCATAAATTGTGTCGCAGGGCTTGCTATTTCTGATGCAATCATCGTGCGAACATTTAACCCTTTGAGTTTATGATTAATTTTATAGAAGCGACGTGTCATCTCCTCACTTGCACCATAAAGTCGAATTCTTTATGTCCACGAATAGCTTCTTCAACGACATGATTTAAATCACCCATTTCATTTTGAATATTAACGGAAAGTTTGCGTAATCGTTTAGAAACAATGCGCAAAACAAACGCAATGAAAGGGGTTGCAATAAATATTAATAGGCTTAAGCGCCAATTAGCTGTAAACATTACAATCAATAAGCCCATTACCGTTGCGGTATCTTTGATGAGTGTCACGAGCGCAAATGAACTGATTGTTAATAATTGGTTTGCATCGTAGGTGAGCTTTGATAGTAGAACACCATAGGCTGGTCATCAAATTTATTGACAGGTAAAGTCAATAGTTTTTTGAAACATCTGTGCCCGTAATTGAGCAACGACATTTTGGGCTATCTTCTGCATCCCCACATTGCCTAAAAAGCTTAATAAGCTCATCACGAAAAATACACCTAAGATTAAAAAAGGCATTAATTTAATAAATTGCGCATCTTTACCAACGAAACCTTTATCCAATATTGGTTTGAGTAACCACGCCAGAGATCCTTCTGCTATTCCAGATAAACACACTGCAATCATTGCAAAAATAAGCATTTTTTTATAGGAAAAAGTGTAATTTAATAAGCGTTTATATAGGGTAAATGTTGTTGAATTACCTTTGTGCGATAATATTCCTTTGGTGCGGTACGATCTTCAACAAGATTTTTTTTCATTAATGATAAACACCTAAGCTAATTTTTAAGGATTGAGGAGATTCTGGATATTCATTTTGAGTCTTTCTTGTATGAGCTGTGCATCTTTTAGTTTGTCTATTTTTTGGTAGAGAACCGCTAAATTTGAGAGTGCTTCAGGCATCAAAGGGTTAGATTTAGATGAATTAACAGAAATAGATTGTAAGTATTCAATGGCTACTTTGATTTATCTTGTTTAGTCGCAATTTTGGCGAGATAAAATTTAGCATCAATTACTTTAGGCGTATTACTAAAGAGCATTATATATTGCTCGAATGCGGCTTTGGATTCATCGTCAAGGCCTTCATCAAAGGCATCTTTAGCCGCTTTAAACAAGCTAGTCGATGCATCATTTTGAGGGTTATTTTGAGGGCTATTTTTTTAGGATCTACTTTTGTTGTTTCATTACTTGAGGGTGCGGGACTATTTGCTTTATTGGTTTGCGGCATCTCACTTTGAGATATATTGTTAGCTTGAGGTAATATGTTTGATTATTAGTTTGATTATTAGTTTGATTATTAGCTTCAAGGGTGTTTTTTTAATTGCTCTAGTTCATTTTTGAGATTTAAATTGTCATTTTGTAATACTTCAACTGTGCCACAAGCTCACGAATATTTTGCTCTGCAATATTCATTTGGTTAATGAGTTGGATAATACCTTCATTAGCTGTTTTTTTTGTGCAATCAGCGGGGAAGAGGCTAAGAAAGTACACAGTGAAGAATATAGAATACATTTGTATAGCATTTGTTTTATTTGAGTTTTTGCTTCAAATTTCACTTTAGGATTTGTTGCGTTATAGTTAGTATTAGATTTTTGTTTAAATTCAATTTTTTTTATCATGTCCATACCTTTTTTGATGAATATCCTAAATACTGGTAAATAAAATCAAGGCAAACACAATGGTTTGCCTTGATTTTATTTATTAATATTTTAATATTAAATTATCTTCGTATTTAATCATTTAATCATTTAATTATTTAAAATATTAATAAACAATTTCAACACGACGATTTGAGAATATGCACTTTCGTCTGATCCTGAAACCGCAGGGCGTTCTTTACCATAGCTCATGACACGGATTTGGGCAGGATTAGCACCTTGAGAAATCATCATTTGACGAACAGATTTTGCACGGCGCTCACCAAGTCCTAAGTATATTCACGTGAACCGCGTTCATCAGTATGACCTTCTAATAACATACCTTTAGAAGGACTTGCTTTGAGTGCTTGTGCGTGTGCAGTAACAACATTATGAGATTCTGCACGTAAAGCATCTGATGCATAATCGAAATAGATCACACGGTCTTTTGTTCCTCGTTGACCATAATTAGGGTCATTGTATGAAACTGTTATAACCAGTTTCATTATTTGGGTAACCATTTGAGTTGCTACTATCACTACCATCTTCAATGTTTGGTTTAGATGCACAACCAACTAATAATAAGAGCATAAGACCTGTAACCACGTATTTAGCTTTTTTAAGAAACATATTAATTACCTTTGATGTTAGAAATGAATGGGGTTGAATTTAAAAGTTAATTACGAAGTTTAGGCGACCAAGCTGGATCACGAACATTTTCTAATGAACCTTTGAATGTTTGGCGAACAGAGCCATCGACAGAAATGGCTTCTAAAGAACGTCCTGTAGAGTAAACAATCATTTGTCCATTACCAGAAAAACTAGGTGATTCATCACGTCCACCGTTTGTTAATCTACGAGTACTTTTGTCACTCAAGTTTGTTACGGCGATTCCAAAGCCTGTGCCCTCACGATTCATGGTTGCTAAAAACTTACCATCAAAAGATACTGATGCATGGGCATTGTAGTTTCCTTTAAATGTGACGCGTACTGGTTCACCACCATTTGCAGAGATTTGATAAATTTGCGGTTGACCGCCACGGTCAGATGTAAAATATATAGTGCCATCACGGGCCCATGTTGGTTCGGTGTCAATGCTTGTGTTGTTGGTTAAACGGGTTAAACCTCCACCAGCTGCGGAAGCCGTGTAAATTTCAGGATTCCCATCTTTGGATAGAGTAAACACTAAACGATCACCTTCAGAGACCATGACGGTGCAGAGTTAATGCCTGCTTCTTCAGATATGATACTGCGATTACCTGTTTGTAAATCTTGTATAACAAGACGAGAACGTTTTCCTTCAGTGTAGAGTAGGCAATTTTAGAACTATCAGGCGACCATGACGGTGAAAAATTTGGGGTTCATTTGAATTCAGAACAACACGTGCGCCTGCGCCATCTCCATCAGCAACGACTAAAGCATAGTTTCTTCCAGAGCTTGTGATATAAGCGACACGGGAATAAAATGCGCCTGGTAGGCCTGTTAATTTTTCAAAAATGATGTCGGCAATTTGATGTGCGGTACGGCGTACTTGAGCGGGATTATTAGCAACGAAGTTTCTGCCTTCAAGTTTTGCTTATTAGAAACGCTTCCTAATTCAAAATTAATTTGTGGGCCATTTTGAGAGCCTACAGCGGCATAAGTGACATTTGAGGATAGCCAATTTTGAGGATTAATTTGATTAATAAGGTTAATTTGTTCGGGTGTTTGTGTATGGTTTTGAATCGACCTGATCTATTTAAGTCCTGCAGCATGATATTGGCAATATCGCTTGAACCTGCAAAAGGAACCGCTGCAAATGGAATTGCATTATCTGCTGATTTTGAAATTTCAATTTGAATTTGAGCGTGTACAGGAAGACCCATCAAAGCATCAGTAACACAGCTGTTTTTAATATACGCATAAGTAATCCTAAATAACCCAAATTAAATAAATTAAGAACTAATAAAAACAATTTGATATTTTAAATAGATAAGTTTTTTTGGGTAAAAGCCGACTATATTTAATAAATATAAATTAATATTTATTAATTGTTTTAGAAAGCGTTAATAAGCTTGCTAAAATAGAGGGCTAGTTTAACAAATAATGAGATCGTTGCAATATATATACCCAAAAGACTTGGAGATGCTGCAAGGCGGCAAGTGTACGAATCCGATGAGCTTACATCAGTTAAATTGAAGAGTGCGTAACATCAGTTATCATGCAAGAATTATAAAAAAAGTTTTGTGTTAGTGATGCGAACTCAAGATTGCTTACAAAGATTGTCCCATAGAACTCTCGGTAACATTATGAAGCCCTGAAGGGGCGATGTATATTAGCCTATGGGAAACTCCTAGGTGTTTGTTTGTTTAAATTAAACATCATAAGGCTCAAAGCATAATTATATTAAAGCATGATTGCATTCTTAGGCTTTACCCTAAGCTAATATACATCGCCCCTTCAGGGCTTACAGATGGTATTTATGGATGCTTATAAACGATTAGTCCCAGATATAGAATTCATTATATTCAATATTACATTTATCTAGAATTGATCGATATTCTTCTTTACAATCAATATCATTATGATGTGCGTGTTGCTGGGAAATATAATTGATAGTGGATTGGATATCTGAGGATCTGACCGAAAAAGCACCATACCCATTTTGCCAATAAAATGAGTGCAAGGTGCTATTTTGCATTTTCATCCACTTTGATGAATGTGATTTTAATTTTTCAACTAATTTCATTAATGTTACTTTGGCGGATAACCGACATAGAATATGAATATGGTCATTATAACCACCTATTTGAATTGGGCTGACATTCCATGTTTTGGCATATTTTCCCCAGATAAGCATGAAGTTGTGCTTCATACGGAGGGATAATCAATGCTTCACGATGTTTTGTACTAAAAATAATATGAATGTAATTGCTTACAAAAGATTGTCCCATAGAACTCTCCGTAACATTATGAAGCCCTGAAGGGGCGATGTATATTAGCCTAGGGAAAATCCCTAGGAGTTTGTTTTAATTAAATATCATAAGGCTCAAAGTATGATTATATTAAAGCAGGATTGCATTCTTAGGGCTTTAACCCTAAGCTCACATATAGCCCCTTCAGGGCTTGCAGACGGTATTTATTAGGCTTATAAAATTACTCCACAGGCTCATAACTCAATGCAGGAGCAAGCCATTTTTCGGTTTTCTTGTAAATCCCAGCCTTTGCGTTGGCATAATCTTGAACTTGATCTTTATTGATCTTACCCAATCCAAAATATTTCGCATCGGGGTGTGCAATATACCAACCAGAAACGGCTGCTTGTGGTGTCATTGCAAAACTTGAGGTGATATCCATGCCAATTTGTGCAGGTTCAAATAATTCCCTAATGTTGCTTTCTCGGTATGTTCAGGCAAGCAGGATAACCAGGTGCTGGGCGGATACCTTGATAGGCTTCTTTAATTAAATCATCATTGCTTAGGTGCTCATTGCTGCTATCCCACATTTCAGTACGGACTAATTTATGTACGTATTCTGCACAGCTTTCCGCCAGACGATCTGCCAATGCTTTAAGCATAATCGCAGAATATCATCATGATCCGCTTCAAAGCGTGCAATATGTGGCTCAATTCCAAGCCCTGCTGTACAGGCAAATGCACCATAAATCGGCTTCACCATAAAATCGGCTAAGAACGGTTGGGTTTGCCGTGAGGTTTGATTGATTGTTGGCGTAAATGATGCAATGGTGGCAATCGGCGCGCCAGATCGATTCAGATCATTTGATCAAATAATAGTGTGTCTTCACCTGCATTCTGGCAGAAATAGACCGATTACCGCTTTAGCAGATAGCTCAATTTTCATTCACAATACGAGTGAGCATTTTGTGAGCATCTTCCAAAAAATTGTGTGGCATGTTCTCCAACAATCTCATCCGTTAAAATACGCGGATATTTGCCATGTAATTCCCAAGAGGCAAAAAAAGGTGTCCAATCAATGGTGTCTTTTAAAAGATTTAAAGGAATATCCCGTGTTTGAACGCCCAATTGATGCGGAATTTAATATGATCAACGATAAAACTTTTTTGTTTTCAACTGCTTGAGAAAATTTTAAAGAAGGTGCATTATTTTGGCGGGATAAGTACATTTCACGACGTTTTGCATAATCAATTTTAATTTGCTTGCTAAATGCATCACGTAATTCAGGCTGATGAGAGATTGTGCAACACCGACTGCACGAGACGCATCTTTCACATAGACAACGGCATGTTGATATTGCGGATCAATTTTTACAGCCGTATGAGATAGCGAGGTTGTTGCGCCACCAATCATAATCGGAATATTTAAGTTCAAGCGCTGCATTTCTTTCGCGACACCCACCATCTCTTCAAGAGACGGGGTGATTAAGCCTGATAATCCAATGACATCGACTTTTTCTTCTAATGCTTTTTTGATGATATCTTGAGTGGGCACCATAACGCCCATATCCACTATCTCAAAATTAATTACATTGTAAAACACGCCTACGATATTTTTACCAATATCATGCACGTCGCCTTTTACAGTTGCCATAAGAATTTTGCCGTTAGATTCATGAACTTGACCGCTTTTAAGTTTTTTCCTCTTCGATAAATGGGATTAAATAGGGCGACTGATTTTTTCATCACGCGTGCTGATTTAACCACTTGAGGCAGAAACATTTTCCCTGCACCAAATAGATCTCCGACCACATTCATCCCCGTCATGAGCGGACCTTCAATGACTTCAATCGGTCTCTCAAAGTTAAGCCGTGCGGTTTCTGTGTCCTCAATAATATAGGTATCAATTCCTTTTACTAACGCATGAGTGAGGCGTTCAACAATGGGTAATTCACGCCAAGATAGATCTTCAGCTTTAGCGGTTGCTGTGCCTTCTCCGTGATATTTTTGGGCAAGAGATAACAAATACTCCGTTGGATTTTCAAATTCACTTTGATTAATATGCGCGGGGAGGGGTTGATTTAAAATGACTAATTCAACGGCATCACGCAACTCTTTAGGGATATCTTCAAACAGTGCTAATTGTCCCGCATTCACAATCCCCATGCTCATACCCGCTTGAATTGCATGGTATAAAAAAACAGCATGAATGGCTTCACGTACTAAATTATTGCCCCGAAATGAGAAAGAGACATTTGATACGCCGCCTGAAATTTGTGCATGAGGTAAATTTTCACGTATCCAGCGAGTTGCATTAATAAAATCAACCGCATAATTTGCGTGTTCATCTATTCCTGTTGCGATTGCAAAAATATTCGGATCAAAAATAATATCTTCAGGTGGGAAGCCAACTGTTTGCGTAAGTATTTTATATGCTCGGGCGCAAATCTCTGTTTTACGTTGGAATGTATCCGCTTGCCCAGCCTCATCAAATGCCATAATCACCGCAGCTGCACCATAGTTTTTCACTAATGTGGCATATTTGATAAAATTCTCTTCCCCTTCTTTTAACGAAATGGAATTGACGATAGGTTTACCCTGAACACATTTTAAACCAGCTTCTAAAATATCCCATTTAGATGAATCTAACATGATTGGAACGCGTGCAATATCAGGTTCTGCCGCAATTAAATTTAAAAATTTAACCATTGCAGCTTGTGAATCCAACATACCTTCATCATGTTGATATCAATGACTTGAGCGCCATTTTCGACTTGTTCACGTGCAACGGCAATCGCCTCGCTAAATAACCCCTCTTTAATGAGACGCTTAAATTTAGCGGAGCCTGTCACATTCGTGCGCTCGCCCACATTAATAAATAGCGATTCACCTAGTTTAAAATTACATGCTTCAAGTCCTGATAAACGTAATAGTGGCTCAATAACGGGTGTGATGCGTGGTGGCGTGTTTTTTGACAGATTCCGCAATTGCACGGATATGATCAGGTGATGAACCACAACATCCGCCCACAATATTTAAAAATCCTGCGCGTGCCCATTCTGCAATTTGTTCCGCCATATCTGCGGGGCTTAAGTCGTATCCACCAAATGCATTGGGAAGTCCTGCATTGGCATGAATTGATATCGCGCATTGTGAAATACGTGCCATTTCTTGGACGTAAGGGCGTAACATATCAGGCCCTAAGGCGCAGTTTAATCCGATAGCTATCGGTTTAGCATGACGCAAAGCATTATAAAATCCTTCTGTTGTTTGCCCAGAAAGTGTGCGCCCTGATGCATCGGTAATCGTGCCTGAAATAATAATCGGTAATTCAATATTGCGTTTTTTAAAGACTTCATTGATTGCAAATAGGGCGGCTTTGGCATTTAAAGTATCAAAAATAGTTTCGACCATTAAAATATCAGCGCCACCGTCAATGAGTGCATTAATGGCGACTGTATAGCCTTCTGCTAATAAATCATACGACGTTGTTTCTAAAGCCTGGATCGTTCACATCAGGTGACAATGAGGCTGTTTTAGATGTAGGACCTAATGTACCTGCGACAAATCTTGGTTTATCAGGTGTTGAAAATTCTAAACAAGCTGCTTTTGCGAGTTTGGCTGATTCAAAGTTGATTTCATACACCAAACTTTCTGCTTCCATCCCATAATCTGCCATTGACATAGAGGTTGAATTAAAAGTATTGGTTTCGATAATATCAGCGCCCGCAGCGAGATATTGAGTATGAATATCAGAAATTAAGTCAGGCTTTGTTAAACTTAATAAGTCATTATTGCCTTTTAGATCAGATGCCCAATCTTTGAATCGTATTCCTCGATAATCTGCTTCTTGCAAATCATGACGCTGGATCATTGTTCCCATTGCGCCATCTAAAATCAAAATACGCTCACGCATGAGTTTTTCAAGTACTGAAAGTACTGTAGGTACTGTAGGTACTGATTTAGTCGTGCTTTTAGGTGCATTTGGAGGAATTGATGTAATTCTGACATAACAATAGTCGCCCTATTTTTAAAATTAAAAAACAAGGTGCGATTATAACAAACCCTTAAAAAAGATCAGGAAAAAAGATCAGGAAAAAAATCAAGTATTTCATAAGTATTTTTCACAAGTATTTTTCAAATAATTTTAATTAAATATACCCGTGGGTATAATCATCTCTATTCTTTTAATATTAATCAAGGTTATTGTGCATAATCAAAATTTACAAGTAAGATATCAATCGTTTGGTGATCCTAAAAAGTATTAGAGTTGCACAGCACGCATATTAAACCTCTGTCTGCGAATGAGGTTTTGGTCAAAATGCGATTATCACCAATTAATCCTTCTGATTTGATTCCAATATGGGGGAATTATTCTCACCGAGTGGCTCTCCCTCAAGTTGCAGGTTATGAAGGTGTTGGGGACGTAATTGCGGTGGGTGAAACGTCTCACGAGTACTGATTGGGCAAAGAGTTTTGCCTTTGCGCGGACAAGGCACTTGGCAACAGTATCTGTCTATCTGCGAGGATTATCTGGTACCAGTGCCAAATGAAATGGACGATATGACGGCAGCCCAGCTATATATTAATCCTTTCACCGCTTGGGTTATTTTGCATTATCAATTTTCAATTAAAGCAGGTGATGTTTTATTGATTAATGCCGCTAACTCTGCAATTGGTCAGTTTTTGCACAATTGTCGCATTTGCTTGGTATACGGATGATGCCGTGGTGAGGCATAGTATTCATGTTGAACCGTTAAAAGCTTTAGCGCTTGGCAGGTGATTGATACGTCTAAAGAGAATTTATGTGAGCGTGTCCAAGAATATACCTTTCATAAAGGTGCACAATTTGCGATTGATTTAATTGGTGGAGATGACGGAACGCAATTGGCAAAATGTGTGGGGGTCACAGGGAGAGTTTATGGTATTGGGATTATTGTCAGGTGCGCAGGTTGATTGGCAAACGATTTATAGAACTATCAGATTCAATCACAGATGTTTCATTTAAGACTTTGGAATCAAAAAGTTACTTTGGATAAATGGCATGATACATTTCAAACGATGCTCAATGTGATGCTAAAACATCAGTTTGTTTTACCCCATTCTGGGAAAATATCCCATGATGGGACTGTATCCCATGAAGGAGACTTTATTTCATATTTCAGAAATACAGCAGGCCTTGGATGCGGATATGAATAGAGCTCATCTGCGAGTAAAAGGGAAGGGGAAGATATTTATTTATTTTTAACTGATGTTACGCACTCAATAAAAAAAGTAGATTTAAAAACCTCTAACTCCCATTTTAAAAGGGGGGAACTAAAAAAATGTGTAGATCTTGGTCATTGCGGATCAAGTCCGCAATGACGAATGACTTTTAAATAAATAAATTATATTTTAATTATCCTTAACTTAATGACGTTGAGAGTTAGAGGGTTTAATTGTTTTACAATCTACTTTTTTATTGAGTGCGTAACATCAGTTATCAAAGATGGAGTAATGTGTTTTTAAAACAAGTGCAAATGCTTGGGGCATTATATTTCAGGGACGCAGGCATATCCCATGAGTAATCCGCGTTCATTTGTGGGATTTAAATAGTAACGTGATAAGGGTCTGACAATAATGCCCTCGTCAAAAATTTTTGCTGCAATCTCAACATCATTATAGGATTTTGGTAGTCTTAATATAAGATGTAAACCCGCATTGTGAGCCGATATATCAAGGTCTCTTCCCCTAAATTATCTTTGATGAGATTCATTAATTGGGTGCGACGTTTACCATATAATAAACGCATCGCGCGAATGTGAACGGCATAAAATCCTTGTTTCATAATTCAGCCAATGTTGCTTGAATGAGTAACCTTCCACCGCGATATAGTTCTGAATGTGCAACGTTTTTAATTTATTCACTAATTGCTGTGGCAGTACTAAATAACTCATCCTTAAGGCAGGGTAAATCGTTTTACTAAACGTGCCTAAATAAATGACAGGTGCACTTTTTTTCTAAACTATACAAAGCAGGAATTGGTTGACCTGAAATCTAAATTCACTGTCGTAATCATCTTCAATAATCCAACTTTTTAAATATCGTGCGAGCGAAATTAATTGCAACCGCCTTTTTAAACTCATGACTGTACCAAGTGGATACTGATGGGAAGGTGTGACGAATATGAGTTTTGGTGGCGTATTTATGTTGTGAGAATCAGCATGCATCCCTTCAGAATCGACAAGAATTGGTTGTATCGATAAGCCGTTAATTCTTAGCACACTACGAATTCCCCATACCCTGGTTCTTCAATCCAAACAGTATCATGTACATCACATAACACTTTACTAATCAGATCAACGGATTGATGCGTTCCTTCGGTAAGTAGTATTTGATCTGGCTTACATTCAATTGCACGTGTTAATTTTAAATGATCAACAGTGCTTCTCTAAGCTCTAAAGAGTCACTTTCAGTGCGGTATGTGAGTAATTTATAATCAGGAGATCGATTGATTTTACTTTGAATTTTACTAAAACGATGATGTGGAAAAGCGGTGACATCAGGCACGCCAGGGGTAAATGCACCCCATTGTATAGATGCTGCAAATGCATGTTTTAAAAGTGTATTGCCCCGATTAGAAAGTTCACAGTTTTGGATATTTATTTCAGGGTCATTATTTAATTGTGCATTTTTTTGGTGATCATTTTTTAAGGTTGTGTGCTGGTTATTTTGATTTTTGAGCAATTCAACGACAAATGTGCCCTTGCCTGTATGTGAATACAAAATATCCTTCCGTAATAAGCTGTTCGTATGCCGTAAGCACTGTATTGCGGGACATTTTTAATTCTTTCGCCAGAATACGTGAGGCAGGCATGATCATGTTCGGATTAAATCGATGGTTCAAAATGGCCGTTTTATTGCATGATAAAGATGCCGACTAAGCGTTCCTTGTCTTGGCAGCATCATTTCTTGAATGAGTAAATCAGAGCACAGTGTTTTCATGTTTGTTCATAATTTTCATAATTTTCTCATATGGCTTTTAGTGAGTTGATCGAATTTGATCAATAATTCTGATTCTAAGCCTAACAAGGTTAATACCTTTTTGATCTGATAGAATTTATTTTCACTGTCCATATGAGATTCAATAAACAGTTCATCATTAATCGCAATAGGATTTCTAAAACTGCCTTGATATGTATTCGTATTATTTATGAACTCCGTATCATAAAGTGCTTCAGAATAACGCTCAATAGTGTTTTAAAAACATAAGTATATAGTTTGCTGACTGTTTCAACTTGTATTTTCTCATTTAAAAAAAATTGCATATTCAAGTTTTTTGTGTTTTGGCGAAGCAGCTTCAAAGACATTAATCTCATCTTCATTACTATCCTCCACAGGTTTTAATGATGGAAGATTTGGTATTTTCCAAATTTTAAGAACCGCTCGCTTAGTTGTTGGGTGCGTTTTTCAATTTCTTTAATATCCCATTTTTCTAATGAGGCTAAATTTTTATTTAACCAAAGCTGGCTATCTTTGTAACCACCTGCAAGATCACGTTTGTCTATAAAATATTTATTGCCTAAATCTTGATTACTACCAGATAAACTAAGATTTCCAAGTGTATGCACATAAGATGTTTTGATAGTTTGGATTTCATTATCATCTAAATATTTCGACCAATCCGCATGAGGTTTTTGCGGAAAAATATGCTCAACGGTAATATTTTGAGTCATAGTGATGCATTCTTTGCTGCCAAATGATTCTAAGTTTTCAAGTAGGTAAAGTTTTTTTGTAATATGGTATACATCTTTTATTTTAAGTGCCGCGATGACATCTATATTACTTGGGAATTTAGATGTGCCAGATTGCTTCAGTAAGGCGAATTCTATTGAATGTAAATAGTTTTTTTGGTTCTATTTTGTCATAGAGTGCCATAAAGATTTTGTTATGTGCATTTGATGATAACCCAACGATAAAACGCCGCCAGACAAAAGATTGTATCAATTGTAGATTTTAACAAAAATATCTTTATCAATTTTTCATTATCAAATCTTCATATACTTGCATTAAAATGGGTAGGCAACATTCATATCTAGTGCCTGAATGTTTTCTAATTCTTTACGGATTTCTGAATATTTTCGTTTCATTAGCTGGGTTTAGTAGTTTATTATAAAAGTATGCTAATGATTTAAGTTCAAGTAAATTTTCTTTTAATGCGGATATTTTCTCTACAGAATTTACACAGTCTAAGTTTGGATGTTTTTGTTTAAAAGATTCATAAATCTTTGTTTTGTTAGGAATTACTTTGTTTTTTAGGGTGATAAAGTCGCGAATGAAATCGGATAGTTTGCTTTCATGATTTGTTTCGTTTTTAGCAAGTGTTTCTATTATTTTCCAATAATTTAAATAGATATCATTTTGATCTGCTGAATTTAATCCCATTAAAATATAATTACGGATTAAGTCTGCTTGAGATAAATCAAGCCCTGTTGAATTAAGACTTTCAAAGATTTTTTGCGGATTATCTTTGCCGCTTTCCAATGCCACTTCAACAAAAATAAATTTAGATAATCCTTGCTCAATTATTAAATAATTGTCTTTATTTATCTCATTTCTAAAAAAATTAAAAATTTTAATAATATTTGAAAAATGAGGTGGTACTTTTTCATTAGGGTCATTTCGCAATAAATATTGCAGTGCAATATCATTTTCAGGAGAAGCTTGGAGCTTAAACTTATTTCGTTCATTGGATGCAAATTCATTAATTAGATACTGTTAAGAATTTTATTGGCTAATTTAGTATCACCAATTTCATTGGCTAGTCGATGCAATACGAGATAAATAATGATAAAAGTCGTTAATCTCTGTTGACCATCAATGATTTTAAATTCTTTAATTTCTGCAATGGTATTAATGCCTTCATGAATATATACGATGCTACCAATGAAATGTACGGTTTCGGTTTTGCTAATTGCTAAAATATCCATCATGAGTTGTTTGCATTGATCATAACCCCAATCATAGTTTCTTTGATAAATGGGAATGGCAAATTGTGTATTTGATGAGGTTAAAAAATTTTGCAATTGCGTTTCAGTCGCTTTCATTTAATGGAATATCCTTTATATGATTCATATTGTTAAGGTGTTTTTATGCGCTTTTATAGAAATATCAAACTTGCAGGATGCAATTGCTTTGTTGGCAGCGTATTCTTACCCGAATCACTTACCATTTATAAGCTCATCGGGATTCGCATATTGGTTAGCCAAAACAGTATCTTCAAATCTTTTGGGTATATAGTTATTTAACTGATGTTTACGTACTCAATAAGAAAGGAGATTTTTTTATAAAAAACTGACTTAAGGGCATCTCCATTAATTCAATTACTGCCATTTTTTCAACTAAAAACTAATTGATTTTATTGGAAATTAAATTTTATTTTTTGCTAAAAAAGTAATTTATGGAGGTGTTCTTTATTTGATTTATCTGTGGATAAAACTATTTTATTGCATCAGTAAATTCTGTATCGTCATATAACTTACTTAATAATTTCCGTACCAAATTAGGATATTCCTGCATAGCACGGCTAGAAGAAATCATTTTAGAAAAAGCAGAGCGCCACTTATGCTCGGTTTTTTTACTTGATCATAAATAACTTGATCTCCTTTTTTTACAACGAATCTTGCCTCTATTTTTCCTTTACCAGCATATCTTCCAGTAGAGTTTCCAGTAGAGTTCACATAATGTTCCATTAACACTCCTGTCACTTCCACGTCTGCTTTTGCTGATATTTTATTAGCCATCACCAGCTCCTCTTTAAACGCTTCTTCTAAATATTTTACATATGAATTTTGATATGGCGAATTCATAGGGCTACCACGAAGAGAGATAGGATTAACATTTTCTATACTTTGTTTAGATGTAAATTCACCAACCCGAATAGTCGAACTACCAGCATCTTTCAACTTCTGCACATTATCAATTGATACTGTATATTTTGGTGCTGTATATTTTGGTATCACCAATGATGAACAACCAGACATCAAAGTAGTTGCGGTTAAAGAAAACTAGTGCAATACAAAAAAAGCGTTTCATAATTAATTCCCCTAATAATCGCCTATTTATACTGTAAGTATGAATATTATTGATTACTATTTAATGTATAAAAATCAAGATATATAAAATATTTATTTAAAAGATAATGCCTGAAATTTAAATCTTACGCTATACCTTTACTTCTTAATAATTCAAGCATTGCAGAGACAAGTTATGCAGAACTACGTGTATACCCAAAAAACTTGGAGATCTCCTTGCAGGATGCAACTGCTTTATTGGCGGCTTAAAAGCTCTAAAGGAGCGATGCATATTAGCTTAGGGGATAACCTTAATAAAAGATTGGCTCCTTAAAATAATCATAATTGGATCTATATTATAGAGCCTAATTTGTTTACATTCAAGGCAAGTAAATATGACATCGGTCATGTTCTGCATTTAAAAAAACATGATCGGGATATGGTTTAAAAATATTAAAAACATTAAAAAATAAATTATTTGAGGACGATGAAAATGAAGAATTCAATTATTAAACAAAGACGTTTGGATGCAACGCCGCGTGGAATTGGCGTAATGTGTGATTTTTATGCCGCCCGTGCGGAAAATGCAACTATCTGGGATGTGGAAGGGCGTGAATATACTGATTTTGCAGCAGGTATTGCTGTTTTAAATACAGGCATTGTCATCCTAAAATAAATGCTGCAATTGAAAAACAACTACAAAATTTTATTCATACGGCATATCAAATTGTGCCTTATGAATCGTATGTGCATCTGGCGGAGCGAATTAATGAATGCGTGCCTATTTCGGGCGATAAAAAAACTGCCTTTTTTTCAACAGGTGCAGAAGCGGTTGAAAATGCGATTAAAATTGCACGATCACATACAAAGCGTCCAGGGATTATTTCTTTTGGGGGTGGTTTTCATGGTCGCACGATGATGGGAATGGCATTAACAGGGAAGGTTGCGCCGTATAAAATTGTTTTGGTCCATTTCCAGCTTCGGTTTATCATGCCAAATATCCCAATGCATTGCATGGTGTGAGCGTGCAAGATGCGATTGATAGCATTCATGCAATTTTTAAATCAGATATAGAAGCAACTCAAGTTGCAGCCATTATTCTAGAGCCAGTACAAGGTGAAGGCGGTTTTAATATTGCGCCACCAGAATTCATGCAGCAATTACGTGAATTATGTGATGAGAATGGTATTTTATTGATTGCTGATGAGATTCAAACAGGCTTTGCACGGACAGGTAAATTATTTGCGATGTCACATTATTCTATCGAAGCAGATTTAATTACGATGGCAAAAAGCCTAGCAGGCGGTATGCCTTTATCGGGTGTTTGTGGACGTGGTTTTATTATGGATGCGCCCAACCCTGGTGGTTTAGGGGGGACTTATGCAGGTAATCCCTTAGCCGTTGCAGCAGCTCATGCGGTATTAGATATTATGGTTGAAGAACAATTATGTGAACGTTCTCAAAATTTAGGACAACAGTTGGTCGATGCTTTAAATACGGTAAAACTAGAGTGTCCTAGCATTGCAGAAGTACGTGGTTTAGGTTCAATGGTTGCGGTTGAGTTTCATCATTCTGATTCTCATGCACCGTATCCTGAATTCGTTAAACTGGTTCAAAAACTTGCCCTAGATGAGGGATTATTGCTACTTAGTTGTGGTAATTACGGCAATGTGATTCGCTTTTTATATCCTTTGACAATTCCGAGTGATCAATTTGAAAAAGCATTAAAAACGATCCAAGATGTGATTAAAGCTGCATCTTGTGAATTAAGTCAAATATAAAAATAGAGGAGAAAAATTATATGGTGAAAGAGAAAAGTACTTTGAAAACGTCATCTCAAGATGAACATTCACATTTTAATCAGCCCTTGGGAGGAAATGAAATGCCGCGTTTTGGCGGAATCACGACCATGATGCGGCTGCCAAAAGTTGAAGATAGTATTGATTTAGATGCAGTATTTGTAGGGATTCCTTTGGATATTGGCACGTCAAACCGTAGTGGAACTCGATTTGGACCAAGAGAAATCCGTAATGAATCTGTATTATTGCGACCTTATAATATGGGGACAGGCGCAGCGCCTTTTGATTGCATGAATGTTGCAGATTTTGGCGATGTAGCGATTAATCCTTATAATTTATTAGACTCTGTACGGATTATTGAAGATGTTTATGATCGTGTTTTGCAAAATAATGTGATCCCTTTGGGGATTGGCGGTGATCATACGGTGACCTTGCCAATTTTACGCGCGATTGCTAAAAAACATGGTCCAGTTGGACTCATTCATGTAGATGCACATTCAGATATTAATGATCATATGTTTGGTGAAAAAATCGCTCACGGCACAACGTTTAGGCGTGCGCAGGAAGAAGGTTTATTGCTTCAAAATAAAGTTGTTCAAATTGGATTACGTGGTAGCGGTTATGGACCTGCGGATTTTGATTGGTCGAGAGAACAAGGGTTTAAGGTTGTGCAAATCGAAGAGTGCTGGCATCAATCTTTGACTCCACTGATGCAAGAAATTCGTGAGCAAATGGGCAATATCCCCGTGTACTTAAGTTTTGATATTGATGGGATTGATCCTGCATTTGCGCCAGGAACAGGCACACCAGAAGTAGGTGGATTAACGAGCATTCAAGGGATTGAAATTATAAGAGGCTGTCAGGGATTGAATATCATAGGATGTGATTTAGTTGAGGTATCACCGCCATATGATACAACAGGTAACACTGCATTATTGGGTGCTAATTTGCTGTTTGAAATGCTCTGCATTTTGCCTCAAGTCAAAGCAAAATAAAAATAAAAATAAATATAAATATATTTTTAAGCACAAATTTGTGTGTAAAAAATTAGGGGATAGCGTTATGACGGATATTTTAATTGTGCTTTTGTATGTGCTGTGCATGGTTGCACTAGGATTTTATGGGATGAAAAAATCCAAAACACGGGAAGATTATTTGGTTGCTGGGCGAAATTTAGGTCCAGGGCTTTATCTGGGAACAATGGCTGCGACTGTTTTAGGGGGTGCATCTACCATAGGCTCTGTGCGCTTGGGTTATCTGTATGGTATTTCTGGTTTCTGGTTATGCGCTGCTTTGGGTTTAGGCATCATTGGGGTGAGTTTGTTTTTGGCTAAACATTATTAAAGTTGAAGATATATACGGTAACACAGGTTCTGGAAAGACGTTATCACTCATCAGCACGCTATGTGAGTGCCTCGATTATGTTGGTATATGCGCTCATGATTAGCGCAACATCCATTATCGGTATGGGCACTATCGTCCATGTATTATTTGGTTTCCCTGCTTGGGCTTCCATTTTAATGGGTGGCGGTGTTGTGGTGCTGTACTCAAGTGTTGGCGGCATGTGGTCGTTAACATTGACTGACATTGTGCAATTTATCATTATGACCTTAGGGCTCGTTTTTTTATTGTTACCGATGTCAATTCACAGTGCAGGCGGCTGGTCAGTTTTGGTTGAGCGCTTGCCTGCGGATTATTTTTCGTTAACAGCGATTGGTGCAGATACGATATTGACGTATTTTTTAATTTTCTTTTTTGGGATTTTTTTAGGGCAAGATATTTGGCCAGCGCATTTTTACCGCTCGTAGCGGAAAAGTTGCACAAGTTGTGGGTTCTATGGCGGGTATTTATTGTATTTTATATGGTTTAGCTGCGGCGGCTATAGGAATGGCTGCAAAAGTGATCTTGCCTGATTTAACAGATGCCAATACTGCTTTTACACAAATAGTCCACGGTGAGTTTACCCGTTGGTGTCCGTGGTTTAGTGATCGCTGCGGCATTGGCAGCACTTATGTCAACCGCTAGCGCGGGATTATTGGCGGCATCTACAACGGCTGCTGAAGATTTATGGCCTTTGTTGGTTAAGACAAAAAAAGAATCTCATCACAGTGCGCATGGCAATCGTATCGCAACATTCTTACTTGGTATTTGCGGTTTTAGTGATTAGCCTAATGGTAAGTGATGTGATTAATGCCTTAACTTTGGCGTATAACTTGTTGGTGGGTGGAATGTTGATTCCATTGATAGGCGCGATATATTGGAAAAGGGCAACGACAGCAGGTGCGATTTCGAGCATGTTGGTTGGGAGTTTAACGGCAAGCATTTTTATGTACTTAAATGGGTTAGAGTCAAATACACCTATTTATTATAGCTTGGCTACTGGCTTGATTATATTTGTTAGCGTGAGTATATATCCGTGTTTAATCAGTTTACCTAAGCGATTAATCTTTAAAAATTAATTCTGAAGATTGATTCTGAAGATTGATTGAGGGATGCTTGAAATAAAAATAAAAATAAAAATAAATTCCTAAGGAGGAAGTTATGTCTAAGGAAGTAGCTCAAGAAGCAAGTATTGTCTTGCCTGAAATTAAAGTTCTCCCAAAAAAATCACTTAGTTTTATAGAAGGTGTTGCGATGATTGTAGGCACTAATATTGGTGCTGGAATTTTATCGATACCCTTGCATCTCGTAAAGCAGGTTTTATGCCATTATTATTTTGGTTAATTTTAGTGGGCTGCTTAACGACTATTACAATGCTGTATGTTGCCGAAACAACACTAAGAACCAAAGCTCATTTGCAATTAAGCGGTTTAGCCAAGCGTTATGTTGGCAAAATTGGTGCATGGGCAATTTTTATTTCAGTGTGTGTCAATAGTATTGGCGCACTCATTGCGTATATGAGCGGCAGTGGACGAATTTTATATTCACTATTGGGAATTAGCCCACAATTGGGCAGCCTATTATTCTTTATTCCTGCGGTTGGCGTTTTGTATTTTGGATTAAAAGCGATTGGGCGAAGTGAGAAATTAATCAGCCTAAGTATGCTTGTTATGATCATTGTATTGACGATTGCAACGGCATTACATCAATCAAGCGATGTTGGAAGGCTTTTGGAAGGCAGTTGGGTTTTTATGGTACCTGTGTTTAACGTGGTTGTATTTTGTTTTTCGGCACAATACATTGTGCCCGAGATTGCACGTGGCTTTTCCCATAATCCCAAAATGTTACCTAAGGCAATTTTAACGGGTATGTTCATTACTTTTATATTGCTTGGCGGCGTTGCTTTATCGGTTATTTCGCTAACAGGTTTAAGTGATATCACAGAGGGTGGCGACTGTTGCATGGGGGAAAGCTCTGGGTACGTGGGCATTTTGGATGGCTAATATTTTTGCTCTTTGTGCAATGCTTACATCGTATTGGGGTTTGGGAGGGAGTTTTTTTACCAATATTTTTGATCAATTTAATTTGAGTGAATCGCTTGATGGAGAAGATCAAATCTTACGTCGGATCATTGTCTTGGCAATCGTGTCTCTTCCTCCGTTTATTTTAGCGTATAGCGGCTTAGTCTCTTTTGTAAATGCGCTCTATTTTGCAGGCACGTTTAGTGGTGTTATTTTATCGATCATGCCTATTTTAATGGTCAGAGAGGCGCGTAAAACGGGTGATATTGAACCGTCTTGGGTCTGTAAAGCGTGGATGAGTTATCCTGTGGTTCAAGTAAGCATTGTTGTGTTGTATTCTTTGACTGCGGTATATGCGATTTTGAGTTTATGGGGATATCTGCCTCAAGGTTGGTAATTGATTATTATAGCTTTTCTGTTAATTTATAACTGCTGATACATTCGTTTTACTAAAATTTTACTAAAGGAGTGAATTATGACAAAAAAATATTAATATTTCCCTATTAGAGCCGCGTTTATTACAGAGTAATCCGTTTATTAATGGAGAGTTTATATCTGTTTCCTCTCATTATCCTGTACTCAATCCCGCGACCCAAACTAAAATTACTGATTCAGGTTTATGTGGTGCGTTTGAATGTGATCTTGCGATTGATGCGGCATCAAATGCACTGCCTGAATTTAAAATATTGACAGGTAAAACGCGTGCAGGGATCTTGCGTAAAATGAGCGAGCTTATGATGGCGCATCAAAAAGATTTGGCAACGATTTTAACGACCGAACAGGGCAAACCCTTTGCAGAAGCAATGGGTGAAGTTGCTTATGCAGCAAGTTATTTTGAATGGTTTGGTGAAGAGGCAAAACGTGTATACGGTGATATTATTCCTGCACATAAAGCTGGCGCAAAAATTCTTGTAACAAAAGAGCCAGTCGGTGTTGTGGGCGCGATTACGCCTTGGAATTTCCCATTAGCAATGTTTACCCGTAAAGCGGGTGCAGCCTTTGCTGCGGGATGCACAATTGTATGGAAGCCTTCAGAAGAAACGCCATTATCCGCTTATGCGCTTGGTGTGATTGCGCAAATGGCAGGTTTACCAAAGGGTGTTTTAAATATTATTGCAGGTAATGCATCTGACATTGGTAATACATTGATGCAGTCTAAATTGGTTAAAAAAATCACGTTTACAGGTTCAACCAAAATAGGCAAATTGCTTATGCGTCAAGCCTCTGATACCGTTAAAAAAGTGTCCTTAGAATTGGGCGGAAATGCACCTTTATTGTATTTGAGAGTGCAGATCTAGATGCAGCGGTTGCAGGCGCAATGCTCACTAAATTTAGAAATACAGGTCAAACATGTATTTGTACGAATCGTTTTTATGTGCAGGATACTATTTATGATGCATTTATGGAGAAATTTGCGCAGGCGATTGGTCAACTACATTTAGCAAATGGTTTTACTGAAGGCGCAACTCAAGGTCCTTTAATTAATCAAATGGCACTTGATAAAATGACAAGACATGTTGAAGATGCCAGAAGTAAAGGCGGTAAGGTGATTTGCGGTGGGAAACCTTCAGATCTTAAAGGTACTTTTTATGAGCCGACTTTAATTGCAGATGCATCAGATGATATGCTTTTGGCGCATGAAGAAACATTTGGTCCATTGGCAGCGTGTTTTAAATTTAAGACAGAAAATGAGGCTGTGGCACTTGCAAATGATACGGAGTTTGGTTTGGCTGCATATTTTTATAGCCGTGATCTTGCGCAAATTTTCAGAGTCTCTGAATCATTGGAAACGGGAATGGTTGGCGTGAATGATGGCGCACTTTCAACAGAGCTTGCACCATTTGGTGGGGTGAAGGAGTCTGGGATGGGGCGAGAAGGCTCTAAATATGGCGTGGATGATTATCTTAATATTAAGTACATGTTATTAGGTGGTCTAGCGTAATTATCTTTCTCATCACATTTTTGAAAAATGGCTTACAATTTCCCCTTTAAAATAGCATGCGTTCTGTTAAGGGGAAATTTATGCAAACAGTTTACATCGTACAAGCGTTCACTCGTCAAGCATCGGGTAAAACAACCAAACTAATTGCAGATACTCCGATATCTTGCACAAATGCACATGATGCAGAGAATCGAGCTGAAAGAATGTCTGATAAACGTGCGGGTGTTATTGCAATTTCACAAGAATATGATGAAGTAACAGGTGATTATGGAAAATTAGAAGTGCTTGCAAAATATGGTGAAGTACCGCCAAATATTTTGGGTGATGATTAGTTAGCATCTTGAGTTTTTTAGCAAAGGTGAGTTCATCTCATAGACGAAAAATAGCAAAAAGCCCGCATTTCTGCGGGCTTTCGCGTAGGTGTTTGGTGCCGAAGGAGAGACTCGAACTCTCACGATTATTCATCGGCGGATTTTGAATCCGCTGCGTCTACCATTCCGCCACTTCGGCTTTAAGTGGCGCATTATAATGACTTCTCTTATTTAGGTCAATCACTAATTATGAATTTTATAAATAATTAGTGACTAGGGGGATATCATAGCACTGGAAAGCTTGCCAATAATGTATGATTTTAAAGATAATGTATATATTTTAAATAATTATAGTCCAAGCTCTTTGAGCACATCTGCTACTGATATTTTGTCACCATTTATTTCTAAAACTTTATCCTTATATGACATATTTATCTTTGCGGTGTCATTTTCAAATTTTACAATAGATTGTAGTTTTTTAGGTACAAACATTGAAAGCATTATTGGTGCTTGAGTAAACATAGTCTCTAAGTTTTGTATAGTTGACTTTTCATTAAAAGAAGATTGTATTTTGGCAAAATTACTACCTTGTGTAACAAACGATTTTTTAGGTAATGCCACAGTAATATTAAAACTCTCTACATATTTCTCAATATCTTGTAGGGAAGGTCGAATTTTTACTCCTGATTTAATTAAATCTATCCATGCTTGAGTTAGCTTAAAGGTTAGTGTAGCGCTAAATTTACTATCTGCTACAGTATTGTTAGTGCTTATTTCTAGTTCTGTATTGATCGTTACAATTTCTATTAGCGCAGTTATAAAATCTTGAGGATTTTTTTTTTTGCATATTTGATTGTAATTTTGAATAAGCATCAGCGTCTATCCCTTTAACTAATACACTTATGGTGATATTTCCCCAGTTAATATCTTGATTTTTAAAGTTAGATTTCGGGTTGCTAATAGTTAAAATAATTTGGTTATCAAATAAGTTATTAGATACATTGGAAACAGAAGAAGTATCTATGGAGTCTATTGTGACGGTATTTGTTGTATCAGATTCAGTTTTATTGTCACTTACGCTAATACCTGAAATTGTAATATTTGTATCGCCTGCGTAAAGTCCTTTAAAATCTGTCGATTTCATATCAGATTTTAATACGGAGCCTTTAATAATCATTTGGTTTTTTTCATTGTTATGGTCAATGAGTTTAAATTCAGATGTGGTTATATTTGTAGCAATATTTTCAAATTTAGAGAGCTCAGCATTGGCAGTTGTACTTGTGTTGATGCTCATTTCTTTCAAAGAGATAGGATTTTCTTCGATTTCAGATTTCATATCTTGAAATATTGTATTACTCGTATAGACAGCTTGATTATTAAAACTTGCCGTAGTTGTACCTGCTATTTCAAATGCTTTATCGGCTATTTTAAACAATAATTTTGTTGGACCTGTTAATTTAGTTTCTGATTTGGAATGATCTGCATTGAATTGTGAATTAATACTAAAACTAAAGTCAGGAGTTAATGCTGAATTAAATAATTCATCAAAAGTAGACGTTTTTGTATTACCTTTAAAATTGTTGATTGCGTAAGTAGTATCAGAATATCCTTGAGATGATATAATTCTTTTCCTAATAAAATCAATTTATTATATTCTTTGTTAAAGTTGTCCGCATTTGAAATATCAATTTTTGCTGTATCTGATATTGCATCAGAACATGCCGTTAATGCAATAGAAGACAATAAGGCAATAAAGAGGGTTGTTTTTTTAAATTTCATGTGAATATCCTTAACTTTTAAAATGGTTTCTTTAAGTGTAATCCGAATTGATGGTACCAATAAACATATATTACATGGTTGATTTATTTTTTGTCATGTACAGAGATAATTTTTGTAATAATTTAAGGTCACCTCTATTTATTAGAGGATTTTAGCCCTTCACAAACTTAAGATGTTTTTCTGACCAACTCCGCAATAATCACATTCTTAATTACAGCATAGAAGCCATAATTCACGTTATCATAGCGTCTTATTTTAAAAATCCACGTTAACTTCAGGCAAATAATAATGATCTTAAATAACTATATCAGCACGTTAAATAAAAGATATTTATCAGGGCAAACCACAGAACATAGTTTTCGTGGAGATTTACAAAGTGCATTAGAATTAATTTTGCCTGAAGTGCGGATTATTAATGAACCTAAGCGGCAAGCATGTGGCGCACCTGATTACATTGTGATGCAAAAAGATAAAGACATTCCAATAGGCTATATAGAAGCGAAAGATGTTGGTTTAAATCTCAAAGATAAAAAAGCACCAAGAGCAATTTAGCCGTTATAAAGATGCTTTACAGAATTTAATTATCACGGATTATTTAACCTTTGAATTTTATTTTGAGGGAGATTTACTCTATACATTGCATTTAGGTTCGATCAAAGACAATCAAATTATTGCCAATCCTGATGATTTTGAACAATTTACGTTATTGATGAAAGACTTTACTCATAAAGTCACTCAAACCCTTAAAAATCCTGAAAGCCTTGCAAAAATGATGGCAAATAAGGCCAAAATGTTAGCCAATATTATTCAAGGCGCATTACGTTTAGATGAAAATCATAATGAAGATTCTGATTTAATGGCGATTTTCAAGACCTTTCAAGACCATTTAATTCATGATTTAAATTTTGAGAGCTTTGCCGATGTGTATTCACAAACCATTGCATATGGCATGTTTGCAGCACGTTATCATGATGATTCATTAGAAAATTTTAGCCGTCAGGAAGCGGCTGATTTAATTCCACATTCCAATCCTTTTTTGCGTAAATTATTTGGTCATATTGCGGGGATTGATTTAGATGATCGGATTATTTGGGTGGTTGAGGAGTTGGTTAAAATATTCCAAGCAACGGATGTTAAATCCGTGATGGAGAATTTTGGTAAATCAACTCGAATGCAAGATCCGATTATTCATTTTTATGAAACCTTTTTGGCTGAATATGATCCAAGCTTACGCAAGGCGCGAGGTGTTTGGTATACGCCCAAACCTGTTGTCAGTTTCATTGTGCGTGCGGTAGATCAAATTTTAAAGACACAATTTAATATTGCTGAAGGCTTGGCAGATACGCAAAAAATCACAATTAAACAAGATGTAGAAGCTAAAACAAAATCAGGCAAGGCAATTTTGGCTGATAAAGAGATTCACCGTGTTCAGATTTTAGACCCTGCAACAGGCACGGGAACGTTTCTAAATGAAGTTGTGCGTCATGTTTATCAAAATTTCGAGGGAATGGGTGGAATTTGGTCTCAATATGTTGAAGATGATTTAATCCCGCGTTTAAATGGATTTGAGTTGTTGATGGCAAGCTATGCAATGGCACATTTAAAAATGGATATGTTACTGACGGAAACAGGATATGTTCCCAGTAATAAAACCAGCGGTTTAGAATCTTTCTCACCAATTCTTTAGAAGAACATCATGCAGATACAGGCACACTGTTTGCCAATTGGTTGAGCGTTGAAGCCAATGAAGCCAATCGGATTAAACGCGATACGCCTGTAATGGTGATTTTGGGTAATCCGCCATATTCAGGAATCTCTTCAAACAATGGTGAATGGATTTCTAAATTAATTGATGATTATAAGTATATTGCAGGTGAATATTTTAACGAACGAAAACATTGGTTAAATGATGATTATGTTAAATTTATGCGCTATGGTCAGCATTATATTGAACGAAATCAATCTGGTGTTTTGGCATTTATTAATCCGCATGGCTTTTTAGATAATTCAACATTTCGTGGTATGAGATGGAATCTACTTAAAACATATGACTTGATTTATGTGATTGATTTACACGGGAACTCTAAAAGAAAGAAACCTGTCCAGATGGTTCAGCAGATTTTAACGTATTTGATATTCAACAAGGCGTTTCAATTAATATTTTAGTGAAAACAGGCAAGAAGAAACCCGATGAATTAGGGCAGGTTTTTCATTATGATTGCTATGGGAAGCGGGAAAGCAAGTATGAGTTTTTAAATGATCATGAGCTTGATCAAATTAATTTCACGCGGGTTGAAAATGTTGCACCTAATTATTTCTTTGTGCCGAAAGATAATGATGGCATAGAAGAATATGAAAAATGTATTAATCTTGCTAATTTATTTACTATTAAAAATACGGGTGTTTGTAGTCAGCGTGATGTAATCACAATGCAGTCGTCTGAATTGGATCTTATTTCATTATTAAAAGATTTTGAAATATTAGATATAGACGAAATAAAACATAAATATAAACTTTCTAAAGACGGGCGAGATTGGAAAGTGGAATATGCTAAAAAAAATATTTTAGAATTAAACGCTAACCCTAATACTTTCAAAAAATAACAATATAGATTATTTGATTTAAAACAACATTTTATTCAAATAAATCAAAAGGTTTTATTGCTATCCTCGCTATGAGGTTTTTAAAACATTTACTTAAAGATAATCTTTGTCTATTAATGAATAAATCTATAAGGGGGATAGACTTTAATCATATTTTTATATCTAAATATATTCCTGATCTACATTTATTTGAAACAGCTAATGCTTCTATTTATGGTGCCCCTTTATATCTATATCCAAATGGTGATATTGATTCAACACGGATTCCCAACCTAAACATGGATATCGTCAAAGCAATTGAGGCAAGTTTGGGTTTAGAGTTTACCCCAGAGAAGACCTCCCCCAGCCCCTCCACAAGAGGGGAGGTCTTGTTGCGTGATCATTTGGGTTTAGGCGCTGATTTGAAATTAAATTCAAAAAATGATTTAAATAACCCAATGGAAACCACAAATAAACAAAGTACAAAATATCAGAACTCCCTTGCAGGGTGCAACCCTCTTGTGGAGGGCTGGGGGAGGTTTCTTGTGGCGGGATTGATAATGTTTCTTGTGGCGAGATTCCTAATGTTTCTTGTGAAGGGGTGGACGAGGTTTATTATCACCACTAACCCAAAAACCTACGCCTTGATCAAAGAAATGCGAGATACACTCAAAAATAACCCCAAAAGCGGAAGAAGTCATATGGGAATATTTAAAAAATAACAAAATAGGCTATAAAATTAGAAGGCAGCATCTTGTTGATAACTTTGTTGCGGATTTTATTTGCCTGTCTAAAAAAGTAGTGATTGAGATTGATGGAAAAATTCATCTGAATCAACAAGAATATGATGCGCTCCGAACTGAAAAACTTACCCATTTAGGATATGAAGTGATTCGATTTAAAAATGAGGATATTTTTGAGAATCCTCAATTAATCGCGGATCAAATTAAACAACATTTAGATGCTAAACAACTCACGATAGAAATATCTGAAGATGAAAAAGATACCTTCGCCCCAATAGATTTACTCGATTATATTTATGCGGTTTTACATTCGCCAAATTATCGAGAAATGTATAAAGAGTTTTTGAAAATTGATTTCCCTCGTGTTCCTTATCCAAAAGATGAAACCCAGTTTTGGCGTTTGGTCGAGTTAGGCGGAGAATTACGGCAATATCACTTGATGGAACATGAAAATCTAAAAAAATTAATATGTAGTTATCCAAACACAGGCAGCAATAAAATTACTCTCAAAATGAGTAAAACTGACTTTGTGATCACAGATTCAGAGAATCAAATCGGGCAAGTATGGATTAATGAGGATCAATGTTTCGATAATGTACCCAAATGCGCTTGGGAATTTTATATAGGCGGTTATCAGCCTGCGCAAAAATGGCTGAAAGATCGTAAGGAAAAGGTACTTACTTTGGAAGATATTAAACATTATTTTAAGATCATCGGTGCGTTGGTCAATACAAGCGATATTATGAAAATGATTGATGAGGTGCTGGTATGAGAAAATTAAAGACCTTTTTTTAAATAAAATTTGTTATCCCTTGCTCACAGTACTTGGTGTTTTGTCAGTAGCAATATTATGGATATTTAGTTTTTTATATTTTATTAAAGTACAAGATTATTATAACTTTCTTATTAACTATCAATGGTTTTCTAGCATTACCTTTTATATTGATAAGGGGCTCTGGCTGTTAACTGGCTACTTAGATTTAGGTGTGAATTTTTCTGAATTTCAATTCTTATAGCTACATTAATGCTTTACAAATTAGTTGTGATAATTTTATTAATGTTTGTGGGATTTTTTTTAATGATCCTAAAGTTAATAAATCACTTGCATCTAGTCTTCAAAGTATTGTGATTGTTTCTCTTTTCTCAATTACTACTTTTTTCATTATTTATAACACATGGAGTCAGTTATATGATATGAAATTTAGTAAAATTCAAGGAGGATTTTTACTACTTTTTTTGTTATCTATTTTTTCATTTACTTGGAAATTCATCAAGAAAGATTCTGGATGTATTAAAAATGAAGATAATATATTTTGGTATGCAATAAAAAAATCATAATATTCCTCCCAGTTGTATTGAGTCTAATTCTTGGTCTGCTACTGTTAGATTTAATAACTTTTTTTAGTAATACAGATACTCATAAACTTCATCAGACCCCTATCTAAAAGAGTTTTTAATGAAGCTTTACTTTGGCGCATTTGCTGTTATTGTCTTTTGTGTACAGCTTTATGTTGCTTATATTAGGTTTTTGGCTATAAAACAAGCTCAAGCTCAATTTGAATTATCTCAAGAGCAATTTAATGACACTCAAATTCAAAAACTCAATGAAGAGGTTGAAAAACATTTTCAAGAGGGGATTAAGTTACTTGGAAATGAGAATGAAAGCGTTCGTTTAGGCGGTATTTATATTCTTTGGGAGATTGTTAAAGAAGCCATTAAGGCATTGCCTTATATAAATAATCCTGAATTAGAAAAAGATAAAAAAGCAAACAAAACAGAAATAAGTGCTTATAAAAAAGCTCATTCTCTTCATGTGCAAATTTTAGATATTTTATGCGCTCATATTCGCACTCAAACAAATTCAAAAAAATTACTTAAAACAATATTACCCATCAATCTACAAAATTCATTATCCCAAACAATTCAAAAAGCTTTTGGTAAAAAAGGCAAGCATATTTTTTGTTACCTAAAGATGAAAAACCAAGTAATGAGATTCAAACATTAATAGATTTGCTAACAAAATCAAAAAATAATGAAAGTAATGAAAAGACAGGTATTTCTGATTATGCGTTAGGTTTCAAACTTAATTTTGGAGGAGCCATTTTAGATGGTGCATCCTGTTGTAGAAAGGCATATTCTGAAGATGTTAATTGCATTTACACTCTTCACAATTTTTAAAAGCGATTGGTAAACGATTTGATTCGTAATGCCACTAAGGTAAGTCCGCAATGACCAAGATCTACATATTTTTTAGTCCTCCCCCTTTGTAAAGGGGAGTTAGAGGGTTAAATCAATAAGTTGTTTTTTTAACGCGTTCTATTGCGGCTTGAACTCGGTCTTGCAGTGCGTGTAGCACTATTTGGTTTAGTGGATTTTTTTGTACAGAATTCATAGTCATACGCCCCATGATGATTGGTTCAGGGCGTTCATTTGGATCAGGTTCAAAACCTTCAATAATTTCTTTTGGGATATTGAATTTAATCAGTTTCTCAATATTGCGTAGAATGCATCTTCATCCAAACAAACAAGTGATACTGCTTCGCCTTGAGCGCCAGCACGACCAGTTCGCCCAATTCTATGCACATAATCTTCAGGTACATTTGGTAATTCATAATTTACAACGTGTGCTAATTGATCAATAATCAATTCCGCGTGCTGCAATATCTGTTGCACATAGCACATTTAGAGTGCCTGCTTTAAATTCATCAAGGGCCTTGGTTCTCGCCGTTTGGCTTTTATTGCCATGAATTGCCATAGAGGTTATTCCTGCATCGACAAGATGTTCAACTAGCTTATTCGCACCATGTTTTGTGCGCATGAACACTAAAACTTGTTGCCATTTTGTGTTTTAATCAGGTGTATTAGTAAGTGGCGGTTTTTTTGCACGTGCCACAGGATATACTTTTTGTTGAATGGTTTCGGCTGTTTTATTGGGTGCTGCTACTTCAACCATTTTAGGTGCATTTAGCAAACGATTTGCCAGAGCTTTAATTTCTGTTGAGAATGTCGCCGAGAAGAGTAAGCTTTGTTTTGTTTAGGTAAAATAGCCAATACTTTTTTAATATCATGGATGAATCCCATATCAAGCATTCTATCAGCTTCATCAAGTACAAAAATCTGTACTTGGCGTAAGTCTAAGGCATTTTGCCCAACTAAGTCTAACAAGCGACCAGGTGTTGCGACTAAAATATCAACCCCTTTTTTTGAGCCTGCTAATCTGCGGTTGCATACCAACGCCACCAAAAATAACCATAGAACTTAAACCAAGGTATTTTCCATAATGACGAAACAGACTCTTCAACCTGAGCGGCTAACTCACGCGTGGGTGTGAGAATTAAACCACGCACAGCAATCCCCCCTTGTGCGCTGCGAGCTTTAGGGTTATGTGATAAGCGCTGTAGCATTGGTAGTGCAAAGCCAGCAGTTTTGCCTGTACCTGTTTGTGCACCTGCAAGTAAATCACTGCCTTCTAAAACAATTGGGATAGCATTGATTTGGATAGGTGTTGGTGTTGTATAACCTTGCTCATGTACTGCTTGAAAAAAGTTTTTCAGATAAGCCAAAAGACTCGAATGATACAGCGGGGGTTGCTGATTTTGATTCTAATTTTGATTCTAAAGACATAGTTAGTTGACAACTTTTGAGTTTGAAGGTTGATTATTATAATTCATGTTGTTGATTTATATTTAATAATTTATTATTAAGTCATAAATCTAAATAACATGTGATTAAAGGATGGGTTAGAATGAAAAACCAAATATATTATGTGAATTGTGAGTTTTAATATCAGAGTTGAGGTGATCTCTGAAGGAGACTTCTTATAATAGGCTATTCTAAAAGCGTTATTGAGTAATTAGCATGAAAAAATAAATGTGTTTTTCTTGAGTTCACTATCACTAATGTAAAACTTTTTTGGCTCTTTGTTTCTTTCTATGGGGAAGTGCGGTAAATGTCAAGGTATCCGTCGCGATACGAAATTTGAAGAAAGTCTAATACAAGCTTTTGGCTGAACAAGCAGGAGTTACATCAGGCTGTTACTTTAGACATCAAGGTAGCTGTCCCTAAATTTCCTGACTTCGCACAAATCTTCATCATTTGGTAGTCATCAATAATGTAACTAATTGATTTACATATAAGCTGGGTGAGTTCTACAAATGTAGTGCCGAGTAGTGCAAAAATTTTGGCATTTACGTTTTATCGTTTAAAATTCAATCCATGTATATCAGAACTAAAATAACTCCAAACAGTCTACGTAGATAGGTTTCAAGCTTTTGAATTTATTATAGAAAGTTTCAAGTCAGGGCAGCGTATTTTGTGACATATGAGCATGTTTTTGATGATTTAGGGTTAGTCTCTATTTTACCCAAGGTAAGTCATTTACAACAAACATGATCTCAAAATGCGCCCCTTTTATCATCAAAAAAAACAGATCGGATCAAAGCCCATATTGGCATCTGTTTTGCGGCGTTAATGTGCGTGAGACCCTGAGTTATCGGTGCGCAATTCAATATACAAAACTATCTCCTGCTGTGATTCGGGATGAATTAATGCGAATGCGAACAGAAATCAGTGTATTAGCGCATGTTCAAAACACATAAAAAATACGCAATTCCCCCTAAAATCAGAGTAAAAGCACAAAAACTTTATATGATTGTTGGTAAAAAACTCAAAAATACACCTTGTATTGATATAAAAATATAAATTTGGTAAGCGTGAAGCAGGGTTGTAGTGCTTAGTTGCAATCCTTTTTTATTTAAAATAAATCAGTTATATAAAAAATAAGTACGAAGTCAGGAAGCAGAAACAAAAAGGTATGTCGTCTATTTTTCAGTTCTGACTATTTATTATCTATATTTTGGGGCATATAACAAATGAGCTTAACAAAAAAACTGAATCAACTTATTAATAAATCCATTTTGCAACAACAAGTTAAGTAGAAAATCTACATTATCTTTAATATGAGTATTTAACCTTGGATCATCCAGCAATACCCTTTCTTGAGTATTTTTTATTGACAAAAGCAAACGACCTGCTTTGTAGCATCCAATATAGCGGCATACAAATCACTTTGCGTATGATTTCCATCAATTAATCCAATAATTTCTAACAAAATAGAGCTATTCATCTCCACGCTTGCATGCCTAAAAGATACCAATAAGTTAGTTAATAAGCCATATTTAACGATCTTCGGGTGCATTTTTGGTCGTTCTGACAACGTTGTTGCAAATAATGATAATTTGTCCATTTTATATATTTTGATATGGCTACATATAATCAAATTTTTCAGAGTGCTTAATAATTTTTCTTCACTAAATTCTGTTTTCAATATTTTATGTACGGCATCAAATAATGTTTTATTACGAAATAATTGCATTAGCGTTTGCGACTAAAAACATCAAATAACGCAATATTAAACGTATCAATGTAATCATAAAATTCCTTCTCATTTATAGTGTTAACATACGTTTTGTTACTTTTGACAACTCTCTAATATCTGTTAGTTCTTTGTCACTCGCATCTCGCCAATTTGAAGAAAAGGAAAGCTTTTTGATATTATCGATCTCTATTTTATGAGATAAGCCTTCTAGATTGGACTCATGACAAAGCAATGTTTGGCGAAATGAACGATTAGAAATAAAATCTAAATATTGTTCTAAATTAAGTTGATTATTATCACTGGCGGTAATAATTTGTTCTCTTTGTGCTTCTGATAAATTCAACGCAACATTGGTGCAATATATGCTTCAGATAAAAATCCTAATTTATATTTCTTTGCATGTTCCATAAAGTCTATAAAAATAGCAAGGTAAATTATTTGCCGCGAGATATTCATGTGCTAAATAATAATTTTTATTCGACGCGCTACTAATATTATCTAATTGTTGTTTGAGTATAGTTTTATAAAAATCACCTTCTTCTACAACATCGTGTATAAATTGCAAATTTGTTTCCCTTGCTCCAATTCCTGAGAAATTATCACTCATATATCTCGTATGAAATTTCATCATATTGCGGGTTATTTCATTAATTTTCCAGCCTGGGTAAGTGTTATAACTCACATATGCGATGCCATTTTTCTTTAAATTTTCTTGGCATATACGTAAGATTGCTTCTTGTATTTCCGTTGGAACCCAGCTGTATACACCATGCGCAATAATATAATCAAAACTGACCAAATTCAGCTGTAATATCATAAGATTCATTGTATGTAGTTTAATATTATCAAGCCCAAGCTCTTTAATATGTGATTGACCTTCTTGTATCTGCACTTTTGAATAATCAACACCAATAATAGTTGCGTTTGGATGATAAATTGCTAAAGGAATAATATTCCCACCTGAGCGCAACCGATTTCAAGTATCCTAGAATTGCTAATATCTGTAGATGAAATATTAAATAACTCTGCTACAGCAGAACATGCATAGGATATGACATAGAAAAGGTTTAGACACATAAGGCATTGCATCATACTCAAAGCCTTCGTTTAAAGTGTTTGTAAAGGGTTTTCTTTTTGGTTGATCATAAAAGTAAGTACTCTAATTAAAATAATAAATAAAAATGATAAAACCTGCCTCTTCTTATTATAGATTGACTTGAGTTCGCATCACTAACGCAAAACTTTTTTATATTTTTGGTGACATGAAAAGATCAAGTGTTAAGCTTGTCAAATTCATTCCCGACTCAAAAGAAGGTTTTTATGAGCAAGCACTTAACACTTGAACAACGTCATTATATCGGTCTTGAGAAAGATACATCAAACCAAAACTTCATTGCTAAAAATTAGGGTTGCCGTGAGCACGATTAGTCGAGAGATCAAGCGGAATACGGGAGGTCGAAACTATCGTTACAAGCAAACAGATCAATTGGCGAAAGCACGCTATAAAAACAAGCCAAAGGGTATGCATTATCAGGTAACCTACTTGATTGTGTTGTTAATTATATACAAGAAGATTGGTCTCCAGAACAATCTCAGGCTACCTTAAGACTAAGAAAGTGTGTCTATCCATCATGAAACGATTTATCGCTATTTGGTGAAGGATAAAACCAATAATGGCAATCTTTACTTACACTACACGGCAGGTAAAAAGCAACGCAAGCAATATGGATCAGGTAAAAAAAGGGGCAGGTATTCCAAATAGAGTAGATATTTCAGCACGTTTCAGAAGAGATCAATCAGCAGAACGGGTGGGTGATTGGGAAGGGGGATACGATTATTGGTAAAAATCATCAAGGATGCATTGTCACCCTTGATGAACGTAAGACAAAATTTAGAATGCTTTCCCTTTAAATTCAAAGCATTGTATTCCAGTTAGCAACGCAAATTTTTCACCTGTTAACGCCTTTTAAACAATTTGTTCACAGTATTACTTTTGATAATGGCAAGGAGTTTTGTGCCCATGAAAAATAGGATAAGCAGTTGTCATGTCGAGTTATTTTGCAACCCTTATCACTCATGGGAGCGCCGGTCAAATGAAAATGCAAAAGGTTTATTGCGCCAATATTTTCCAAAAGGCATGAAACTAATTGATATTGCTGTTAAAGAAGTTATGATAGCCGTCGATAAGCTAAATAGCTCGGCCTAGAAAGTGCCTGGGCTACAGAACCCGCCCAAAAACCTTTTGTTTTCTTTTTTTTTACGAGGACTTTTTTAGAGCAACAGGGATTGACGCTAGAGCGTTCGCCATTTTGCGTTTTATGATGCGAATCACCTGAGACTAAATAAATATGTGCTATGATTTTTAGGCTTTTAGTTATATTTCTCATAAAAAACACAGGGAAATGTACGAGATAACAATTATAACAAAAGTTTTCGTAGTGGTGTCACGCGAACTCAAGAGAGCGCATAATATCGGTTAGTGAGAATTATTTAATGCACTGAATATTTTTCATACCCGACTTGTTCAATTGCAATAGTTTTTACCTCGTTAAACATACCTTTTGCAAATCTTTCTGAATATGGCATTTCAAGAAGGCTTACACTGTATAAGTAATTTTTTCGTATACTGATATAAATTATATGATTCGTGCAATATTTTTATTTGCATCACGTTCTGAATTATTATTGTAATTCAACATAATGAAAAATGCCGAAAACCTATTTTAAATCATGTTTAAGTCACGATATTGAAAATTAATTATGAAAACACATAATAATTAAGTTGCTTTTAAATTAATATAAAATACTATATAAATAATAAACGTTACGAAAAATATTTGTAACTAAATGAAAAATTACATCTTTAAACACACAGTTGAGACTATTTGTATGGCTACCTATGAATATTTATTTATTTGACTTTGAGGGATATTAAATTTGGACATCCCCTCAACCCCACTCACTAGTTTTGTATTTTTTTACCGGTACTTGTTGCCGTAGTTGCATATACAAAACGATATCTATAAAACGAGATTACAAAACTAAAAAGCTCGGTCAATGATTATTTTTTGGCTGGAGGGAGCCTAACATGTTGGGTAATTGCAGGTTATGCTATTGGGCAATCTTTCAGGTGAGCAATCTGGTAGGCTAAAGGTTCATGCATATGAACGAATCTTCGGCATGCAGATTGGGACAATCTTATGAGCAAACAGTGGTTTCGGCTGCAATCGTCCTGACTAGATTTACTACCTCGCTTTTAAAAGGTGGTGTACAAAAAACGACATGCCAAAATTTTGGAGAAGCGTTCTTGTGACCCCCCCCCCAAGTGCGTAAGAGCAAATGGTGAGTGGAGCTTTTTCACAGCGGTTATATTCTATGTTATTCCATGTTACGCTTTATATTCAGAGCAGACGCCCCCCACAATTGCCATTTAATATGTGTGTTGGTTTAGAGCAATAGTTTTGGTCTTACACGTGAATTAACCTGTGCGTTCTAATTTTAAGTGATTGTGTTATTTCATGAGCTCTATGCACAAATTTTAGGTGTATGCGACGAGGGCACTGTTGCAAATACATTTGAATGCAATTGTTTATTAGGTTGCAGGATAACCGTATTGTTTTTAGGGTTATGATCACAATCGGTAAGGGTATATATGATGGTATTTTTGCCAGTAAAAACAGCTTATCCTGAAATTAAATGCGGTATCGGACGAGCCGAAATGCACACTTCCTATTCGAGAGCATGATTATCAGGCGGTTTATTTTGCATATCATGTTTTATTGGGCACACAGAATCACGTACAGTTATTCACGCGTTGTCTTTAGCCGGGCTAAATGGTTTGGCACGTATGGATGTAACAAAAAGGCGCAATGTTGTAACAGGTTTCTAGTTTAAAATGTTAGGGCCTTTAATCATGATGGGTCCAGGCATTGATTCGCCCTATCATTATTATAAGGGAAGCGGTGCTGACCCTGCATTTGCACCTGCCAAAAGTGATTTGCGTATCCAAGTTTAGTGCGTGATTTTTCCCTTTGGTGGGTTGGTTTTTTCTGGCTGCATTTTTTTGGTTCATTTTAAGTGTTTGTAACTCTAATGAGGCAGGAAAAACACTTTTTTACACTTGATTTACAAACCCGATTTCCAAATATGAGCGAGAGAGAACAACCCGCGTTAGTAAAAATTTAGGTGAGGATTGCATTGGAACGATGGTTTTAGCGATTTTTTTTTCTATTCGCACCTGATGGTATTTTGCAAATTATGCGTCGTTTCGCAGGTTTTTTAACTCCAACAACCAGTATTTACCAGGGGTTTTTTAAACTCGCCGTGTGCCTGCTTTTGCGGCAAAAGTATTATTTTTTTTCATGTGTTGGTACACCTTTTAATCTTTGTATTGAAAAATTGAACCCCAACCCCTTGGGCTTTTGGGCGTAATGCAAGGCTATTTGTGAAAAACTTTAAATATTCATTTTTACTTCATTATGGGCGTATTGTTTTTTTGTTAAAATTGGGGTTAAGCTAATGATCTTATTTAAACCTGTTCCTAAGCATGAAATTATGTGCCAAAGGGGTTTACCTCCAGGAGCGTTTTAGAATGGAAGCTTGCCGGGCGCATCGGTTCTTTTGGTTGCATTTTTATCTTGTGTATATGACCTTCCCCAAGTTTTGGAAATCCAAACACAGATCCTGTCAGCAGTCATTTTTTGAGCAGTTTAGGCTTTGGATTTTGGTTTGTGATTGCATTTTTGGTTACCCCAAAAATGTTGGATCCCAAAAGCAAGTCTGCAAAATTTAATTTTTTTTAAAATCAAAAGAGGTTTTAGTAATACAAATTTAATTAAAAAAATAGATGGTTTTGAAATCCCCCCAAAAAACAAAATCAAAATAAAGTTTTATTGAGTCACGTCCCAAAGCCCACATTTTGTAGGGATGGCTTTTGAGAAAATGGAAATTATGGGAAATTTTGACTTTGAAGATTATGTTGAAAGTCTTTATGCTTAACGATGTCAGCATAAATGAAAATGAAGGTAAAAATTCCGAATATCGCGACGAGAAAACCCCCGATTTCAATGGTTTTAAAATCGTTATTTAAAAAAGGGGAGTGTTTTCCCCCCCCCCCCCCCCCTTTTTTTCCCCCCCCTTTCCTTTCCTTCCTCAAAAATCAGACGAAAAATTTGGGGGTTTGGGGCGACAATTTTTATCAAAATTTAGTGGTCGTCTTTTCCCCTTTGTGGACATCAGAACTGGTTTTTTAGGGGGTGATAAAAAAATCTGAAATACATTTAAAGCGGATGTAACGGTAAAACGGGGAGATTTTTATCATACTAATTATCCTCAAACCGACTTTTTTTTTCATCAAACCTTTTGCGGCCATTAAAAAAACGGCATATGCGGGGTTTTGATTTTAGAAATCCAGATTTCATGACTACAAATTTGGGGGAATTCCCGAAGAAGTGCGATCAAAACTGCGCCCACATTTTTTTGGGTTGGTTTAAAAGCTTTGTGCACAATTGGTCGCCAACCAAAATTTACCAGAAAGGGTTTAAACGGGGTTAATGTTTTGGGGTTTAAAAAAGTGGCGGGAAAAAAACTTTCTCTCGATGGAAAAAGCCGAATCATGGATTAAATTATCAGCTGTTTGGAGTGAGGATTGGGGGTGGGTTCGGTTACAACTTTTGGGGGACGGCTTTTCTGGGGTTGCAAAGGAATGAAAGCCCCTACCCCAAATTAGAGAAAAAATTAAAGAGATGAAAGACCGTGGATTGTTTTATGTCCTATGTTAATCCAATTTATTGGGGTGATGGGGCCTTTTTCCCAAAAGCAAAAAAGAAGGGCTTTTTCAAAAAATGCGAAGGTGAAATCGCATGGTTGATTTTTTGGGGAATTTTTTTGCGGTATCGCGTTTCACAATTCCTGAAACCTGTACAGGTTTTAAAATTCTATAAAAAAAAATATGCTTTTATAGGGGAACAGTGGTTGGGGGGCGGGTTTGGTGAATATTTTCCAACAGAAAATGTTTATCTTGCAAATGGGTTTTATGCCAAACTCATGCACAATGCTTGGCCAACTTTATGGGCAAAAATCAATGCAGAAGCGATAGCAGAAGCTGGTAAAAAGATGATTTTCCCTTCTTTATGCGTGCAGGCTATACAGGCGTCAAAAATATTGTCCATTATTGTGGGAGGTGATCAGTGTGTTGATTTCTCTCGTCATGATGGTATGAATACCGTGATCAGGGGCGCATTATCTTCAGGCTTAATGGGCAAGCGTATCATCACAGTGATATTGGTGGATTTACCAGTTTATTTGGTAATCGCCGCCACAAAAGAGTTGTTGAGCGTGGGCAGATTTTGGCAGCATTTTACACCTGTCATGCGTACCCATGAAGGCAATCGTCCAGATGAGAACTTCCAATTTGATATGATACAAGCACAATGGCGCATTTAGTAAAATGACAAATGTGTATTGTCATTTAGTACCCTTATTTAAAGACCTTAGTGGATGAGGCACACAACAAAGGATACCTGTACAGCGTCCATTATTCATCATTATGAAGATGATTTGGCAACTTATGAGATTCAAGATGAGTATATGGACGGTGCGGATTTATTGGTTGCGCCTGTGCATCAATCAAAAGTCACTGAATGGAAAGTATATTACCAAGAAATGAAGATTGGGTTCATGTTTTGAGTTGGTAAGTCATATAGAGGCGGTCAATATGTAAAAAGGTGGCTGCCCAATTGGTGAGCCGCCTTTTCTATCGTCAAGGTACTGCGTTCAAAAGAATTATTTGATGGATTAAAATTAGTATATACCCCAAAAGATTTGAAGAACTATGAGGAGATAAGTATGCGAGTCCCGATGAGCTTACATAAGGTAAGTAATTCGGGTGAGTATGCGTAAACAACAAAATAGGGTCTTCAAAGGTGGGTGGGGATAAATGATATTACACATAAAGAAAACCCGCTTATTTAAGGCGGGTTTTTTTTTTATGTCTGTATTTTTAAGAAAAATATTCTAATTAACGAGGGCGTAGCTTACTTTTTCACGGACTTTCATTAACTCTCTCGCGCAATCCTTTTCCTGCTTTGAAATGAGGAGAATATTTTCCATAAGCGATACTGCATCACCTGTTTTAGGGTTACGCCCTGTACTGGCGCACGATAAGACGAGAAAAAAAACTTCCAAATCCCCGGATTTCAATCCGCTTTTCCCCTTTTGTTAAAGTTTCACTCATAGCTCAACCATCAGTTTAAACGCCAGCTTCAATATCCTTTTAATGGAATCGAAGAATATTTTAATGCGAGCCTTTCAATTAAACTGATTAGTCATTTTAGATCCTTAAAAATTTATTATATTAAAAACTTTTTTGCTTGTATTTAATGAGTTAAGTACTAAGCAATAGAATAATCATAGTTGAATATTTAAAAAAGTTATAATTTTTTACATATTTTTAATATAAAAAAACAAAACCATTGTTAATATTCAAAAAAAATAGTTAACAATGGCACTAATTTTAATATTACTAATTAACTATTTTTCATCTGTTCTTTTAATAAATCTCCAAGTGTTGCGCCAACAGTTGTTGTTTTACGAGTCGCAGCCGCCGAATAATCTGCAACTGGTGCTGTAGGCTCATCATCTATTTGGTCTTTTGCTTTAATTGATAAAACAATTGTGCGGGTTCTTTTTATCAACATTAATGAATTAGCTTCAACGCTATCACCAACATTATAAACCGTACGCACATCATCAACTCGTTCACGAGAAATATCAGCAGCTCGCAAAGAACCTTCAATACCATTTCCAAGATCAATAACAGCTGCTTTTGCATCTACAGAGGTCACAATACCAGTAACAAAAGCACCTTTAGCAGTCTCTGCTAAAAAGTTTGAGAACGGGTCTTGATCCAATTGTTTTGATACCCAAAGAGATACGTTCACGTTCAGCATCAACAGCCAATACAACAGCTTCAACTTCTTGACCTTTTTATAATCACGAACGCTTCTTCGCCTGTTGCATTCCATGAAATATCAGATAAATGCACTAACCATCAATACCACCGTCCAAACCGATAAAGATACCAAAATCAGTAATTGACTTAATTTTTCCTGAAACACGATCATTTTTATTAAAATTAACTGCAAATTCATCCCAAGGATTAGCTTGACATTGTTTCATTCCTAAAGAAATACGGCGACGTTCTTCATCAATTTCTAAAATAACAACCTCAACCTCATCACCTAAAGTGACAACTTTAGCTGGGTTAACATTTTTATTTGTCCATCCATTTCAGAAACATGTACTAAACCTTCAATACCTGTTTCAATCTCAACAAAACAACGTAATCAGTAATATTGCTAACTTACCCAAAAGCACGTGTTCCAGATGGGAAACGCGCTGCTAATGCTGCCCAAGGATCATCCCCTAATTGTTAAGACCTAAAGAAACTCGATTACGTTCACGATCAAACTTAAGAATTTTAACTTCGATTTCTTGATTTGCTTCAACCACTTCAGAAGATGGCGGACGCGTTTCCATGCCATGTCTGTAATATGCAATAGACCATCAATACCACCAAGATCCAAAAATGCACCGTAATCAGTTAAGTTTTTACAATACCCTTAACCAACATCACCTTCTTGAAGTTTAGCGAGCAACTCTTCACGATCTGCCGAGAATTCAGTTTCAACAACCGCTTTACGAGAAACAACAACGTTATTACGTTTTTGGTCTAACTTAATTAATTTTAACTCTAATTCTTTGCCTTCTAGGAAAGTAGTATCCCGAACAGGGCGACATCAACCAAAGAGCCTGGTAAAAACGCACCAATACCGCCGATGTCAATTTTAAAAACCACCTTTAACTTTATCAGTAATAAAGCCTTTAATGATCTCATCCGCAGCCATTGCTTTTTCTAAAACGAATCCAAACTGCAGCGCGTTTTGCTTTTTCACGAGATAATTTGGTCTCGCCAAATCCATCTTCTAAAGACCTCAACAACTACGTCTACTTTATCACCAACAGCAACTTCTAATTCGCCAGCTTCATTTCTAAATTGTTCAGAAGGAATAACGCCTTCGCTTTTTAGACCCGCATCGACAATAACCATATCTTTTCGATGGCAACGACAAGGGCTTCAATTACAGTGCCTTGTTTAATATCTTGTTGGGTTAGAGATTGTTCAAAAAGTGCAGCAAAAACTTTCAAATGTCATGTAATTAATACTCTTATAATTAATACAATAGAATTATTGTATTAAGGGTTAGGTTAATCAATCCTTAAACTTAAAATTTTTAATATAACTAAATTTATTCATTAAATTCAAAATTTAAGCTTAAACGAAGCAGGGATCTGCTATTTACTATTGATAAATAAACATGAAATATCAAAAACTGATCTGATTAAGATTAGTTGGTATCAATTATCATTGCATCATTCGCAGGAATCAAAGGTGAGGCAGTACGGTTTTGATCCTAAATCACGCATTTTATTTCTTCAATAATGTCCGATATATTAGCGAGAAACCTTGTTTCATCAACTGGCTATAACGTCTTTTTGCTCTAATTTCAGGACTTGCTGTCAAGAAAATTTTAAATGCAGCGTCTGGAAAAATAGTTGTTCCCATATCTCGCCCATCTGCCACCAATCCTGGATAAACAGCAAAATCTCTCTGCCTTTGCATTAATGACTCTCGTACGAGTGGGTGCTTAGCAACAATAGATGCTTTATTTCCGTTGTTTCTAAACGCAGATCAAATGTAATATCTTGATTGTCCAGAATAATATTAAAACTAGAATCTACCATATTAAATTTAAAGGCAGCGATTTAGCAAGTAAATCATATTAAATTCATCTTCCAATCAATATTTTTAACACCAGCATATAATGCTAAAGCCCTATAAATTGCCCCGGAATCTAGCAAATGATAATTAAAATGGCTGTGCTAACCTAAATGCTAAAGTCCCTTTTCCAACACCACTTCACCGTCAATTGTAATGATTGATATCATAATATTATTCACTTTAAAATTTACATAAACTAAGATCGCAACAGTAGCATAATATGCTCAAACAATTTTAAGATACTGTGCGACGGCAAATATACGAACCCGATTAGCTTACAGATGGTAAGTAGTTGGATGAGGATACGCTGCCAATAAAGCCGTTGTATCCTGTAAGTTTGATCTTCAAAGATGACGGGATAATTGTTCATTGAGTTGAAATGTTAGGATCACCAATTAATGCATCAATAAACGGCTTGGCTTCAAATGGTCGTAAATCATCAATGCTTTCACCCACACCAATAAACCTAACAGGTAGTCTCATTTTTTCAGCAATTGCAAATACAATACCGCCTTTTGCTGTACCATCGAGTTTTGTAAGCGTCAAGCCTGTTAAAGGAATCGTTTGATTAAATTGTTGCGCCTGATTTAAACCATTTTGACCTGTTGATGCATCAATAACGAGCATGACTTCGTGTGGCGCTGTTGCTTCAATTTTTTGAATAACACGATAGACCTTTCCAAGCTCATTCATTAACCCTGTTTGCGTATGTAATCGACCTGCTGTATCTGCTATTAACACATCTACTTTTTTAGCAATCGCGGATTCAAGTGCATCAAAAAATCACGCTAGCAGTATCTGCACCTTCTTTTTTGTGCAATAACGGGATTTGATTTCTTTCCCCCAAACTTTTAATTGTTCAACTGCTGCCGCGCGGAAAGTATCACCTGCTGCGAGCATTACTGATTTCCTTCCGCTGAAGTTTTTTAGCTAGTTTTCCAATATGTTGTTTTTCCCAAACACCATTTACACCAATCAAAGAATCACATATGGTTTATGTGAGTCCTGATCAATGACAAGATTTTTTTCAACGGGACTTAATATGTGAAACATTTCAATGCGTAACGCATCAAATAGTGCATTCACATCTTTAAGTGATTTTCGTGACACTTGTTCTGTCAATTTTTGATAATTTTTGTCGTGGCTTCAATGCCAACATCGGCAGTTAAAGGCGCATTTCGAGCTCTTCTAAATACCTCATCATCAATTTGTTTTTACCTAAAATTAAATCAGCGATGCCATCTGTCAATGAATGAGTGTTTTACTTAAACGATTTTTCAATCGTGAAAAAAAAACTTCTTTCGCTTCTTTTTCTATTCCTACAAATGTTGAATCAGAATTAAATTCAGATTGTCCTTCAGACTCTCCTTGAAGTGCATTGTTATCATTTAAAATACTGCTAATTTCAGGATCTAATTTGATGAGGATTGAAGAGATTTATCATCTTGATTAATATCTTCGAGAACCTGTTCTACGATAACATTCCGTTCAAGTATAGAAATATCATCTTCGTTGATTATTTCACCCATAACCTCTTGCTCGGAAATACTATTTTCAACTGAATAATTCATCACTGCTGACATTTCGATTGATTAGCTTCGAGATTTTCGATTGACTCTAATAAAATAGATTCTATATCTTCTTCATCTTCAATCTCAACTATATGATGAGGTTGGTTTAAAATATCAACTTGAATATCATGTTCAGCCTGTTCTTCACCAGCATTAAATATATTCTCTGGCACATTATTAATATTAGTTTCAAAAATTATTATCAACAATCTGTTCTGGTTCTACTTTTTTTTTCGTAAAAAACTAAACCAAGTTTTTTTTTGCTCTGCCATTTTAATCTCAATATAATTATAAATTAAGGAATGCGTTACGCATCAGAGTGATTTTAGCCGATTTAAGGTAATAGTGAAATGACTGACTTATAGGCATTGCTCAATTCAGCAGAATTGTATCCAAAATATTTGAAGAGGCTATAAAACGGCATGTATGCCCGAAAGATTTGGAGATACATGCACTAAAATCTAATACCTGATTTAGTCAAGCATTAGGTTCAACTATTTATTTCAAATCATCTTTTTCAAGTCATCTATTAACACATGCATCATCCAATTTTTAATTGAATCAAGTTCAATATGTCTAAGGCTTCAATGGCAAATGCTTCCATTAAAATATGTTTTGCCAGCATACTATTAATGCCTCTTGAGCGGAGATAAAATAAATGATCCTCATCTAAAGATCCAACTGTCGCACCATGTGTACACTTAACATCATCTGCATAAATTTCTAACCTTGGCACGGTTAACGCACGCGTTTTTATCACTAAGTAATAAAGAGCGAGTTAATTGTTGTGCATCTGTCTTTTGTGCATCTAAGAAAACATGAATTTTTCCATCAAATAACACCATTGACTGATCTTTTAGCAAACTCTTCTTTTGTTGATTAGTATGGCAATTTGCCACACGATGATCCATGTTGATAACGTTGGCTAAATGCTGCTGATTTCTGGCAATATTCAAACCAAAAACTGAATTCTCTGAAAATTTCACCATTCAGGGCAACTGATATCAGCGCGTGAAATTTGACCGCCACTTTGATAATTCATTAAGTTAAAAGTACTATGAGAAGCTTGGTTAACTTTTAGGTTAATCAAACTATTACCTTGATCCCCATTTAAGTTGGCTCTCACAAAATGACACGTTGCATTGCTGCGACATCTAACTCAATAGTTGGCATTAATAAATACGTTGATCTTTTTGATGCCCTGTCTCAATTAGTAAGAAATGCGCGTTTGTCTCTTCTTCGCATTTAATATTAATACTAAATTGTGTCATCGGTGCAACAGTATTCTCAAAATGAGCAATGTGATGAATCACAATAGGTCTAGCAATATTTACGCCTTTAATAATTTGAATATCAATATGCTGATCTAAAATACGCACGAGCATTCCAGTTGGAAGCTGTTTATCATCAAACCACTGATGATCAAGCACACCGTTACACACCGTTAATAAAATGCAATCTTCTGGCATAATCATCTGATTAATAGAATGATTATACAGTGACTTACTTGAATCAAAAGCCTGCCATTGCGTTTTTAGCAAAGCCCTGATCGGGTATTAGACCATCGCTCTTGCTGTATCTTATTTGCCAATGCATCACGTTTATTACTTACAATTGTCATGACTTAATCCTTCTGACCAATACGGCTGCCACCTGCATTGCCATCACGATATTGTGCATATCCGCTACTTTCAAGCTCTAACGCTAATTCTTTGCGCCCGTTGCAACAATATTACCGTCCACTAAAACATGAACGACATCTGGCTGAATATAGTTTAAAAGACGCTGATAATGAGTGATCATAAGAAAACTACGTTTAGGATCACGCATTGCACTTACGCCTTCGGCAATCACTTTGAGCGCATCAATATCTAAACCCGAATCAGTTTCATCCATAAACGAAAAAAAGAAGGTTCTAAAACAAGCATTTGTAAGATTTCATTACGTTTTTTCTCACCACCAGAAAAACCTTCATTTACATTACGCTTTAAAAATGATGCATCCATTTTAACTGTCTTCATACGTTCTTGAATCAGTTCATAAAATTCCATTGCATCTAGTTCTTGTTCACCCTTCGCTTACGCAATGAATTTAATGCACTTTTCAAAAAAATAATATTATTCACCCCAGGCAATTCAGCTGGATATTGAAATGCTAGAAATAATCCTAAATGTGCACGCTCTTCAGGGTCTAAACTCAGTAAATCTTTACCGAAAAAAGTGATGCTACCTTGCGTGATTTCATATCCTTCACGCCCTGAAATTACATTTGCTAAAGTATTTTTTCCAGAACCATTTGGTCCCATAATCGCATGTACTTCGCCTTCTTTAATTTCTAATGAAATTCCCTTTAGGATTTCATTATTTTCAATACATACGTGTAAATTTTCTATTTTAATCATAATCTTACATTTCTCTATAAAAGTTAGCTTAGTTTTGTTGAACAACTTTGTTCAATATTTTGCTAAATGCCTAGCAAAATACTTTATTAAATTTGTTGTTATACCCGTCATACTTGAAGATTCCTTGCAGGATGCAACTGCTTTGTTGGCAGCGCCATCCTCTCCCGAATCACTTACCTTATGTAAGCTCATCGGGGTTCGTATACTGGGAGCCAAAGCAGTATCTTCAAATCTTTTGCTATAGATTTGTTACTAGCTTTTTGTTATATATTTTAAATATATTTCAAGCAAATTTTAATGTTGCCACACCAGCCAATATTAAAAATGCACCCAAATATCGCATCAAAGAGGTGGCATCTCCAAAAAAACCAAATACCAATTAAAAAAGTCCCTAAACCACCCACGCCAGTCCAAACAATGTAGGCAGTCCCTATAGGAATGTGTCGTTGCGCGAGAATAGTAATACGCACTAACCAACATAGATACGATTGAAAGGTGATCCAAGATGCATGAGATAATGTTGTTTTTACTGCTGCTTGCCAGCTTAAACCCCAAAGGCCAACCAATTTCCGCAAACCCTGCTAATAATAAATATAACCATGCCATTTATGCATCCTTTAAGTATCATTTGTAAAAACACAAAATTCTCTCAACCTAATGTTTTTCAAATTTAAAATTAGCCGACACTGCCTCAAGCTTCAATTCAATGAGTTTTGCGCTTCTACTGCAAATTCCATTGGTAATTCTTTGAAAATATCCTTACAAAAATCCATTGACAATTAAGCTCACTGCATCTTCTGCGGACATACCGCGCTGGCGGCAATAAAATAATTGCTCTTCTGATATTTTAGAAGTCGATGCTTCATGTTCAACTTTAGAGGAAGGGTTACGTACATCAATATAAGGGAATGTATGCGCACACAACGGTCTCCCATTAATAATGATCACACTGCGAGTAGTTATGCGCCCCCGTTGCGCCTGGATTAATGCGCACTAGCCCACGATAACAATTTTGACCAAATCCTGCTGAAATTCCTTTAGAAATAATCGTTGAGCGAGTATTTTTACCAATATGAATCATTTTAGTGCCTGTATCAGCTTGCTGATAATCACGGGTAAACCGCCACAGAATAAAACTCACCTATCGAGTCATCCCCTTTAAAATACAAAATCGGATACTTCCCGTAATTGCCGAACCTGTTTCGACTTGTGTCCATGATATTTTGAGCGTTTACCTTCACATAAGCCACGTTTAGTCACAAAATTATAAATACCCCCCTTTTTCCATTTTTATCCCCTGGATACCAATTTTGGACAGTCGAATATTTAATAGATGCATCTTCATGCGCAATCAATTCCACAACCGCTGCATGTAGTTGATTCTCATCTCTTTGTGGAGCAGTACATCCTTCAAGATAAGATACATAGCTTTGCGCTTCTGCAATGATTAAAGTCCGCTCAAATTGCCCTGTATTTTTAGCATTAATCCTAAATACGTAGATAACTCCATTGGACAACGCATTCCCTCGGAATAAAGACAAAAGAGCCATCTGTAAATACAGCTGAATTCAATGCAGAAAAATAGTTATCTTGATAAGACACAACAGAGCCTAAATATTTTTTGTACCAATTCAGGATATTCTTGTACGGCTTCACTAATGAGCAAAAATAATACCTTTTTCAAGCAATTACCTTTATAGCTCGTCGCAACCGACACAGAGTCAAAGACCGCATCAACAGCGACCCCAGCAAGAATTTCTTGCTCTGCCAATGGGATACCCAGCTTGGCAAAAACACGCAATAATTCAGGATCAACCTCATCCAAACTTTTAGGACCATCTGCTTGAGTTTTCGGCGCGGAATAATAAGATAATTCTTGATAATCAATGGGATCAATTTTCAAATGCTGCCAATCAGGCATAGGCATTTCAAGCCAAGCTGTATACGCTTTTAAACGATAATCTAACAGCCAATCGGGGTTTTTTTTTAATCGCCGAAAATTTTTCGAACCACTGATTCATCTAGGCCTGGTGGCAAAGTATCATGTTCTACATCCGTTACAAAACCATATGCATACTCATCACTTCTAATTTGATCTAGCGAATCCTGCATTTCATGTTGTATATTGGTTTTGAATTCTTATCCATTTATTGAAAACTCTCTTTTACATTGGGGTATTAATTTCTACTTAACTATTTAATTTAAGCTTCATTTTAGTTTCTAAAAACACTTAAAACAATAATATTATTAATTAATCATCTTAATTATGATGATTAATTGATAATATTTTCAATATATTATAAGGTTTAATGGGGGTTTAGATTTAGCAATATCTTCAACTAAAATGATATGTTCATTTTTTGGAGAACAAGATGTATTGGATATTGGAATGATTAAGTCGCTCAATAATACATCTGATAATGCAGTAAATATAGTTTGGTTAATTTTACGCCAATGTGGTGCCAGATTACATTCGTGACTCCTATCACAAGAATATTCATCTGTTGCACAATTATTAATTGAAACAGACCCTTCAATCGCACAAATAATGTCTGCAGCATTGAGTTTCTCTGCAGTTTTAATCATTTGATATCCCCCATTTGGGCCGCGAGTCGATGTTAATATTCCAGATTTTGCTAGCAACTTCAAAAGCTTGCTCACCATCGACAATGTGATATTGGTTTTTTCTGCAACTACAGATGCATTCATTGACTCATTAAATGGCTGTTGCCTGGCCATTTCACACATAATTTAGCATCGCATAATCTGTTTCACGAGTAATTTTTAACACAATGTGCCTTGAATATTTCATTTATTATATCAGCGGGCATTATAGAATATAAAAAACCAAATAGCACTATATTGGTACTGATTAAATATTAAACATAAATCAATAAATCTACACATTTCTGCACACAGAATACGACGCTTGACAACCTCATATCAACCAAAATTATAAAAAAGTTTTGGGTTAATGATGCGAACTTAATTTATAGAGTACCTCCATATGATTTTTTAGCAAAAAATAATGCCAATAAAATCAATTATTTTTGTAGTTGAAGAGATGATAGTATTTGAATTAATGGAGATACTTTACATGTCTGTACTCTTATTATTCTTGGTGTTTTTATCAAAAAACTGCTTATTTTTTACTAAAAATTTCTTACTAAAGAAGAATCATGATTATTGTTATTATTAATTATTAATGATTCTTAATGATTATTTTTATACATATACGTTTTTATGGTGTTTTTTTATGAGAAAATAACTAAAAATACTAATGTATGTATTTTATTATGTGTTTTATTTTATGTATTTTTTAATCAAAATTATGACTAAAAAACACTATTTTTATTTATTATTTTAGAGCACTTAATTCATGAGCAACCAAAAGACAACTCCTGTACAAAATACTTCAGCCGAAGGCGCTGAATATGATGTAATGCCTTACGAGTCTAAACCTTTTTTCCGTACATGTCCTATTCATGTATCTGCTGTAGCACAGTTATTTATATTTCATCTACAGATATTAGCAATGCTAGGATACTTGAAATCGGTTGCGCTTCAGGTGGGAATATTATTCCTTTAGCAATTTATCATCCAAATGCAACTATTATTGGCGTTGATTATTCAAAAGTGCAGATACAAGAAGGTCAGTCACATATTAAAGAGCTAGGGCTTAATAATATTAAACTTCATGCAATGAATCTTATTGATATTACATCTGAGTTTGGTCAGTTTGATTATATTATTGCGCATGGCGTATATAGTTGGGTTCCATCTGAAATACAAGATGCTATCTTACGTATATGCATGAAAATTTAAAAGAAAAAGGCATCGCTTATGTGAGTTATAATACTTATCCTGGCTGGAAAATTAATGAAATAACCCGTGATATGATGCAATTTCATACAAGGTATATGAATGATATTACTAAGGAAGTTGAGCAAGGAAAACAGATTTTGCAATTTATGCATGATGTTGTAAGAGAGGGAGAATTTTATAAAACTGCACTCAAGCAACAATTAGAATGTTGTTAATAGAAAGAGTAATAAATCTTATTATTTAGCACATGAATATCTCGAGGTAGATAATTCACCCTGTATTTTAAAGATTTTATGGCGCGTGCAAATAATATAAATTAGGATTTTTATCTGAAACACACATTGAAGCAATGTTTGCTCTGAATTTATCAGAAGAAAAAAGAGAGCAAATTATTGCAGCCAGCGATCACAATCAAATTAATTTAGAACAATATTTAGATTTTATTTCTAATCGTCATTTCGCCAAACATTGCTTTGTCATGAGATCATCTAAATGGTTACCCTATCAAATAGAAAATAGCAATATTAAAAAGCTTTTCTTTTTCTTCAAATTGGCGAGATGCGAGTGCCCAAAAAATTAATAGATATTAGCGAATTCCCAAAAAGGGAAAACAAAGCGCTATTTTCATAAAAACAAGAAGGATACGATTTGATCAAATAGACGCGTCAAATATTGGCATTATTTGATGTTTTGGTCGCAAACGCTAATACAATTATTTCGTATAAAACATTGTTTAGTAGTGTTCGGCAAATATTGAAAACAGAATTTAATGAAGAAAAATTTTTAAAGTACTCTGAAAAATTTGATTGTATATGGATATATCCATATAGATAAAATAGAAAAAATATCGTTATTTGCAACAACCTTGTCAGAACGACCAAAAATGCCCCCTCAAATCGTTAAATATGGACTTTTTAACTAATTTGTTAGTATCTTTTCAGCACACAGCTTAGAAATGAATAACGCTATCTTGTTAGAAATTATTGGATTGATTGATGGAAAACATACCAAAATGATTTTGTATGCTGCTGTCTTGGATGCTACAAAAGCAGGACGCCTATCATTTACAAAAACAAGCAGCAAAGAAATGTATATCTAGATGATCCAAAACTTAAATAATCATATAAAGAGAATGTAGATTCATTACTTAAATTGTTACGGGGACTGTGGATTATTAATAGTAGTTAATTTTTTTATTAGACAAATTTGTTATATATTTTAAAAATATAGATAATAAATAAAATTATAATAAATCAAGCCTACCGAACATAACGTTGTCGGTGGGCTTGATTTATTATGTATGTCTCTTTAACTAAATAGAAATTAAGAAGATGAGCATATATACTAAATCGTCTTCAAATCTTTTCAGGGGAAAATCTTAAGGGAATTTTCGGGCTGCCTTTATAACTTTGAAGACTTATTTGGCTCTTTGCATTTCTTCTGATACAAATAATTTAAATCGAATTTGTGCCAATAGAAATATACCCATAAATCATTTTTTTACTTTGACTATATCATTTGAATCACAAATGCTGACTTAACGTGTTTAAAAAGGTACAATTTGCACCGTTTATTTATATTCGATTTACAAAATCTGAATCTTAATTTACATTTTACTTCTTAAAATTTGTTACTACTGGGTGGCTGAATAATTTTACGGATAAACTTAGCTATAAGAAATTCGTAAAGGCTGCTTGTTTTTAACGGAAACTAATTTAAACAACAAAATAATATAGAGAAATTTATGGCAACTTATAGCACCATGAATTTAAAAGCGGTTTGAAAATTATCTTGGACAATGATCCTTGCGCTGTCATTGAGAATGAATTTGTTAAACCTGGAAAAGGACAAGCGTTTAACCGTGTTCGTATTAAAAATTTAAAAACGGGGCGCACTATTGATAAAACATTCAAATCAGGAGAAACGGTTGAAGGTGCGGATGTAATGGATATGGATATGCAGTATCTATATAACGACGGTGAATTTTGGCACTTCATGAATATATGAGTCGTTTGAACAAGTTAGCGCAGATAAAAAATGTGTGAAGATGCAGCTAAATGGCTAAAGAAAATGATATGTGTACGGTTACATTATGGAATGGCGCGCCATTAATTATTACTCCCCTAATTTTGTGATCATGACAGTAACAGATACTGATCCTGGCCTTAAAGGCGATTCTGCTGGTTCAGGAGGAAAGCCTGCAACTCTTGAGACTGGTGCTGTGGTACGTGTTCCTTTGTTCATTCAAATCGGTGAAGTGATTAAAGTTGATACACGAACAGGTGATATAATTCACGCATTAAAGACTAATAGTATTGTTGGCTATTTTCAGATGATTAATTAAAATTATTTTGAAAACTTTATCTTAAAATTATGTCGTTGAGTGAATTTATGACAAATAATCATACAATTGGGAGCCCACAAATGAATGGGATGTTCAAATCAAATTTGCAGCGCCGACGTGTTTTAACACTTGCTACTGCTGCGATAGGGGGTGTTGGCGCAGCATTTGTGGCCGTTCCTTTTAAAATCTTGGTTACCAAGTGAGCGCGCTAAAAGCGCTGGAGCACCTGTTGAGGTTGATATTTCTAAATTGGAAGCAGGTGATTTATTACGGGTTGAATGGCAAGGAAAACCTGTGTGGGTTTTGCACCGTACACCAGCAATGCTTAAAGATCTTAAAAGTATGAGTGCCACAATGCTTGTAGATTCTGACTCTCTTAATATAAGCAACACCTGATTATGCAACGAAACGAAGTGCGTTCAATAAGCCAGAAATTTTAGTTTTAGTTGGAATTTGTACTCACTTAGGATGTTCACCAACATTTCGCCCAGAAGTAGGGCCAGCTGATTTAGGCGCGAACTGGAAAGGCGGTTTTTTTCTGCCCATGTCATGGTTCAAAATTTGATCTTGCGGGACGCGTTTATGCTGGCGTACCTGCACCAACGAATTTGGTTTGTGCCAAAATATAAATATATAGATGAGTTCTAGGGTTTTAATTGGTGATGACACAGAAGGAGGCAGCAATGTCTAGTCCACATCCAGGTACAAAAGGTTTATTGGGCTGGATTGACGCTCGATTTCCTTTAACTAAATTATATAACGATCATGTAGGTAAATATTATGCGCCTAAGAACTTTAATTTTTGGTACGTTTTTGGCTCTCTTGCTTATTTGTACTAATAAATCAAATATTAACAGGTGTTGGCTTACTATGCATTATAAACCAGACGGCGCTTTAGGTGCGACTGGCATACCAAATGCTTATGCATCTGTGGAATTATTAATGAGGGATGTCGATTGGATGTGGTTAATTCGTTATCTACATTCTACTGGCGCATCTGCATTTTTTATTGTGGTTTATTGTCATATGTTTAGAGGGATGATGTACGGTTCATACACGTAAGCCACGTGAATTAGTTTGGCTCTTTGGGATGTTAATTTATCTTGTTTTAATGGCAGAAGCATTCATGGGCTATATTTTGCCATATGGACAAATGTCTACTGGGGTGCACAGGTTATAATCTCGCTGTTTGGTGCAATTCCTTATGTGGGTGATACGTTATCTGAATTTATTAAAGGAGACTATATTATCTCTGAAGCAACATTGGGACGTTCTTTGCATTACATGTAATAGGATTACCGCTCGTACTTGTTGGATTAGTGGTTGTTCATATTTTAGCACTTCATGAAGTGGGCTCACTTAATCCTGATGGTATTGAGATAAAAGACGTTAAAGATGAAAATGAATTCCAAAAGATGGCATACCTTTCATCCGTTTATACGTGCACGATATTTTTGCTTTGTCTGTTTTCTTGTTTTTCTTTGCGCTAATTATATTTTATGCACCTGATATGGGGGATACTCTTAGAGCACCCTAATTTTGAAACCTGCAGATCCATTGAAAACACCAGCACATATCGCGCCTGTTTGGTATTTCACACCTTTTTAACTATTCTTCGTCCCAGTACCTTCTATATGGGCCTCAAGTTTGGGGTGTATTGGCAATGGGCGGATCTATTGTATGCTATTTTGTTACCGTGGCTGGATCGTAGCCCTGTTAAATCAATTCGTTACAAAGGTTTGCTAACAAAAACAATGCTAACATTATTTGTTATTTCTTTTGTTATTTTGGGAATTTAGGGGGTTGTGCCTGTAACGCCTGCAAAAACTACTTTATCGCAAGTATGTCAGCATTCTATTTTATATTCTTTTTGGGTATGCCTATTTGGTCTAAATTAAAAAAGTTAAACCTGTTCCAACGAGGGTGCAATGAAATGAGAAATATTATTTCAAATATATGATCCAGTACTTTTGGGAATTTGATTAGTACTTGCATTTATTGGCTTTTTTTCTAGTGCAGTTATTAATGCTGAACCCCCCTTTCCTCTTTATAAAGCACCAATTAATGTGAGTGATACAGCATCATTGCAAAATGGCGCAAAATTATTTATGAATTTTTGCCAAGGATGTCATTCTACTGAATTTTAAAAGATATAACGTCACAGCAAGAGATATTGGGCTAACTGACAAACAAATGAAAGATAATTTAAACTTCACAGGAAATTTTTCAACAAGGACAGGGGAGTTTTTACCTTCTAAAATTGGTGATTTAATGCACACAGCAATGAGTCGTGCTGATTCTAAAAATTGTGGTTTGGCGTTGCACCACCAGATTTTAAACAATTGTTCGTGCAAAAGGTGCAGATTATATTAATACGTATTTTCGTACCTTTTATTTAGATCCAACCCGTTTCCCTTTTGGTTGAATAATTTTGGGATTTCCTCTTTCTGGGAATGCCCCATGTTCTTTTAGAACTTCAAGGGCCGCAAGTTCCAGTATATAAAGATGTTCTACCTGTAGGATGCCAGGTATCCGATGAAAAATGAGTGTAAAGCACAGAAAATTATTGTTGGATTAAATCTTCAGGCGAAGGGAAAATGGATGCGATTTAATATAATAAAGCGGTAGGTGATATCACTAATTTTTAAATTATATTTCAGAGCCTGCACAAATACAGCGTGCTAATTTGGCCTTGGGGATTTCTTTTTCTGTTTGTTTTCATGATTTTGCATATCTTTTGAATAGAGAATTGGAAAGGGCTTCATTAAGATTTATTTTACCCGTACTTTGAATATCAAACTTGCAGGATGCAAACTGCTTTGTTGACATCTTATATTGGTAGCGAAACCCGTATCTTCAAAGGTACGGGTAAAATGTATAGGTAGCATTTATTAAGTGTCTTATTCTTATCAAGGAGTTTTGTAAAACAAAATCTTTGACTTTCATATTTAAATTTTTTACAAGGGTGATCCAATGAGTATTCGTCCATCTAGCACTACGCTATTTATGTCTAAGCATTCCTTTAGAAGGTGATCGTGTTAGCATTGCGATGATAGAAAAAAACCTTGTTCATGAACGAAATATAGTCATGATTATGGCACCACCAGATGCACTGTTAGATTTTAATCCTCAATTAATAGGGCCCCGCCTTAACTTCGCGGGAAACAAGTATTTATCATGGTGATATAATTTAGAATATTTGAATGAACGACACCCTTATCCAGCTCTTTATCCAAATGGACCCTATAATTCGTAGCCATGTGGTTTATTATTAAAGCGTATTTTAAGCGAGTGGTACCCATTATTTGAAAAATTAATTTCAAAAAATGGTAAAGATAAGTCTGTAATTAGTAAAGTCAAGAAATTTTTAAAAACTACAAATCCTCTATTTGAGGGGGAAATTTACTTTTTCAGAGCAAAAATTTTAATATTATAGACTGCACTTGGCACCAATTTTGCTTGGATTGCTTTATAAAATTTCCCTTTTTCCCAATAATGCAGATGCTATTGTAAAATATTCAGAAGGGGAATTTTTAAAACGCCCCTCAGTTCGTTACAATATTTAGTACGATAATGAGTTCGCGTCACTAACGCAAAATGTTTTATGAATGTACTGATCAGAAAAAATTTAACCCCAAAACCCAAAAAGCCTATATTTTAAAATATATAGGCTTTTAGGTTCGGGGTTTGATTAATCAAGCAGAGAAAGTGCATTCATTAGTCTTTCAGTATCGACATCTGTACCAAAATGTAATACGCAAGTAATTGAAATACGCTCTGGTATTTTAAAATGCCGCACCAAAATACCTTGATCTCGCAATATATTATAAATAAACTCTGCACTATGTTTTTTTTTGATGGCGAGCAAATACAAAATTTGCATGACTAGGAAAAACAGAAAAACCAACTTCACGCAATAATTCAATCATACTATCTCGGGTCTTAATGATCTTTTGTACAGTCGATTGAAAAAACACTTCATCCTCAAAACTAGCTTTCAAAGCCACTTGTGCTACACTGGTCTAAAGGATATGCATTAAAACTATCTTTAACGCGTACTAAACCCTCAATAAGATGAGGATGACCAATTGCAAAACCTATACGCATTCCCGTAAACTTCTTGATTTTGAAGCAGTTTGTATCACTAAAGATTAGAGTATTGACTTACAAGTTTAATCGCGGACTCGCCACCAAAAATCTATATATGCCTCATCAATAACAACACAGAGCTTATATTATTTTGCAATAATTTCTCTATATTTGCCAAGGGTTGTAAAATTCCAGTTGGTGCGTTGGATTAGGAAAAATAATACCACCATTTTGAATGAATATTCGCTAACATTAATTGTAAAATCCTCCTTAAGGGGAATTAAAGCATAATCAATGTCATATAAGTCTGTATATGTTTTATAAAATCCATACGTAATTCTGGAAATAATAATGTTTACTTGTTGAAAAAAAGCATAAAAAGCATGTGCTTAAAATCTCATCCGAACCATTCCCAACGAAAACGTGGTCACTATCTACTTGATGATAATCAGCAATAACTTTAATTAGTTCAGTGCTATTAGGGTCTGGATAACGACTTAATTTTCCCCTACTTTGTAATAATCGCATCCAGTACTTTTGGAGAAGGTGGATACGGGTTTTCATTGGTATTAATTTTGCATAAATTAGTATTTTAGGTTGGCTCTCCAGGAACATAAGGGCTTAAATTATTAACATTTTTACTCCAATATCTACTCATAATTAACTCTTCTTTTGACAGTGAATAAAATTAAAAAGACCTTATAAAAAGTTTTTTACAAAGCATTTTTTTAAAAAAATATTTTAAAAAGCATAAATTAAAGGCATATAAATAGTGCATACATTATACAGTTTATACTATTGATTCATTTAACTTACTATAAATCACTCTAAAACTGTAACTGATGTTACACACTCTTCATAAAAATTAAAATCAAGGTGAGTTCGCATCATAAACGCAAAATGACGAACGATCTAGCGTCAATCCCTGTTGCTTCTAAAAAAGCCTCGTAAGGTGTTCTGTATCCCAGACACTTTCTCGGTCGACTATTTAGCTTATCGACGGCTATCATAACTTCTTTAACAGCAATATCAATTAGTTTCATGCCTTTTGGAAAATATTGGCGCAATACTTGATGATTTTTACCAATAATCGTGTCTCCTTCCAGTCACCGCCCAGTTCTGGTTGATTGATCTCTTCTGAACGTTCTGAAATATCTACTCTATTTGGAATACCAGCCCTTTTTTACCTGACCCATATTGCTTGCGTAGCTTTTTGCCTTGTCGTCGTAAGTGAAGTAAAGATTGCCATTATTGGCTTTATCCTTCACCAAATAGCGATAAATCGTTTCATGATGAATAGACACACTTTCTTTAGTCTTAAGGCCGTCTGAAATCTGTTCTGGAGGTCAATCTTTTGTATATAATTAACAACTTAATCAAGTAGTTTACCTGATAATTCATGTTCTTTTGGCTTGTTTTATAGCGTGCTTTCGCCAATTGATCTGCTTGCTTGTAACGATAGCTGCGACCTCCCGTATTCCGCTTGATATCTAGATTAATCGTGCTCACGGCAACCCCCAATTTTTTAGCAATTGAAGTTTTGGTTGATGTATCTTTCTCAAGACCGATATAATGACGTTGTTCAAGTGTTAAGTGCTTGCTCATAAAAACCGTCTTTTGATTGGAATGAATTTGACAAGCTTAACACTTGATCTTTCATGTCACCAAAAATTATAAAAAAGTTTTGCGTTAGTGATGCGAACTCAAGAAATTAAAAAAATCAAATCAAAATCAAATCAAATCTAAATAAAAAAGGAACATCATTTCATGATACAGACAGGTAGGCAATTTATTTTGGGTGCACAAATTTTATTTGTTGCATTTGGGGCAATGGTTTTAGTGCCATTGCTAACAGGATAAATCCTGCTATGGCGCTATTGGGAGCGGGTGTCGGAACATTATTATTTCAAGTGATTACTAAAAGATCAGTACCTATTTTTCTGGGCTCTTCATTTGCATTTATGGACCGATTATATTTTCGATGCAAACCTGGGACAAGGAGCGACACAGTTTGGGCTATTTGCAGCGGTTTTTATGTATTTGGATTTGCACTCATTGTTAAAAAATACGGAATGAATTTAATTAATAAAATTTTACCAGCCATTGTGATTGGTCCGATTATATTGTATTGGGCTATCTGTTGCGTCCGCAGCATCGAATATGGCAATGGGGATTGGTGGCACACACAAGTGATGCCCTATCATACGGCATTAATTTTGGCAGGTATTTCACTTGCCACAACCATTATTGTGTCCATCTTTGCAGGTGTATTTTGCGTTTAATCCCCATTTTAGTGGGTGTAATTATGGGTGTATCGCAGCGATGCTGATGGGAGAATTTAATTATGCAGGGATTGCAAGTGCGCCTTGGATTGCTGTACCACATTTTGTTGCCATTGAAGTCAATTGGAATGCTGCATTATTTATGCTTCCCGTTGCAATCGCACCTGCCATTGAACATATTGGTGGCAGTAATGGCTGTAGGACAAGTGACAGGCGAAGATTACACAAAAAAACCAGGCTTGCATAAAACATTAGCAGGCGATGGTGTCGGTGTATGTTTTGCAGGATTGATTGGCGGCCCACCGATTACAACCTATTCAGAAGTAACGGGCGCACTGATGATCCACACGCAATTTTAATCCAGTGATCATGACTTATGCGGCTATTTTGCAGTTTTTCTGGCCTTTTTGGTAAGTTTAATGCCATTTTGGTGTCGATTCCTTACCTGTAATGGGGGGATTATGGTGTTACTTTTGGCACAATCGCTTCTATTGGATTAAAATCATTGATTGATGCAAAGGTTGATTTAATGAAACCCAAAATCTCGTTATTATTTCTGTGATATTAACGTGTGGGTGGGTGGTTTAACCCTTAAGTTTGGTGCATTTAGTTTAGCGGGTGTTGGGTTTAGTCAGTATTTTAGCAATCATACTTAATTTGATTTTACCTGAAAGGGCCGATTGCCCTGAAAGGGATGATAGCAATGAGAAGGTGTAGGAGTAGGTTTAAAGCCTAAAATACTTTAGAAAAATGTTTTAATATTGAAAATAAAACACAATAAATAGCAAAGAGCCATAAATTTATATAACAAATTTATATAATAAAATCACTTTAGGAGAATATCGTATGTTCGGAATAGATCCCACTTGGATTACTTTTAGTATTTACATTTGTATTATGTTGGCGGTTGGTTTTCTTGCTTATTACAATACGCAAAATTTTTCGGATTATATTTTAGGAGGGCGAAAAATAGGCAGTTTTGTCACAGCGATGTCCGCAGGAGCGTCCGATATGTCAGGCTGGTTATTAATGGGGTTGCCAGGTGCAATTTATGGCACAGGATTGGTGGGCGGCTGGATTGCAATTGGTCTTACAATTGGTGCGTGGCTTAATTGGTTTTTTGTGGCGGGGCGCTTACGTGTACATACTGAATTAAATCATAATGCCTTAACACTACCTGATTATTTTCATCATAGATTTGAAGACAATACTAAGCTTTTTGAAATCATTTCAGCTAGTATTATTTTGTTTTTCTTTACTATTTATTGCGCATCGGGCGTTGTGGGTGGTGCCAGATTATTTGAAAGTATGTTGATATTCCTTATCACAATGCACTCTGGTATGGCGCATTGGCAACGATTATCTATACATTTATTGGTGGTTTTTTAGCGGTAAGTTGGACAGATACGATTCAAGCAAGCTTGATGATTTTTGCGTTGATTTTAACGCCCGTTGTCGTGATTTTATCGGTTGGCGGTGTAGAGCAATCGTTTACGTTAATTCAAGCAAAAGATGTGAGTAAAGATTATTTTGACTTATTTACAGGTACAAGTTTATTAGGGGTTATCAGTCTATGTGCATGGGGATTGGGGTATTTTGGGCAACCCCATATTTTAGCAAGGTTCATGGCGGCAGATTCAGTGAAAACACTTAAAAGTGCGCGTCGGATTGGCATGGTTTGGATGATTCTATGTTTAGGCGGAGCAGTGGCGGTAGGCTTATTTGGTATTGCATTTTTGCACAAAACCCTGAACTTGCATCAGGTGTTACTAAAAATAATGAACGTATTTTTATAGAACTCTCTTATGTATTGTTTAATCCTTGGATTGCAGGCATTTTATTGTCTGCTATTTTTGCAGCAGTGATGAGTACTTTAAGTTGCCAGTTATTAGTGTGTTCTAGTGCGATTACAGAAGATTTCTACAAAGGATTTATTCGTAAAAATGCAACGCAAAAGGAATTAATATGGATTGGTCGTATGATGTTTTACTTATTGCCGCGATTGCGATATGGATTGCACAAGATCCAAAAAGTAGCATTTTAGACTTGGTTGCAAATGCATGGCTGGGTTTGGTGCAAGTTTTGGGCCTGTTATTGTATTGTCACTATATTGGAAACGTATGACGAATATTGGTGCGTTGGCAGGTATGATTACAGGTAGCTTGCTGGTAATTTTCTGGAAGATATTGCACCAATAGAGGGAATTTATGAAATTATCCCAGGCTTTTTTGGGGCACTGTTATGATCGTCGTTGCATCTGTTTTGAGTAAAGCGCCTTCACAAGAACAACAAACTAAATTTAAAAAATCTCAAGTAAAGTATCATTTGGAGGCTAAAGAACGCTTTGAAAAGGTTAGTTCGCATCATAAATGTTAAAATGAGAATGCTTTAGCATCAACCACATTTTGCTTATTAACTTCCTCAAAGGGCAAAGATGTGTAGATACTGTGGTTAATGTCAAACAAAATGCAAGTCTGGCATCAAAGCTTAATGATCTCCATGGAATTTAAACAAACTGTAACGACGAAGCCAGCCTAAATTTAATTCACCTTATTTAACATCTCCCATTTGGGGTATTAATGTTTGGGGGATTCCAAGTTGATCTAAAATGCGTGCAACGATGAAATCGATAACATCTTCGACATTTTTAGGGCGATGAATAAAAACCTGGATTAGCAGGCATAATTAAAGCGCCAGCTTGGGTTAAGCTCAGCATATTTTTTAAATGAATTTCTAAAAAAGGTGTTTCTCTGACGACTAAGATTAAATCTTTACGCTCTTTTAAAGTGACATCCGCAGTACGTTCAATTAAATTATTGCTCATTCCGTGTGCAATGCTTGCTAAAGTACCCGTTGTACACGGACAAACGACCATTGCACGAGAGATGTTTGATCCTGATGCAATTGGGCGGCCCATTCTTGGTCACTATAAATATGGATAAGATCGGTGTCTTCATTAACATTAAATAGTTGGCACAAGCGTTTTTTTTGAATTGCAGGTTTTGCAGATAGCTCTATGTCCATTCTCCATTGCTAAAACAACTAAAGCCGCTTTAGAGAGTAAAATATTAACTGTAATATTGGCCTGTAACAGGCATTCGATTAATCGTAATCCATATTGAATGCCTGAAGCACCTGTTAGGGCAATCGTAATTCTATTGGAAATAATATTTTATTATTAATTTTGCAATTATTATCAATGTGTTGTTGGTGATGCTTCATGTCCTGATGCCTTTATGTCAATTTCATCAAATTGGTGGTTTTTACCACAGAATTGGCATTCAACACTAATTTTGCCATTATTTCTTCTAACATTTCATTAATTTCTGTTTCAGTAAACTGACTAAGCATATTAAAAGTACGCGTGCGTGAGCAGCTACATTCAAAATTAATGGGGGTTGAGGGAAAATCTGAATATCATCTTCATTAAATAGGTTTGTGAGTAATATTTCAAGCGGTTGCGTGAGCAGCTCTTCAGATGTGAGTGTTGCACTTAGATGCGTAATTCGATTAAAGGAATCCTCATCAATAGTGGATGTACTGTTGCTCGTTGTGCTATTTGTGCTACTTGGTAATCTTTGTAAAAATAGACCCGCCACTGTATTTTTGTTTGATGCGAGTTCTAGGCGAGTTGGTAATTGTTCGGATGTTTCAAATAACGTTCCAACGCTAATTTAATGGAATGATCAATCAATGGTATAACACCTTGATATGGCGCACTAGATCCTTTAGATTCAAGCGTTATAATGAGCTGACCTGTACCACATAAAGATTTTAAGTCATCCCCCTTAGGAGATTCAACGTGTTTTGCAAGGGCTCGGATACCACCTGAACTTGTTAGTTGTGCCACCATGAGAGAAATATCGCCACTGGATTGAATTTGGATCGTTAATTGCCATCCATTTTAATTGTTGCACCTAATAATGCGGTTTGCAGCAACTAATTCTCCCAATAAGTTTTGTACATTTTCAGATATTTACGGCGTGATAATATTTCTTTCCAAGCGATGTTTAAAGAAACATATTCTCCTCGAATATCTAAGTTATTGAATAAAAAACGTTTAAGTGAGTCTTGCATCGCATTGAATCCTTTTTTTAATATAGCGAAAATTATATATTATATACCCAAAAGATTTGGAGATACTGTTTTGGCTTACCGTATATGTGTGATCAGTGGTGAAATAATTGCGGTATAATGGCGCTCTAATTTTTAAAATAACTATAGCGAGCACTATTATGACGTTTATTTTGACCCAAATTTTGACCCAGAAACAATATTGTCAAATCTCTATTTTAGCTATATTAACAACACTTATTTCGGGGTGTAACTTAAGTAATACACTCAATAGTTCAAGCATTTCTACAGAGCCACTTATGCAGCATTCACCTAATAAACTATCAAGCGTCGGGTTAGAATAGCAATTAAAAACGGTGACCGATAGTGGGCAGGTTAGTTTTTACTTGGGAAGCACACAATCAATTGAATAAAATTGTTGTTTCAGGTCCTCTCGGACAAGGTGGGTTTTCTGCCACGTTGACCCCAAATCTCGTCGATGCGGTCATTGATGGAAAACGAATGACATCGAATAATCCAGATCAATTTTTTACAGAGGCGGTCAAAATTAATTTACCAGCCCTTTCAATTAAACATTGGCTTGCAGGACAGGCAAATGATCCAACTACAGCAGTGATTGATAAAAATAATCAGCATGTTATTAGGATCATTGAAAATGGTTGGGCGATTGATTATCCAGATGGCAAACTATTGCGGGCGGTTTATTGCCAAAACGATTGTGGTCACACAGCTTACTGATGGTGCGACACAAATCTCTAAAAATCCAGATACGCAGGCTAAAATTGTGATTAATCGTTGGAAATTATAAATATGATGAACCGCACGATGATTATCCGTTCTCCTGCAAAACTGAATCTTATGTTAAGAGTATTAGATAAAAGATCTGATGGTTATCATAATTTACAGACTGTTTTTCAGTTCATTGATTATTTGATACGCTTGAATTTTTATCTGATCAATTAGAAAATCGACTGATTTTATAGTACTTATTTGTGATGGGCTTGATATAAGCACGCATGATAATTTAATTATTAAAGCGGCAAAGTGTTTACAGCAAAGCGCTAAATACTTATATAAGTATAAAATATTAATCCGCTTAATATTAAAATTAAATTGACTAAAGTGATCCCTATCGGCGCAGGGTTAGGCGGTGGAAGTTCTAATTGTGCAATGACACTCATTGCTTTAAATCAATTATGGGATCTGAAATTAAATACCGAAGAGCTGCAAGAGATTGGGCGAAGCTTGGGTGCAGATGTACCAATATTTATACGGGGTAAGAGTGCATGGGCGGAAGGTGTTGGGGAAAAGTTTAATGATATTTGCTTGCCAGAATGTGAATTTGGTTTAATTTCTCCAAACATTCATATTTCAACGCCGCTTATTTTTCAGTCTTCAAAATTAAAACGAGACAATTTCCAAAATTATCTGCTCAAGATTTTTTGGCAGGAATCCGACCAAATGATTGTACAAACGCAATTTTTTATCATTTTCCAGTGATGAAAATATTAATGCTCATGTTGGATGAAAATGGATTTGATCCACAAATAACAGGGACTGGCGCAAGTATTTTTTGAGAAATCCACCTGAATCAGAAGATGCTATACAGCGCATATTTACTTCTGTTGGTTTGCCTGATGCTCGTTATCAAAAAATGAACTCATTTAACTCATTTACTGATGTTGCGCCCCTTATCCAATCTTCAGCGCCATTAAGTAAAAGGTTTTTATCTTATAAGAAGTTGATTTAAAACCCCCTCTAACTCCCCCTTTAAAAAGGGGAGGACTAAAAAAATGTGTAGATCTTGGTCAAGTCCGTAATGACACAGACCTTGTAAGCTCATCGGGAACTCATCATATTTTATTTTCTAGCGTGTGCATTTGCAGCTTGGTTCAAGGTTTTTTCCCTTTTTTTCAGGTGCCCATAGGATTGAGATAATTGTACCAATGACTAAAATTGCTGCTAGGCATAAAAAAGTATTGGTCATCCCAATGCTCACTACAGAAATTGGCAGAAAAAAGGTACTAACAGCGGCACCAAGCCTGCTAAATGCTGTTGCAAGCCCTATACCAGATGCGCGTATTTCTGTTGGAAAACTTTCAGCAGGGAAATAACACCTACCAAGTTACTAATGGCAGATAAGGTTAAAGTAAACGTTGCGAACATACTCACAGCAATAATTGGCATAGATTCAGGCGATAAAGCTAGCCTGTAAGTGTTAGGCTTAAAATGGCAAAGCCACCAATGAGAAAGCCTCGGCGTGTCATTTTATGTGTTAAATAAATACCGATCAGCGCACCTAATATTAAGCCCATATTGAGTAGTAACTCTGTTGTAAAGCTTGCTCTTAAGCCCATAATCTCTAATATTTTAGGGAGAAATGTATAGATTGCAAAATAGGCATCACAATACATGCAAAAAATACGCAATTAAAAACAGTACGTTTTAAATATAACGGGCTAAATAATAAAAAAAAGTTACTTGTTTCGGGGCGTAAAATATCAGATGTGTCTATGACAACATTTTTACCGAAAAATTTTCCACAATTGCTTGCGCTTCAATAAAACGTCCTTTACTGGTTAGCCAACGAGGTGATTCAGGCGTGCCTAAACGAAGGACTAAAATGAGTGCGGTAACGGGTGCAGATGAAACTAGCATCCAGTGCCATGCTTCATTTGAGGCGAATATTTGGCTAAACCATAAGCCAACAAAAGTGGATAATACATAACCAAATGTCCATACCACGCCTAAAGATGCCAATAATACGCCTCTTTGTTTCGAGGTGCGAATTCAGATAATATCGCATGTCCAACACTATAATCACCGCCCAAGCCTATTCCAATGAGTATGCGTAAAATAAATAGCGACATTGGATCATTCACAAAAAATTGTAAAACTGTTGCAACGGTGATTAAAATAAAACTGGCGCAGAAGATTTTTTGTCGTCCCACAAAATCAGATAGCCAACCCATTAATAAACTACCAATGAATAAGCCCATTAAAACCGATGCACCTAATAATCCTTGCCATGTTGCGCTTAACCCCATTTCTGGGTAATTAAAGACAGTGCTATTTCCCATCATTCCCAGCGAATAACCATCAATAAAATGCGCCCAAATGTGAGCCCTGCAATTTTAATATGAAACCGATTGAGTGGAACGTCATCCAATTGGATTTTATTATTTTTATTTATCATTATTTGTCATCTCCTTGTTGTAATGCTATGAAACCCTTCGTCATTGCGGACTTGATCCGCAATCTCATTGATGCACTTTTTGAGATTGCGGATCAAGCCCCGTTACGGGGTCAAGTCCGCAATGACCAAGATCTGCACATTTTTTTAGTCCCCCCTTTTGAAGGGGGAGTTAGAGGGGGTTTAAAAGTTTAAAATCAGAATATCAATATAATATATTGATATTATAATAATAATTAGGTATCAAAGTCCGCCAAGTAAAAAATATTTAATATTTAAATAATCATCAATCCCATACTTAGAGCCTTCTCTTCCCATTCCTGACTCTTTTACACCACCAAATGGTGCGATTTCTGTAGAAATAATGCCATCATTAATACCAACCATACCAACCTCAAGCGCATCGGCAACTCTAAATACGCGCGATAAATTTTGGCTATAAAAATAAGCAGATAAACCAAATTCAGTATCATTTGCAAGGTCAATCACTTCAGATTCAGTGTCAAACTTAAAACATGCAGCAAGCGGACCAAATGTCTCTCTTTGCAACCAACATATCTGGAATTGGCATGGCTGATTAATGTAGGCTCATAAAATGTGCCGCCTAAGGGCGGATGCTTTACCGCCACATATCACCGCGCCGCCTTTTGCTTTGGCATCTTCACATGGCGAGATACTTTATCAAATGCCATTTGATTGATGAGTGGACCTTGAGTTACACCCTCTGTAAAGCCATCTGCAATCTTAAGTGTATTGATTGATGCAGCTAATTTGCTGGTAAATTCTTCATAAACAGATGTGTGAATATAAAAACGATTCACACAAATACACGTTTGCCCTGTATTTCTGAATTTAGACATCATAGCACCTGTGACCGCAGCATCAATATCGGGATCATCAAATACAATGAAAGGTGCGTTGCCGCCTAGCTCTAGAGATACTTTTTTGACTGTATCTGATGCGTGTTTCATCAACAGTTTTCCTGTACGTGTAGAACCTGTAAATGTGATTTTTCCGTACTGTTTTTGAACGCATCATGGCATCGCCAATTTTAGGGGCATCACCTGAAACAACATTAAATACACCGTCTGGTAAGTTAGCCATTTGAGTAATCACGGCTAGCGCATTGGCGGAAAAGGTGTTTCTTCTGAAGGTTTCCAAATAAAATGTACAGCCTGCTGCAATTGCGGCGGCAGCTTTTCTTGTAAACATCGCAAGAGGAAAGTTCCAAGGTGTAATCGCACCGACCACGCCGACGGGTTCTTTTGGGGACCAGAATTTTTGCACCTGTTTTATGTGCAGGAATAATATCGCCATAAATGCGTTTGGCTTCTTCCGCAAACCATTCAAAATAGCTCGCGGCATAGACAATTTCGCCCATCGCTTCGGGAAAGGGTTTGCCTTGTTCGTTGTTAAAAAGTGGCTAGATCTGTTTGATGTTGCATCATGAGTTCTGCAATCTTTTTAAGATAGATTGCACGTTCTTTACCCGTTTTTTTTCTAAATGTTGTCAATGCGGCTGATGCAGCATTAATTGCCTCATCACATTCTTTATCACCACAAAGGCTCACTTCAGTGATGACAGATGCTGTAGCAGGGTTGATAACGGCGTATGTTTTTGGCGTGCTAACCCATTGACCATTGATATATGCTTTATTTTGTAATAATTCTTTATAGTTAATTTCTGCAATAACATGATGATTATCCTTTATTTATGATTATAAATGTGTTTATGTTTTATTAAAATTAATTTTCTGAATTTCATCTTGGATTAATGCTGCAAAACGTCCTTCAGGAGGTCTCACATCTCTTGGGATACGACTTTGCGCGGTGTAATCATTAATAATGTCGCATGGCGTGTAATTACGGGTAAGTTCGTGAAGCTCTTCCTCATCTAAATGGATATTTTGTGCTTGAAGTGCGCTATCAAATTGCGATGTGTTATCCGCACCAACTAGCATACTGGTTATGCCAGAATGATTTAACACCCAAGCTTGTGCAATTTGAGCAGCAGAAACACCTCTATGTTTAGCAACGCGTGCGACTGACTTTGCAATCTCAAAAGTTGAGTGATCGCCATACATTTGATGAGTGAAAAAATCTGTTTGATTGCGCGTCGGATTGCGGATCACAAGACAAATTCCACGCGCTAATGGGCTAAACACGGAAATTCCTAGTCCTTGATCTTGGCAAAAGGGGATCATTTCTCGTTCTTCTTCCCGATAGGCTAAATTCAGTTGTAGCTGCATATTGATTGGTCGTGCATAGCCGTATTTATCGCAAACTTGCAAAATTTTAGCTAATTGCCATGTATACATTGTTGATACGCCGATATATCGCGCTTTTCCTGCTTTAACAATGTCATTTAGCGCGCACATTGTTTCTTCGATTGGGGTGTGGATATCAAAAAAATGTAACATATAGATATCTAAATAATCTGTCCCGATTCGTTTTAAGGAGGCATCAATACTTGCCATAATATGCTTGCGGGAATGTCCTTGCGCATTAATATCTGGGCTCATTGAATAGCCGACTTTACTTAAAATAATTAAATCATCACGGACTTTGAGGCGCGTTAAAATATTGCCAACGACACTTTCGCCAACGCCCGTTGAATAAAAATCTGCTAAATCAATAAAATTAACCCCATTATCTAGCGCATGTTTAACAATGGGTTCAGATTGTGCTTCATTAAAAATCCATGGTTTCCAATCAGGTGTTCCCATATTCATTGTGCCTAAACATAATTTAGATACTTTTATACCTGAATTCCCCAAATTTACATATTCCATCTACTCACTCCTTTTTAAGATTTTTTTTAAGATATTTTTAAGATGTTTTTAAGATATTTTTAAGATGTTTTAGGCGTATAAAATGGATTTCCCAATTGAGTTAAAGCCGTTTTTAATGTGTCTGTTTTTGGTAAGCCATTCATAGCGGCATAAATTGCATTGGTGCATGCTTTATAATTATTATGAAAGATTTCATCTAAATCATTGCAGCTCGGATTTACCCAAGGCGCGACAACTATGCTCCAGTCATTTTCAGATTCTGGCGGCAAAACGCCATTTAATAGCGCTTCAGTAATTGCTTTGGCAATCGCTGCTTGCGATGCACCCATGTTGCATTTCCATGCATTTCACCTTGAATTTCTGCTTTATTGGCATACAGCGTGACGGGTTTTACAGGTACATTTTGTTTAATAATGACCATAAATGGGCAATGTCCTTGGCGCGGTGCGGCAAGTGAATTTGCAAATGCTTGACCGACAGGCCCATTTCTCGGACCAATGAGAATATTAATATGAGCAGCATTTGCACCATTGCCTTCAAAGCCCTCGCCAACATACATGTGAAGATGATTAAGTGTGACAGAATTCATATAAGCCCCTTTTTTATGTAGTAAATTTTGATTTTGATTTTTGATTTTTGATTTTAGGTAACTTCTATTAATTCAATTAATGCTATTTTAAAGCCAAAAACCAATTGATTTTATTGGTAATTGATTTTCTAGTTTGCAGGAAAAGCAATTAATGAAGGTGCTCTTTTACTCTTTGTTATTACTGCGATGTAATATCTCTATCATTCAACAAGTGGACTTATTTGGAAAACGAAAAAAAAGAATATTAGCTATGAGAAAAATTCATAGGTCAATATCTGCATAGGTGTCATAAACTGCTTTGTTGGCAGCGTGCAGTCATCCAAATTACTTAGTACAGGCAAGCTCATTACGATTCTTACACTGGTAACCAAAAAACAGTATCTTCAAATTTTTGTGTATATAAAGCCCGCATAAAGCTCGCATAATAAAAAAAATAAGGACTGAATCTGTTGAGTGCAGAATTCAGTCCTTATATGAGATATTATTTTTGAAGATGATTGAGCTACGCAGTTATTTTAGGCTTGCCAAAGCGGCATCATAATTAGGCTCATTTCCAATTTCTGATACAAGTTCAGAATATAAAACTTTGTTATCTTCAGATAAAACAACAATAGCGCGTGTTGTAATTCCCTTTAAAGGACCATCTGTAATTAAGACCCGTAATCTCGTGCAAAATCACGATTACGCATCATTGACAACGTAATGACATTATTTAAGCCTTCAGTTGAGCAAAAGCGCCCTTGTGCAAACGGTAAATCCGCCGAAATAACCATTAGAACCGTATCGGACAATTGCATCGCATGTTCATTAAATTTGCGTGTAGACACTTGGCATGTCGGCGTGTCAAGGCTTGGTACGATGCTAATGATTTTCTTTTACCAGCATAAGTTGATAAATGAATATCTTGTAACTGTGCATTTGCCAGTGTAAATTCAGGTGCTGTACCTCCTACAGTAATAAAATCGCCATAGACGTTTACAGGAGATCCTTTAAGTGTAACTGTTGACATAATCATTCCTTTTTGTTGGTGTAGAAAAAAACGCATTTAATGAATTCAAATAATATATATATATATATAACACGTTAAAACAGATCTTCGGATTTTTACATTGATTAGTGGTTAATATTATTTGTTAATATTGATCCATTCTTTGGCAATGGCACGATTAAAAGCAGACAGTACGGCAGCAAAGGATGCGCGAGAGATACTTGCATGTGTACCTGCTCCAAATAAGGTGCGATTACCAATTTGCATTTCAACATAAGCGACTGCATTGGCAGTTGCACCTTGGCTTCTGGCATGTTCATTATAATCAACGACATCAACCTCTAAAGCAAATGCAGTATTAATTGCATCTACAAAAGCCGCTATCGGACCATTTCCTTGTCCTGTTGCTTTGTAATGCTGATTGTTGAATTTAAAATCAACATTAATGATGCTACGACCTTCTTCATCTTCTGAGACGAGTTTTTGTTCAATAATTTCAACATATTGTTTTGTATTAAAATATTCAGCTTCAAAAGTTGAATAAAGCAAGCCCGAACTTAATTCTTTACTTGAATCATCAGCAACTTTCTGTGCAATTCGGCTAAATTCAATTTGTAATCGTCGAGGCATTTCAATGCCATGATCTTGCTCTAATAAATAGGCAACTCCCCCTTTTCCTGATTGACTATTAACGCGAATCACCCGCCTCATACGAGCGATCCAAATCCATTGGATCAATTGGCAAATAAGGAACGCGCCAAAATTGATTATCTGTTTTTTTAATATCAGATAATCCTTTACGAATCGCGTCTTGATGCGATCCTGAGAATGCTGTAAAGACTAATTCACCTGCATAAGGATGGCGTGGATGTACAGGCAATTGGGTGCAATGTTCTACTTCACGAACAATTTTATTGATTTAGTAAAGTTTAACTCTGGATCAATGCCTTGAGTGTACATATTCATTGCAACGGTAATTAAATCAACATTACCAGTACGTTCGCCGTGACCAAATAAACATCCTTCAACACGATCACCTCCCGCCATGAGTGCTAATTCGGTAGCAGCTACGGCGCAGCCACGATCATTATGAACATGAATACTGATGACAACAGAATCGCGCCTTGATATATGGTTACAGAACCATTCGATTTGGTCGGCATAAATATTAGGCGTTGCCATTTCAACGGTTGCAGGTAGATTCAAAATAACTTTATGCTTAGGCGTTGGTTGCCAAATATCGCAGACAGCCTCGCAAACTTCTAGTGAGTATTCTAATTCTGTGTCTGTGAAAATTTCAGGTGAATATTGAAAAGTCCATTGTGTTTCAGGGTATTTAATGCTTCATCTTTAATTAATTGAGCACCAGAAACAGCTAAAGCTTTAATGCCTGCTTTATCCATATTAAAAACAACACGCCTAAATGTTGGCGCTGTTGCATTATAAATATGAACAATCGCTTGTTTACATCCCTTTAAGGCTTCAAATGTTTTTGTGATCAAATCAGGGCGTGATTGAGTCAGTACTTGTAAAGTAACATCTTCTGGTACACGATTTTCATCAATTAAACGACGTACAAAATTAAATTCTGTGTCTGATGCAGAAGGGAAGGCGATTTCTATTTCTTTAAATCCACATTCAAGGAGTAAATCAAATAAGCGTAATTTTTTTTCGATATTCATGGGATCAATCAAAGCTTGATTGCCATCTCGTAAATCTGAACTTAGCCAGCGTGGCGCATGTTTAATACTATTATTTGGCCATTGTCGATTTGGTAAATTAATTTGAGGGAAGGCTTTATATTTAACACTTGGATTCTTGATCATAATAATTCTCTACATTGTTTCTACATTGTTTGTAATTTAGTCTATACCCGCATACTTGAAAATCCTGCTTTGTTGGCAGTGTACACTCTCCCGAATCACTTACCCTTTGTAAGCTCATCGGTATTCGTATACTTGCCGCCTCGAAGTATCTTCAAGTCTTTTGGGTATATATAACTTGAGTGATTTATCAAAAAGCAACAGATACGCGCTAAAGTTTGCGGCCAATAGAGACGGGCACGCCACTTGACAATGCAAAAGTCAATTTGAATAGTACGGGGATTATTAATATGAGTATGTAAAAATACAGGTGCTGAAAAATCATTCTTAAAACTCCTAGTAAACTAAATCTTTCATTGATATGAGCAATTAAAAAACTCATCAAAAAACTGCAACCATTGCGGTTACAGCAGATTAAGTCGGAGTAGGGTGAATGCAATATGTTTTTTCATGGTCAGTAACTTAAAATATATTTTAGTATGAGTCAAGCCTTTGTTATAAAATTGTTACACCAAAGTAGTAATGTCTCCTTTGTGCAAAGTTAAAATATACCTTAATCGTATTTATTGATGATGCAACAAGTTGTTTGATGGCGCTTAAATTTTCTCCTTCTGAAACAACACAAGCTTACATGGAAACACTAAACGAGTACCTTGAGCAATATGGTAGACCTTGCGCAATTTATAGTGACAAGCACAGTATTTTTAGGGTAAATCTACTTTCTTATTCAGTGCTTGAGTTTGAAGGTAATAAACGCGCTGCCGCCTCATCGACGAATATGGTCACATCAGGGTGGTTTTGTAATGCTGAAGCTGTTAATGATTCAGTTATAGGACCATTTATCATGGCATTGATCACAGCTGCTTTGCTATCACCCATGGCGATTAATATGATTTTTTTTGCTTTAAGGATTGATGCAATGCCCATTGTAATGGCGTGCTTTGGTACATCATCCATAGAGTCAAAAAATCGTGCATTAGCCTCAATCGTACTGCGTGTTAAATGTGTGACATGCGTTACAGAATCAAATGGCGTACCAGGTTCGTTAAACGCAATATGCCCATTAGTGCCAATACCAAGGAGTTGTATATCTATTCCTCCAGCATTTTGGATCGCTGCATCATATTCTGCACATATCTGATTTAAATCTCCTAATCCACTGGGAACATGAGTGTTTTCTATTTTTATATTCAAATAATTAAATAGATTAAGATTCATAATTGACGATAACTTTGCGAGTGATCAGATGATAACCCTTCGTATTCATCAAGATTATATGTTTTAACATGGCTGTAATCTGTGTGATTTTCTATATGATCTTTAATCATATTACTATATACGCCTCTTGGAGATCCTCCGGTTGCTAAACCCAATATAATTTTAGGATTTTGTTGTACTGCGTGAATTAAAACAGCAGCAACTTGGGTGTTTAATTCAACTTCAGATTGGCATATTACAAGTTTCATTATTTCTCCGATTAGATATATTTAATTAGCTTTAAATTAGCTTTAAATTAGTTTTAAATTAGTTTTAAATTAGTTTTAAATTATTGTTCGTATTGTTATTATCATGCAGTTTTGTAATTTTTCGTAATTATAAAACTATTGCAGAAGAATTGCATATGATTGCATTAATTAAGATCAAAAAAAGAGTTTTATACCCAAAAAGACTTGAAGATACTGCGAGTCGGTATTCTTATGCTCACCGCCCCGGTGTCTTCAAATATTTTGGGTATAATCACCGTACTAATTTAGAATTATTTTTATTATTTTCGCAATTGAAGGTTCAAGCACATCATATGATCTCTTTACAAACGCTTTCTATCCCTACTACCAAACGTTTTACTCAATGGAAGGTAGCAACATCAGCAGCTTTTGCATTAACCTCGTTCATTCGATGAAAGGCACACAGCGTCAACTCGTTGTCATTACAGAAGATGCCTTATCAGCAGAGCGTTTGGCATCTGAAATTTATTTTTTTGGTGGACAAGCAACGGTATTTCCAGATCTTGAAGTATTGCCTTTTGATCCTTTCTCACCTCAACCTGATTTAATCTCAAAGCGTTTAGGCGTATTGTGGCATTTACAAAATGGTGATATTCCACTGTTAATTGTTGCAATGCCCGTGATGATGCAATATTTATGCCCGCCCAGTTTTTTAAGCAGTCATGTGTTAATGCTTAAAGTGGGACAAAAATTTAACCGAGAAAAACTTCGTACCGCATTAATTAATGGTGGATATTCTGCGGTTTCACAAGTGATCAGTGCGGGAGAATTTGCAATTCGCGGCGCATTATTTGATCTATTTCCAAGTGGCAGTGAATACCCCATTCGGATTGATTGTTTTGATGATGAGATTGAAACATTAAGAACATTTGATCCAGACACACAAAGAACTCTCAAAGAAGTCCCTTTTATTAATTTATTACCTGCCCGTGAATTTGAAACAACAGAAAGTGGCATTAATCGATTTAGGCGTAAATTTCGTGAAATATTTGAAGGTGATCCTGCTAAGTCAATCATTTACACTGAAGTCAGCGCGGGGCGATTCCCTGCTGGGATTGAGGCATATTTGCCACTTTTCTTTGAAGAAAGCGCCACATTATTTGATTATTTGGGCGACAAAAAAAATATCACACTCATCGGATTTCCCAATATCGCACACAGCGCACTGACGACTTGGGAGCTAATTGGGCGACGCTATGAGAGTTATCGTCATGATAGAACACGTCCATTAGTACCGCCCGAACGTTTATATTTATCGCCAGATGCATTAAATCACGCCATTTTGGATTATCCCAATATTCATGTTTTATTTAATAATACTCATGATCATCGCGATAATAATACAGGTGATCATCCTGCTCAAAATAGCCAAAATTATCTAAGCCCTCAAATTTCAGTGAATCTAGATACTTTGCCTGACTTTTAAACCAAACAAAATCTCCCGTGATATTGGTTGCTGAAAGTGCAGGGCGGCGTGAGGTTTTATTAGAAAAACTTAAAGTTCATTCATTAACGCCTGAATTATTGCCCTCTTTTGAAAATTTTTTATCGCAATCACCGCTATTCTCTTTAGTGATTGGCGTATTAGACAAAGGTTTTGTCCATGATAAACCCGCATTTACTCTGTTAACTGAATCAGAATTATTAGGCATCAAACCTAAAGCGCAACGTAAAAGAGCAAAAACAACAGATCCAGATAGCATTATTAGTGATTTAGAATCATTAAAAGAAAATGATCCCATTGTTCATTTGGCGCACGGCGTTGGGCGTTATGTGGGTTTAGAAATTATTGAAGACACAGAATTCGTTGTCATTGCGTATCAAGGTAATGCAAAACTATATGTACCCGTGAGTAGTTTGGATAGATTATCCCGCTATTCAGGTGGCAATGCAGAATACGCGCCTTGGCATAAATTAGGTTCAGAAGCGTGGGAAAAATCATGCAAAAAAGCAGCTGAAAAAGTACGCGATGCCGCTGCCGAATTGTTAGATATCTACGCACGCCGTGAGGCGCGAAAAACCGATGGATTAATGTTTGATGAAACAGAATATAACCACTTTTCAAGTAGTTTTCCTTTTGAGGAAAACAGCAGACCAAAATGCTGCCATTATCGCAGTCAAGCACGATTTATTTTTTAGGAAAAATGGATCGTATTATATGTGGCGATGTGGGTTTTGGAAAAACAGAAGTCGCCATGCGTGCAGCATTTATCGCAGTATCTGGCGGCACACAAGTCGCGATGATTGCGCCAACAACCTTACTTGCTGAACAACATGCCAAAAATTTTGCAGATCGCTTTGCAGATTGGCCCTTTAAGATCGCCTCACTATCACGTTTTAGATCTCCAAAAGAAGTTAAAGCAACACTAGTTGATCTTGAAAATGGCAAAGTCGATATTGTGATTGGCACTCACAAACTTTTATCATCTGATATCAAATTCCAACAATTGGGCTTAATGATTATTGATGAAGAGCACCGCTTTGGGGTGCGCCAAAAAGAACAATTGAAAGGATTACGTGTCGATGTGAGCGTACTAACAATGACGGCAACGCCTATTCCCCGCACTTTAAATATGGGATTATCGGGGCTAAAATCTTTATCAATTATCGCAACGCCGCCCGATGGACGTTTGGCTGTCAAAACGTTTGTCAACGAATGGAACGATGCGTTGATCGTTGAAGCCGTCACGCGAGAATTAACCCGTGGTGGGCAAGTTTATTTTTACATAATGATGTGGCAAGCATTCAAACTCATTCAAAGAACACTCATCCAATTATGTGGCGAGGCGTTCGTATTGGGATTGCTCATGGGCAAATGCGCGAGCGGGAATTGGAACAAGTGATGCTTGATTTTTATCATCAACGCATTAATCTCTTACTATGTACCACCATTGTGGAATCAGGGATTGATGTTCCCACCGCCAATACCATGATTATTAACCGTGCGGATAAACTCGGTTTAGCACAATTACATCAATTACGAGGACGTGTTGGGCGCTCATCTCACCGAGCATATTGTTATTTGATTACACCAAAACCAAAAAATATGACCGCAGATGCAACCAAGCGCATTGAAGCGTTTACCGAAACATCTGCCCTTTGGGGGCTGGATTTATGCTCGCCAATCATGATCTTGAAATTCGTGGCGCGGGTGAATTATTAGGTGAATCTCAAAGCGGACAAATTAACGAAATTGGCTTTGGCTTATATATGGAAATGCTCACTAAAGCGGTTGAATCTATCAAAAAAGGAGAAGAAATTGATATTGATGCACCTTTTAAAATGGGCGTAGAAATTGACTTAGGACAAGCAGCGTTTATTCCAGATGATTATTTGCCCGATGTAAATATGCGTTTAACCTTTTATAACGTATTTCTAGTGCCAAAGATGAAGATTTGCTCAATGATTTGCAAATAGAAATGATCGACCGTTTGGATTATTACCTGATAAAGCAAAAGCATTATTTAAAATCACATCCATTAAACAGCAAGCCAACCCATTAAATCTTAAAAAAATAGATGCAAATAAAGAAGGTGTACGCATTGTATTTGGCAATAGCCCGAAAATTAATGTGCAAAACTTAACCCAAATTTAGTACAAACTAAATCCAATTTATATCAACTTCAAGGGCAAGATGTTTTACGCTATAAACTGCCTCTGGATAATCTTGAATTACGAACCAATGCGGTGTTAGGAATTTTAAAGACCCTTACGTAATAAATATATGCTTAAAAAATAAAAATTTAAAAAAAGGATTCAGATTATGACAATTTCTATTTTAGCTTCACCGATTGAGTTTTAAGGCATGAAAGGTGTCGGTAATGTTCACTTAACCTTTGCAGATAATCAGCGCGTTTATGCCATGATTGGTGAAAATGGCGTTGGTAAAACAAAGTGTTTGGAATCCTTGTTTCAATTGCTTTGTTGTGCTTCAGAGACGATTTGTCAATCACTAGGAGGTAATAATGCTTATCTAGTTAACCTAAATTTTCTTTACCAATAAAATCAAAGATGAAATTGTTTTAATAATTACATCCAGAGCAATCATAATAAATTTTTTTCTGACCAAAAATATGACCATTAATGATTATTTTGACATGCATCAAATGCCACTTGTGTTTTTGGGCTCTCAAAATCGGGGCTATGTTTCAGGAGAAACAAACACTACAACTAGACATATCGGATCATTTGAACAAAGAAAGGTGGAATATTTTCAAAAATTATTCAATGCAATGGATAGTGATTTTCAAGCTTGAATATGAACACTAATATTTCATCTTGGTTTATCATCCGTGCTCAATCCTCAAATCCTTATCAAGATGCTAAAGATAATCGTAAAGTTGAAATTGATACTGTATTGCAATTGCTCAATAAAATTGATCAAAAAATCTCACCTGAATTTCTAGAAAATTTCTGGAGATGGGCGCGTATTTTTAGAAATCAACCAACAAAAACGAAGCTTAGATGAGTTAAGTTCAGGCTATGCGTCCATTCTTAAAATCATTCAAGCAATCATTGCAGGTTATGCCTATTTCAATAATGAAACACAATTACAAAATATTCGCGGCATTGTATTAATTGATGAGATTGAAAGCCATTTACACATGAAATGGCAATCTAATATTATCTTATTACTCAAAGAACTTTTTCCCAATACAATATTTTATATCACCACACATTCATCGATTGTATTAACTCAATTAGAACAAGGTGAAGCCTATCGTTTAGAGCGTGATGAGAGCGATGGCATTGTTAAAACGCATTTAATTGAACGTCCAGATAAGGCAGCATTTGTCGATATTTTAAAAGAAGCATTAATTTAGATGTGAATAAACTAAAGCTCGAACGCATGTCGCCAGATAAACAAAAAGAAGCAAAGGCACGGTTATTGCGCTTACTGTCTCCAATAGGGGAAAAATAATGAATATGCCTGTAAGAAAAATATTATTAGATGCCAATATTATTATATCGGCCTTTAGAGATCGAAATAAACCAGCAGCAGAAAAAAGCCCAAAACACTAATGATTTTATCGCCTTGCTCACGAAGAGAATGTGACTTTTGCCGTAACACCTCTTATTTGTTATGAAGTTTTACGTGGTGCAAAAACAGAAGATGAGATTAAGGCACTGAAAGAAATGATTAATGATTTTGAAAATTTTGTTATTTACCAAGAAATATCTGATCTTGGTGCGATGATTTATAGACAAAAAGCATATGAATTATTAGAGAATAATCTTAGTGCTAACCCTCTCAAGCGATCATTGATATCTGCCACTTCGCCAGTGCAAAATGTCTTAATTTGGAATTTCTTAGCCAAGATAAGGAAATTGCGGGATATGAAAAAATTTAGCTGAATTGGCATCATTAATACCGTGAAAATTTATTCTTTGCGTATCTGATACGTAATCGTATGTAACTCATAGGCTAAACAATAAGGCTAAACAATCATCTAAGTAATTTTTTAAAAATATCGTATTGCTTCTTGTCGTCTGCCATTGAATATACCCCTAACGCGCGTTTAGAAACAATTTGGAAGTAAGATTGACAATGTTTTTTCCACGTTGATCTGAAAAATTACTAAGTAATGAGGCGATATATCCTGAAAATGATATTTTTAAGTTTCTCGTTGTAGGCAATTGGATGAATTATATATAAAATTTAAGACTTTTCCTAAGTTCCTAGTATAATTACAATATTGAAATATTGTATAATTGTTGTATTTGAAATATTGTATAATCAGACCCACAGAATATTTTGAGTAAATAATACGGAGCTTTTTACTGAGATGAAAAGAACATCTATCATAATGATTGCAATGGCAACTATTTTTAGCAGGGTGCTCTATGGCACCTGAATACATCAGACCAGAGTTACCTGTTTCGGATCAATTCCCAGCTATTGATGCTAAAACAGCAAGCGGTATGAAATTAGTTTCATGGAAAGAATATTTTTAAAGATCCTCGTCTAAATAAATTGATAGAGTTAACACTTGAAAATAATAGGGACTTAAGAGTTGCAACACTCAATATTCAAAGGCTACGAGCTGAATATGGTATTTCAGAAGGTTCAAGATTGCCTGATATTGGAATGTCAGGAGGGAATACTCGTAGAGGCAGTCTGCTTGATAGAAAATGAACGCACACTCGCAAATAAAACGAGTGGAAATTATAATATTAGTTTTGGGATTTCTAGCTATGAGCTAGATTTTTTGGTCGATTAACATCGCTTAAGGATGTCGCATTAAATAAATATTTAGCATCAGAAGAAGGGCGTAAAAACAGCTCAAATGCTATGATTTCTCAAGTAGCCCAGCTATATGTTAATGAACAATTATCTCAAGAACAATTAGCACTTTCACGGAATACTTTGAATGCAAATCAATCATCTTATAAATTAATCAAACAGCAAGTTGATGCAGGTTTATCGCATTGACCTAGATTTAAAACAAGCGGAAACTCAAGTTCTGGCGGGCAAAATTGCGGTCGCAGTTTGCAGAACGGCAGTCTATGCAAGCACTTAATAAATTAAATCAAGTTGTTGGTGTTGATGCAAAAATATTGCCAGAAGGTTTTAATTTAAGTCAAATGAGATTGGTAAGAACTTACCCGTTGGATTACCATCTGAAGTATTACTTAAGCGTCCTGATATTATTGAAGCTGAACGTAATTTAATGGCAGCAAATGCGAATATTGGCGCAGCGAGGGCTGCTTTTTCCCACGTATTTCTCTTACATCCACTGTTGGCTATATTAGTCCCGTGTTTAGTGATTTAGGTTAGTGATAGGACAGGGTCATGGAATACGGGAATTTCAGGAACTTTACTATTTTTTCTTGGGGTAAAAATATGAATAACCTAGAGATTCGAAATTGAGTAAAGGTATATCTGTTGCACAATATGAAAAGGCAATACAAGGTGCATCAGAGAAGTTGCAGATGCGCTAGTTGCAAAAAAAACCATTAGATGCACAAGTTAAGTCTCAAGTTGCATTGGCTGCAGCAGAACAAGAGCGGTTGAATTTATCTCAATTACTTTATAAATAATGGTGTTGCGAGCTACTTGGATGTATTAGATGCACAAGAACATTGTTTAATGCAAGACAGAATGTATTGACTGCAAGAACAACAGAAATTACGAATAGTATAATTTATTGCTGCATTAGGTGGTGGTTACGACGAATCTTATTGAAAGAACCTCTCAAAAAATCAGTGAATGAGAGTACGATTAAAAATAGTAGTTTATTTAAGCCTTATCCAAGAGAAAGTAATTGTTTTATAGATGAAATTATAAAGCATATAAAGCCTCATATAAAACTTCGTAAATTTTATATGAGGCTTTATCATGAGTGTATTTATACCCAAAAGATTTGAAGATTCTGGCTAGTATGCGTAATCAACACAAAATGGTTGCATCGTGCAAGGAGGTCTTCAAAAGTGATGGGTATATCTTTTAGAAGAGATATTAAAGAGCAGTGGGTAAAAAGAATTTTATGAATCGCAGCCTGAAACAGAATATCAACCCTAAAGGTTCATACGCATCCTATATGATTCAGCAATTATGTATTATTGGTGGTGCTTCTCCAGATTTTAAACTCAATTCAATTACATTGCGTACTTTAAAAATATAGTTTTTATGTTTTTTTTGTATTTACTAGCGTATTGTCTTTTTTTGGTGTATCTAAAGGGCTTTCTAGCCCAATAAATCCTTTTCTTTTAGTGGGTTCGATACTATTATTCATTTAATTTCTTTGATTGCCAGTTTGATTAATGTCAAAAGCTTTTTTGTATTGCTTTTAACTTATCGCGCAGTGTGTACAATTTGTAATATTAAGAATGGCACCAGATATATTGCTTTTTACTGATGAGCCATTAAATATTAGTCAACATATTAAAGATAACGATTTTAATTTGATTAATAAAGGTTTGGCTCGTTCACAAACACAGTTATTACTTTTTCAAGTATTGAGTCATTTAGCGTGGACATTGAGTTTTTATGGAATACTACTTGCGCTAATATTCCAATTTATTCCTAATCATTATGATTTTTATTTGGGTGGAACTTTACAAATAAAAGACTTTTGCTGTACGAACAAATAGGGTTTATATTTGATTTTTTTCCTAAAATTATTGGAATATCAGGCGTTCCCGATTCTATTTATAGCGTAACAATAGCAGGAAAACTGGATGATGCTCAGCGTAGCATGTGGGCTAGTTGGATTTTAAAAATGATTGTTGTATATGGGTTATTTCCACGATTATTGCTTTATTTTATTGTTTTTTAAGATTTAATTTTCGTGTGAAATTACATTGCAATAAGTTTAATCATTTGCATATTGAAAGTATTATCAATGTAGTAGATAAAGCACCATGCTATTTTACCTAAAATAGTTAGGAGGAAGAAAACAACAAAAGGAAATGGTTTTTATGCGGTTGCGATTGAGTGCGCCCCAGATTTAGAATTTGGTTCTTTGGATTTGATTTTTCTAAATGATAGGAAGAGCCGATCATCATTTTTATCCAATTTACGAAATTATCCTGCCCAAAATTTATGTATTATTGTTGATGCGATGAAGACACCAGATAGAGGAACATTAAGTTTAATGGGGAGCTGTTAGATTATCATTACATAGCGCCTTTTATATTTAATTGATAGTCACAATAGCGAGCTTGCACCTATTTGGCGTAAAAAACTAGATCAAATAATGCGAGAGAAAGAGTTATTGTTTGTTGATTTACCAGACTTAACATATTGGCTTAAGAGAAATATACTTTTGATTTTGTTATGAGATCTTCAAAGGTGACGGGTATATATTTTTGTTTTAACGATAACTCATTAAGTTAATTTTCTTTTTTATATTTACGATAGTTCATGTAAATAGTGGTAGATGCATAAATAGCAACCAGTCCCCCATAGTGTATTGAATTCTTTGCTTACATTTTGTAATGTTGCACCCATTTGATTAATACGAACCATAGCATCAATGCCTGCCCTTGATGGAAATATATTGGCAAAATAATGGATGTATTCGGGTGTTAAGTCACGCGGCCAAGATGTGCCTGATAGGAAGAATAAACATATCCGATAGGTGCAAATGCTAGATAAACTTGTTCATTTTTGGACATCATATGGCTCAAAGTCATGCCTAATAAGCTAATTGATAAAAAGATAGGGGATACTTACCCAAAATAAATCTGAAAAATGACCAATTCTTGGTATTTCATATAAATATGGAACAAATATATTGTAGATATAAAAACAAAAGGTATACAAGAAAACGTATGCAATTAATTTCCAAACGTAGTATAAAGTGTATTAACCATTCGGTTAGAAGCGATATGTATGAGTTTTTGCTCTCTTGAATTTGAATAGTAGATAATCCTAAAATACATATCCCCATTAATAATGTTTTGCTGTAAAATTAAATTAAATGAGGCAGGGAGCAAATAGGTTGCATATCCTGCTTTGAGGATTAAATAAGGGGATTAATGTTGCGATAAATGGCGCAACAGTTGTTTGCGCAGTTGATAGATTTATATTTTGGCTTAATAACGCTGTAATGATGTTTCTTGTGACATAGAGGCTGCTACATTTGAAACAGCTGTTGCAACTTGCTTGTAAATTAATAAGAAACTAGCATCGTTGAATGCCACAACAGGGCTTTGTTTCTCTGCAACTAAATTACGTTCAAAATGCAGTGGAATTTGTATAATTCCAAATGCATTACGCTTAAATAATGCGATTTTGCGTCGTCTAAATTTTTTGCTATCTCTATAATTTTTGTATTTTGATGTGCATCAAGCCGCCTTAAAAAGTCACGGCTTGCATTGTTTTATCATGATCAATGGCAATAATTGGAATATTGTGACTTACTTCATTTAAAAAAGGTTGGGGATAAAAAAATAAAAAAGTGGCGCAAAAATAATGACGGAGATAACGGCTTTATTTTGGAATATGCGCCGCAATTCAGCGAGCGCAATTTGAAAAATTATAATCATTGGCTCACCTTGCTTTGTTGTGAATCTTGTTCTTTGAAATATTGGTTAGAATTTTGTTTTTTTAATTAGTAAAATTAATACCCTACAAGATGAAATCTAGGATTAATAAATGCAAAACGGGCTTGAGTGATGCGATAAAAAACCCCTCGGGGGTTTTTGGTAAAAGGATTTCAGTGTTTTGTAATGGCAATGTCGCCCCCCAACCATTTTGAAACCCCCCCCTAATATTCTAGGAAAAGTACCCCGAAAAAGCCAAATCAGTTCCCCCAATAAAACCATTAAACTAAGTGCTTTTTTCATATTGGTATTAGATGCGCAAAAATTGCACAGACAGTAATGTTCCAATAATAAAGAGGAAGTCTGGGGATGAAAATGAGCAAATGTCCGTTGAAAGGTAACCCCAGGAAGAAAAAAAAAATATCTAAAAAAAAAAGAAAAAGGAAAAAAGTAAAAAAATAGACCATTAGTTTCCCCAAAATAGGAACATCGCGCTCCCGCCAATACGTTTAAAATATACGCGGTGGCAGAATTTTTATGTTTCAAGGGAGACAACTAATGCTGCGGTAAAAATTTTGCAATATAACAAAAAAAGGCCCTTTTAAATAAATAGTGAGAAAAATAATTTGAGGTAGGTTTTAAATAAAAGGCTGATTAAGGAATAGAATTCATTGGGCCTTTAGAAATTAAAGGGTGCCCGTTCTCATACCTAACCCTGATGAAAATTTGTGTATTTACTGCCGCAACCCCCTTTTGCCATATTTTAGAGCCCGTTTTTCCCTGAAAACCTTTAAATTGTTTATCAAAAAAAGCAAAACCCCCTCAGGTTGTCTTGCAGCCCTACATCACGTTTCAAAATTTGTGGAAACATAAGTATTCCATAAGCTTTTTGTGATAGAATAGTTGTTTTGCGCATATAATCATTTAAAATGGGATTTAACATTTACTTAAAATGTTTGCATCAATGCCAACGGAAATTTTTGTTTGTGAAAAATTTTACTTTTTATCTGGGTTTGACGACCCCCCAAATTGGAACCCTTTTTGGGCAATACCAGGCCCCATATGAGCCCCCAAATTCAGAAAAAAAAAAAAGCCCTTTAATTTGCAAGAGGTAAAAAAAAACAGAATAAAAAGGGAAATTTTTTAAATTTGGTTGTTTTTGATGCAGTTCACGAAAAATAATAAGTGGGATCCCAAAAGGGGGTTTTTTTTCTTCATAGTTTTTTTTACTTCCATGGGGTATTGCTGTCTTTCCAAAAATTTAACCCTAAACTGGTTTTAACGCTCTTGTAGGGATTTCCCAAATTTTTTTAAAATAAAAATCACCGTTGCTTTAGTTGTCCCCAAATTTTCCCATATTCCCCTAATGGATTAATCGCGGTAACTTTTGTTTAAACTTCTTGATTTTTGGCCCCCGCATTTTTACTATAAAAAAAAATCCCCTTTTTTTCGGGTCCACTTAACATATCTTCTGGACTTTAAGGGTAAACCCAAGATCACCCAAATTTTTGAGGGTTGAAAAGAGGGGTTTTTTCCTGCTTTAAATTTAATTGACCTATTTCTGCAACCCTAAAAAACAATTACGACCGGGGAAAAGGGCTGGGGAGAGAAAGTTCTTTAATATCGTTTTAATTTAAATTTAGCAGGCTTTAGTTTGGTTTAAATTTCGCTCTGCAAAGTCCCTTTTTTTCTTCTGTGCTCCCTGCCATTTTCTGCAAGCCCTAAATTCGCTTTACCCAAAAACCAAACGTTTAAGGGCATTTTGGAAATTACTTGATGATGATCGTAACTTTGTTGAGAAACCCCCCTTTCCCCAAACCCCAATTTGCCCTCAAACGTGAAAAAAGATTTTTGGGCTAAATGTAAATTTGTTTGTTCACGGGCAAATTTTGGCTTTGGGGGGCCGTTCACAATTCTATACGTTTTCTATAACTGCTTTTTATCTGTTTTAGCAATTGCAAAGTGTTGCAACGCTGTTGCAAAAATTGTGCTTCAATTGGGGACGGGAAAAGGTTTTAAAAAGTTTATCCCCGGTTTACTTGATCACCGCCCATCTACAGGGGGTTTTGGGAACCGTCCGGGAAACCTTTAATGCAAAATTTCTATACGGTGCCCATCGACTTAAATTTGGGCAATAAAGTTTAAATTTTAGTGCAAAAAGAATGCAAAGATAATAGGTGAAAATTAGGAAGATAAAACCCCATATTGTTTTTAAAATTTTTTTTTTGGCTCGGTCTGCCCATGATAAATAGCCCCAAATTTTATTGGGGGTAAGATATAGAATAAATAGTCGAAAAAGAAATATTTTAAAACATAAAAACAAGTAGACAATCATATTAATACATGGGATATTGTATGAATTAACGGATATTACGCATTAAATAACTGATGTTAGCACTGAATAAAATTTTTTTAAAAACCCCCAACCATCATTGCGGACTTTATCCGCAATGACAAAAGCAATCACAAGCAAGCAAGACCAATATCTGTTTCTTTTTTTTGTCATCCCCCTTTTAAAAAAGGGGGTTGCAGAAATAATAAGGGGGGGTGGCTATTTGATTTAAACCTTCCTTTTCATTAAAACCAAAAAAATGATATTCATATTTTTTATCGCTTGCCCTGCACACCTTTAAAACCCGATTATCTTTCACGCCTAAATAAAAATTGTCGCCAAAGAATGCAAAAAGAGTAATGAAAAATTTTTATACCCCGTACAGGGGCGTGGGTTTTAGGGGCTGATTTTGGGGGCAATATATTTAAAAAAAGGTTTTGTTTTTTATGAAATTTTTTAAAAAATTTTTTTGTAAAGCTTTTAAGGTGCTAGGGCGGATAAATTTTTCATAAAAATGTTGCAAAAATGCCTCTATTCATTTGGGCTAAAAAGGGGAAAAAAGGAGTGAATTTTTCTAAATTTTTTAAGTTCTTGGGTGTTTCAGGATGATGTCTTTTGCCCTTTTAAAGCCATAAACTTTGGGGGGGGGGGGGAACTATCAAACTACTTTGCAAAAATAATACTAAGATCCCGCTTTTCGCCAGCACCAGATACCCAGATTTACAATCGGCAATTAATGAAAGTGGTCCCATTTCACCCCCTTTTAGGAAAGGTGCGAAGCCAATTTCATAAAAGTAAGGGGAACAACCAGGGTTTTCTAAGATCCGCATCTTTTAAACTGTGTTTTATTTAAAAATGGTAAAAAAAGATCTGCTTTTTTTAAAAGGGCTGGGGCTGTATGTTCTTTTTTCATACCCTTTTGTAAAAAAAAAAGGGGGCAGGGAATGCGAAAATGAGGGAAAAATCAATAATTTTTATTTCCCCTTTCTATGAATTTCCCCCCTTTTTCATTGCAACCAAACCCGTGGTTTTGGGGGGAAAAAAAAAAAAGTTGCACTCATATTTAAAATTTGGGCTATCAGGGCTAAAAAATTTTAAATCACATTGACCCTTTTAAAGATCGGAAATTCCCCGTACCTGCGTACCCGCATCACTGCGGGATGCATGGGAAAGAATTTGAGTGCGGGGTGCGTATTTAATAGTCGTACTAATTTAATGCCCGTATGCCAGTTGCCCCAAAAATGCCATTTTTAATCATATTTTTTTTCCCTTTATCTAAATTAAAAGAACTATTTGCTTTTTGGCTCTTTCCCTTTTTCTAGGGGTAAGTAGGATGGTAAAATTCAATTTTACCCGCAACAAAGAAATCATTTGGGGTAAAAGTTTTTTTTCTAAAGCCTTTTTCCCCGCGTTTTGCAATTGTATCTTTGAGTTGAGTCCTTCAAAAAATTCCTTTGCTGATTCTCGATGTTTATATCGAAAATCTTTCCAATGACGTTTTACTGTTTTTTGCAAAGCCTGCGGGGGACTTTTTTTTGATTCATTTGCTTCCAAACCCCAATCTTCCAAAACACCTCCGCTTCTTTGATCTGTCAGTGCCCAAAAATCGTTGAATAGAACTTTTAATCGATAAGCGCCCCTAATTGGGAAACCAAATAATCGCCTCATTTACTTAACCTTTGTTCGATGTTAAATTATTTCTATTTTTCAGAAAATATACTTCGTTTTTTTGGAAAAAAACATCTCTTTTTGTTCAGCCCTTTGGGGCAGATTCCCTTTATTGAGCAATTTTTTTGACATGAAAACGATCAAAAGGGATCGGTGTATTTGGAAAAAATTTAGCGCACCCCCTATAAATGCAGGGGATAGATCCATGCTAAAACTCTTCAATTCTAAAAGATCAACCTTTTTTTCTAAGGACTTGCAACGTTTTAAACACGTCTTTGTTTTTGCCCACGGTGACAGAATCACTTTGGGAAATTTTCTAAATCAACACAAAGAAACATATTTATGCCCTTTTTTTGCCCAAATTTCTCTTGCCCAAGTAAGCGATATCCCCAAAAGGTGTTTTGATAGCTCCTTGAACCCAAGAGAAAAAACTCTCCCACCCATTATCATGAAAATTTAGCAAAGAGCGATCTGCGATGGGGACTTCTTTCTCAACTAATTCTGACAAAAAGCTTTAAAGAGCAAAGTAAACCCTTACTTGGGGTGCCCAAGGCCTTAACCGTTCAACTTTGCCATTGAACCGTTTCCCAGGGAAACCTGCAAGAAAAAAATTCTTTTATTCAAAGTGGTTAACATGCTCCAAAATCGTCGTTAGCTCTGCATTACCGCACAAGGCGATTACTATCATCAAAAAAACTGTGACCCGGGTATAAAAAACATTTTAAAGCTCTTACCCCTTTGTTTGGTTTAAAAAAATCAAATTTTTTCATACCCCAAGGGACTAAATTTTTTAATTTTTTTGAAAAAATTCCCTTTCCTTTCAATGGCTTTCCCTCTTTATTTAAAAACCTAAATTTATGCCTTACCCACAAAAAGCAAAGAGCCTTTTTTTGTTTTAAAAACGGTGAGATCGGAAAATTTTACAAAAAATGTTTTTAAAAAGTTTCGATGTATTTAAAAATTCCTACAGCTTTTTTATTGTATTTTGATGAACCCAATAATATTAAAAGCAAAAGGTTTAATGATGAATCATTCTGATAAAAAAAAAAGAGAAAAATAAATTTTTAAAGTATTAATGGTTGTCAAAACTGCTACAAAATAATTTTATATATGCTATTTTTTTCAGAAAAGATCCCCTTTTTTCAAAGAAATAATGCATCAAAAGTCCGCAACCCCTCAGAATTGCAGGGTTATTTAATCTTTTGTAGCCATATTCATTGGGACAATCCAAACTTTGAAAATTTCATGCACGAGTCGTGTAAATTATAAAATCAAGTTTTCCTCTATAAAAAAATCCCCCAAAGAATGCATACCTATATTGAAAGTACTTTAAAACAAATTTTTAAAAAAAAAAAGTCATTGATCTTGCAGCAAAAGATACTGAAAGTATTGGTGGGATGCATTGAGTCAGCGAGATTAGATTTTTTTTTAGTCAAGAGGGGGAAGCTTGATGGGGGCGGATCTGGAAAAAATTACCCTTGAATTTCTCCTTTATTGGGCCCCTTACAAAAACTTTACACAATGAAAGCACATAGATTTGGTGAAATCGTACATTCTAAAAAATTTTTTAAATTTTAAAAAATCATGCCCTTTTGTGGAGCCCCCGGGTTTCAAGCGTAATTTCACCCAAAAATGGTCAATTACGTTATTTGAATGCAGCGTAGTGATACAAAATGTATTTTGATATCAGCAAAAGTCATGATGTGACCAAAATACAAAAATAAGCGTGGGCTTTTCAAAAATGGGCATTTTTTGATAAAGGGGGAAGTTGAATGCGTGATGACTTTTTAAAATGGGTTGACTTAGGAAAAAATTTCCCTTTTAGATGTATTTTTTGAGGATTTAAACAGTAGAGATTTGGATGCAGCACTTCTAGCAGAAGATTATTGTGTGCGAGTAAAAATTTTTACATGCTCACAAAAACAGAGTGAAATGGCAAAATGCGACCTGTTTAAAATTTATATTTTAAAGAATGATCTGAAATTATTTTTTAGTTATTTTTAGTATTTACTGACGTAGTATTTATATTTTATATTCAAGGACAAATTATGAGTTTATTATTTTTTACTTTTGAATCAGTATCTGAAGGGCATCCTGATAAAGTTGCGGATCAATTTCTGTGCAGTATTAATGCAATTATTAGACAAGAAACATGCACGTGTCCGCTTGTGAAACAATGGTTAAAAAAAAGGTGTCGCAATTGTTGCTGGTGAGGTAACAACCAATGCTTGGGTTATTTAGAAGAGCTAGTGCGTAAAATCATTACTGATATTGGATATAACTCTTCCGGGCCCTTGGTTTGACGGTGCAACGTGCGCGATTTTTAAAAGTCATTGGAAAACAAAGTGCGGATATTGCACAGGTGTTGATCGCTCAAAGCCTGAAGATCAAGGTGCTGGAGACCAAGGATTAATGTTTGGTTTTGCATCAATGAAACAGATGTGTTAATTGCCTGCTCCCATTTACTACGGGACAAACCGTTTTGGTTAGCGTCAAGCGGAAGCTCGTAAACTGGGTCAATTATCATGGTTAAAGCCCAGATGCCAAATCTCAAATTACATTTGCTTATCATCCAGATGGCCCTCAATTGCACATTTTGATGCAGTGTATTATCCCTCAACATAACCCTGATATCACCCAAAAGATTTAAAAGAAGCGGTGATGGAATAATCATAAAGCAATTTTTTACCCCACATTGGTTAACTAAGATACAAAATATCATATTAATCCAACAGGGAATTTTGTAATCGGGGGGAAACCCATAGGAGATTGCGGCTTAACTGGGCGTAAAATTATTGTAGATACATACGGTGGAATGGCACGCATGGGGGCGGGGCATTTTCTGGAAAAGATCCATCTAAATAGATCGTTCAGCTCCCATATGCAGGAAGATATGTTGCAAAAAATATTGTCGCTGCGGGTTTGGCAGAAAAATGTGAAATCCAAGTATCTTATGCGATTGGTGTTGCAGAGCCAACGTCAATTTCATCACAACATTTGGTACAAATAAAGTGCCTGAAAGTTTGATAGAAGCGTTAGTACGTGAGCATTTTGATTTGCGCCCATATGGCATCAATAAAATGCTTGATCTTTTGCATCCAATTTACCAAGAGACTGCAAGTTATGGTCATTTTGGTCGTGACCCGTATGAACTAAATTATGGAAGATGGACAAGGGTGTAAAACAAACTGCAACAGCATTTAGCTGGGAGGAAAACAGATAGAGCAGAGATTTTGAAAAAATCAGCAGGCTTATAATTGAATCTCTTAAGATTCGAGCTTAAAAAATTTAAAGTATTAATTTTTTTATTTAGGAGTTATTAGGATGTGTAATTTTTAAAACTATCAATTGCAATTGCAATTTTATTTTCATTAAATGGTTGTATTCGCAATCCAAAGCCAGCGGGAGCAACAGCTGAACTCCCCGTATAATGCAGGCTAATTAGTAAATTGGTGAGTAATAATATATATGGTAACATGAGACTTAAAGCCATTTTTTTAATACAAAAAATGGCTTTTATTTATTTTTTCAAGACGAATATACCCAAAGACTTGAAGATGCTGCAAGGAGATCTTCTAGTATGACGGGTATAGACTTAAATCAATAAATCATTTCCCTTTAAGCACAGGTACACCAATAAGTGTTGATACTTGTGGTACAACTGATGAATGGTGTGTACTGATTAACCACTTTTGACCATTCCATTTATAGACAAATGTATAGCGGCCTTGATAGTTTTCAGATTTTTTTCCATAAGAAGAGTATATAAACCAGAGTCAATCGCCGTATTACGTTAATTTGAATATTTCTAGAATCAATTACTTCGCTTGGGTTTTTTCTGCATAAAATCATGAAAGTATGTTTTTTTTATCTTCTGATGAAATGCGCACTTTATTCGAAAACTCAGGTATGAAGACGAATCTACATCATAATTAGCCACCATTTTATTAGGGCTACGGAAATTAAGCGATGCATTCCAGCGATCAAAAAAACTCGCGACTTTTTTATCTGTAGTTGTCTGACATTTTCGGTTGCAACTTTTGCAGCATCCGAAAACACAAGTTATAAACTTGGGTTTCTCTTTTCCCTTTTTTGGAGCGCACAACCTGTCTTGCAGCACTACATGCAAGTGAATATTAACTTATACATAAAAACCCTTTCCTTAAAATCAATTTATCAAGGCATACCTAAAGTAGCATATGCACTGCCATTAAATAAGGCGGCAAATTATATTGCTTATCTTTCCTCTAACAATGTAATAATTTTTTTATCTTAAAATTAACCATATAATAGTAGATGAACATTTTTTGATTTTTGATTTTTGATTTTTGATTTTTTATTTTTGATTTTTAAAAAGCATACAAATATTATGCGTGTTCAATATCAAATGACAATACTCTGAAATATGAGAAATCCCTAATAAGCACATGATAACTCGGTCATACCAAACGCAATGCCTGAACAGTCGGGCATATTTTCTAAAGATTTTAGCAAAGCATATCTATTAAAAGGGGTTCTAATCCTCTTTTGATTCGCATTTCATTATTTTTGCATAAACCGTATTCGTTGCTCTACTGGATCTGTTAGCTCATGAATCCATTTGCAATTCCAATCCTTTCCAATAAATTTCAACCCGCTCCCCTACTAAAAAACCATCTTCAACAAATGTTTGAGAAAGGGATGCTGACTTGCAGGATAATGATAAACAAGCGTTAATTCATCTGGATTGATTTTAGGTTCGATTAGATGAGACATAATAAGATCAAGCCATTCATCTTTATCTTCAGGAAAAAAAAGTTAAATCAATTGATGCGTTTGGGATGAGTGCCTCAAGCATTGGAATTGCCCGCGGTCATGGGTCTAAACCCCAGAAACTTCTAAAAATAAATGGCGATAACTAATCCGCCGAACATTCAGCACTGGTAAATCTAAAGGGTGCTTTAGATTTGATTCGAATTAATCTTTGGCAAATTCGCATACAAATAACTAATTAAATCAACCGACTCTCCATTAAATCTGCCAAAGAGTAATGAGGTTGATACCATTCCCAAACATCGAAAATTCTGGGTTATGACGTGCCCCAAATTTACCATCTCTAAAAACTTTGCATATTGAATAAATTGCGCCACTTCCTGAAGCAAAAGTTTGCGTTCATGGCAAATTCAGGTGATGTATTTTAAAAAAAATGCTGATTAAAAGCGCATCCTGGTCCTGATATTGGGTAGTAAAGCTATGTAATGCAGGGTCTGGATTACCTGCAAAAGACAAAATCGGCGTATCTACTTCCCACAAAATTCCGTTGTTCAAAAAAATTTCGGATGTATTGATAAATATAACCCACGAGTACGCAGTATATTTATTTTAGACATATCTATGTCCGTCATACTTAAACCTCCATTTGTTTTATTTGTAACTGCCCAGCAGGGCATTAAGTTAAGAGGCTTTTTTCTTATAAGGATTTTGATTTAAACGAAACAACCTCCCCCAGCCCCTCCACAAGAGGGCTGCACCCTACAAGGGAGTTCTTCTTTTTGTTTTGATCTTGTCATTGCGGGACCCAAGTTCGCAATGACGAAACAAGAAACGTATACTAAAAGTGATTTTTTAGAATTCCCATTGGTGGGGCGATCTAAAAACCGTTTTACACCAAAATAACCACTTTTTAATACTACAATTACACCAAACCCAAAACACCCCCCCAAACCACTTAAAGGATTTGGAAATCCCACGAGATAAAAAACATATTTCATGAAACAAAACATACAATATACGCAAATGCACCTGCTAAAATCCCTGCTAAAGCACCCAATATTGCAAATTCATCAGTAATGAATATAAAGAATTCTCCGTTTTTGTACCAAATGTTTTAAACAGGAAATTTTTCCTAATCGTGTGGGTTTGTGTCGTTTGAAGCGCAACAAATAACACTAAAATCCCTGCCAAAAGGGGTAAATAGAAAATGGCGCTCATGCCAAACCCGACTCGCTCAATTATCCCTTTAATCCGATCCGTTAAAATCACTTACACATCAATCATTGTGACTGTTGGATATGTTTTGATCAGCTGGGATAACTTAATTGCTGTGCTTTTGACCAATAAAAAGCACTCATCCACGTTGCAGGAAAATGATTCAATGCATTTTTCGGGGAAAAATAAAAAAATCGCATTCACTGACTCCCAATCAATTTTTCTAAATGATGTTATTTGATAGAAATTTGGGTCACCATTAATGATAAAGGGTCACCTTATCACCCAGCTTAAAACCAAAACGCTCTGCTAATTTATCTTCTATAGAAAAAACCATTTCTCCATTTTGGGTACGCATATCAAGCGGGGGAAATTCTCCGCTTACTAAGGTATTTCCTTTGGGCAGTGCTTTAGTCCAAGAGAAATTATATTCACGCTTTGCCATTCGTTTTGCTTCATCATCTTGATATAAATCACTTGAAAAACTCTGACCATTCCACGTACTAATACGCCCTCTCACAAGAGGATAAAATACAATTTCATCTTCTATATTTTCTATATTTTCTATATTTTTTGTATTATCCGATTGAGATTTTGGAGAATTTCTATTTTGAGTAATCCAACTTTGAATATCCGAAACTTGATCACTAGGTACATTAATCATAAATTGATTGGGTGCATTTGCGGGTAACGAAGTCGTCCAGGCATTCAATAAGTCTTGCCTCACCAGAGTTAATAGCAACAAAATCATAAGACTAAACCCAATCACCGTCATTTGTAATATGCTCGATTTGTTATGCGTGAGAATATTTTTCTGACCAATTTTAGCCCATGAACGTAAAGGAATGCGTTTAAGCAAATGAAGTAAAATCTGACCTACAAATGCAAATAGCAACAAACTCATCGTTAAGCTCAACACAGAAACTACCCTAATTTTATACTGCCCGCGCGCCAAATAAACAGAAGACAAATAGAAAAATATGCGGGTAAATAACGGACAAAAACATCTCTTTTCTGTACAGCAAAATCACGCCGTAACACATTCATTGGGGCAATGCGACGTAACCCTAAAATGGGTGGCATTGCAAAACCAATCGTACAAATCACACCGATTAAAATACCAACAATCGCTGGGACTAAAGAAGGCGCTGGCAATTGTGTTTGTATGACAAGGTTTGCTAATAAATCAACCAATCCAATTTGAAATACATAAGCAATCAAAATGCCAACTAGGGAAGAAAATATGCTCAAAAGCAATAACATTCCACCAAATAACAATATGATTGTACGTTTACTAATACCTAATGCACTCATAATTGCAACGGTGTCACGGCGTTTTTTGTGCAAACTGATGTGCACTTAATGACACCACAACATGCTAAAGCGATGCTGATTAAATGCAGCTAAATTCATAAATTATCTGCACGTAACAAGGCCGCTTTAAGCGTTGGTTGCGCATCATCAATTGTCTGTAATCTTGTATCTTCTGACTGTTTTTTGGATGATGCTAATCCATGTTGAATCTCTTTGAACGATTTTTGAAATTCGTTTAATCCGATTGCATCTCCCTTAAAGCATGACATATCTAATACGTGAACCAGGCATGACTAATTTAGTTGCAAGCTAGATCATTCTCATGAATCATGACACGCGGGGCAATATTAAAAACATCGCCCCCTCGGTCTGGCTCAAATGTCAGAATTTTATCTAAAATAAATGTTTTATCACCTAAATTAACCAATTGACCTATTTTAAAATTCATTTGATTAAACAAAAGCACATCAACCCAAATAGTGCCCTTCCTTTGGAACGCTTTCCTCTACTATCTCATCCTCATCTAATGCAATTTTGGTTTTCAATTTCCCTCTTAGGGATAATTATTTGAAACGGCTTTAATATCAACCAAGTAAACCCTGATGTTTCTTCATTATTATTTTCTACAGAAACACACCTTGCATAGATTCAAATGTCGCAATATCCAACGCATTTTTATATGCAGTTCACTATAATTTGAAGCAATTGGTTGGGCTGCTTATCATTTTTAAATCACCAGCCAACAATTCATTTGATTGCTGACCTAATGCATTTTGAATGCGATTCGAGAAAAAACCAACACTGGTTGATGCAGCCACAGCAACATTAAACATAAAATAAGCAGTGTCAATTGCCCTGATTTAAGTTCACTCAAAAATGTTTCATCATATATTTAGGCTTCAGCATTCTTACTTACTCTCAACTTTAATCAATTATTTTTATAACCCTAATATACATACAACAACAATCACTTATGACTATTTTGCCCGCATCAATGTGTATTTCATTTTGACAATATTTTTGCCAGATTTAAATCATGCGTCACCATCACAAGCGTTGCGCCCAAACTCTTTATTGAGATTGAACAGTAAATCACGAATTTTCTCTCCCGTTTTTACATCTAAATTTCCTGTTGGCTCATCTGCAAATAAAATTTTTGGTTGATGAGCAATCGCCCGCGCAATTGCAACCCGCTGCTGTTCTCCGCCAGATAATAATGTAGGTTTTATGACTTAATCGATGTTGTAATCCAACACTTTCTAAAGCGTGTAATGCCTTACTTTCGCATTGCTTTGCCCTGTTAATTCCATTGGCAGCATCACATTCTCAAGTGTTGTTAAATGAGATAATAATTGAAAATTTTGAAAAATAAATCCCACGTCAAAAGCTCGCAATCGTGCTCGAGAATCTTCATTTAGTGTATGTAATGGGTGTCCATCAAACCAAATCTCACCGCTGCTTAATTGATCAAGACCAGCCATAAGACCCAAGAGAGTTGTTTTACCAGAACCTGATCTACCAATCAAGCGGTTGATGATCCACGTTGGATTTCAAGATTAATATCCTCCAAAATAATCAAAGACTCTCCGACGTTTAAAACAGACTTACATAATAATTTAGTGATAAAATTGGCATACTTTTCTCTATTTTTTTGAATTTTTGGTGTTATTTAAGATTTTAGGATTTTTTTGGGATTGGTGAGTTCGCATCATAAACTCTAAAATAATTAATAACTGATGTTAACGCACTCAATGAGAAAAATATATTTAAAACCCCCTCTAACTCCCCTTACAAAGGGAGAGAACTAAAAAACGTGTAGATCTTAGTCATTGAGTGCGTAACATCAGTTAATAATTATACCCGAAAATACATTCTGTAAAAAATGAGCCACCCTTTAAATTACTTCTTAAATTACTATTTATATGAATTTATTTAAGTATTATTTGAGTATTATCTTGCTCAATAAATTAGGCGATTTACAGCAATATTACCGTATAATGGCGCACCCAATTAAACCAACTTTTAATCAATTTTGATCAAAATTCAATTAAATGGTTGCAACAAAATATAAAAACAGAACAGAACGGATTAGAATAAATCAAAATGACAGAGTTACAAACAAAAAAATATGCGTTGGGTCTGGAATATTTAGGTACTCACTTTTCTGGCTGGCAACACCAAAAAAATACAAAACTACGCACAGTTCAAGGTGTTTTAGAAAAAGCCATTTCAATTATCGCAGATGAACAAGTCAGTGTTGTATGTGCAGGAAGAACAGATGCTGGCGTACATGCATCATCCCAAATAGTCCATTTTGAAACAATAAAATCCGTATCAGAACACACTTGGATCAAAGGTATTAATGCGCATTTACCAAAAGATTGTTCCGTCCATTTATCCAAGAAGTTACTGCTGATTTTCATGCACGCCACAAAGCAATGGCAAGCATTATCGCTATTATACTTTATCAATCATCTCAAAGATCTGCATTTTAGATGAAACACATACATGGGTTTACGGAGAATTAAACCTAGAGGCAATGCAAAATGCCGCAAATATGCTCATCGGAACACATGACTTTAGCGCTTTCCGCTCTAGTGAATGTCAAGAAAAAACCCCCGTTCGCTCCTTACATGCACTGAACATTAGCAAAAACTGAAAAAGGCATCGTCGTCTATGCACATGCAATGCTTTCTTACATCACATGGTGAAAATTTAGTCGGTACATTAATCGCGATTGGGCAAGGTAAACAAGATGTTGATTGGGCATATAAAGCCCTTATCAGTAAAGATCGCAGACAGGCTGGCGTAAGAGCACCTGCTCATGGTTTATTTTTAGTACAAGTTGATTATCCAAAAAAATATTTAATATACCCAAACCAACAAAAGTGAGCCTAAAATGATTAAAACATATGCCATTTCTTTTTTATTAATGTTTGTCACTGCTTTTTTTGAAATATTAGGTTGTTATCTGCCGTATCTCTGGTTTTCAAAAATGGATCACCTTGGCTATTATTACCTGCTGTTTTTAAGCTTATTGATGTTTGTATTTTTGTTGGGATTACATCCAGAGGCAAGCGGTCGTGTATATGCAACATATGGCGGCTATATATAATTATCGTCACTTATCTGGTTAAAATTTGTTGATAAAGTTTCTTTGCAAACTTCTGATATTTTGGGTGCTTGCGTCATATTGACCGGTATTTTAATCATTTGTTCTGGCTGGAGAATTAATTAATAGCACATCGAAGAAATAGAAAGCATTTGAAAACAGCATCATATGAAAACAGCATCACATAATGTATATAACCGTCATCTTTGAAGATTCAACTTTGTTGGCTGCGCATACTCTCCCGAATCACTTACCTTATGTAAACTCATCGGTATTCTTATATTTGCAGTGTGCAACACTTGCAGTGTGCAACACTTGCTGCCTCGGTGCATTTCCAAATATTTTGGGTATATACATAGTGAAAATAAAATAATTTATGGAATATTCCCTGTATGTCAGATTCAAAACTGTCCGATTTAATTACACGTATTGATGATATTCTGCCACAAACACAATGTGAACAATGTGGATTTAAAGGTTGTTTACCTTATGCAACAGCACTTGCTGAAAATAAAAGCGAATAAATCGCTGCCCACCAGGTGGTATTTCTGTGATTACAGCTCTCGCTCAAGTGTTAAATAAACCAATCATCGAGTTAGATTCAAGTTGTGGTGTTCATAAACCGCCACAGGTCATGATTATTGACGAGTCTTTATGCATCGGATGCACAAAATGCATTCAAGCATGCCCCGTTGATGCAATCATTGGCGCAAAAAAACGAATGCACACAATTGTTAAAGATGAATGTACAGGCTGCGAACTATGCATCCCTGTTTGCCCTTTAGATTGCATATTAATCGAACCAATTCAGATTCCAATTCAGATTCCAATTCAGATTCCAATTCAGATTCCAATGAATACACATGAAAATAACGACGACAATTTAAATGACTTTTTAAAAAATCGAGCTTTAAAAGCTCGCTTTCGGTTTAATAAAAAACAAAATAGATATTCCCAACAACTAAGACTCACCGATACGGTTCTACCCAAAGATATTGCATTAGCTACACGTGCTGCACCTAAAGCAATGCTTGATTTAATTGCTTTAGCGAAAAGTAAAGCGCAGGGCAAAAAGATACAAGAAGCAAAAAATAGAGAATAGAAAATGGCAAAGAGCCAAAAAAATGAAGCTAAAATATTTTATTTTTTTATTTTTATTTTTTTATTTTTGTTTTTTGTTTGACTTTAAATTCACAGGGCTAAACTGTTATGATATGCACCATTTTATATACTTTACTTTAATACTATAAAGGCAAAACTCATGATAGATCCAACGTCCATTGCTGACACTCAAACTTCAGATGAAAATCATTTAATCACGGAACGCCGTGAAAAATTGGCTAAGATTCGTAAAATAGGAAATGCATTTCCAAATGATTTTAGGCGTGAAAATCTAGCAGGCGATCTTCAAAAAATGTATGCAAATGTTGATAAGAGCATTAGCATCTAAAGTCATGAAGTTAGCATTGCAGGTGCGGATTATGATGAAACGCCTATTTGTAAAGGAGGTTTTGCATTAATTCGTGATCAATCGGGTGATATTCAATTATTTTTAAATGTTCAATTATTGGTGAAGCCGATATGGAAGCATTTAAACATTGGGATATTGGCGATATTGTTGGTGCGAAAGGGATTGTATCTCGTTCAGATAAAGGTGAACTGACGGTACGGACACATACATTGCGTCTTTTAACTAAGTCGTTGCGTCCATTGCTGATAAATTCCATGGGCTTACTGATGTTGAAGCGCGTTATCGCCAGCGTTTATTTGGATTTAATAATGAATCCTGCTTCAAGAGAAGTGTTTATAAAGAGAAATTTAATCGTACGTACAATTCGCAATTTTTTTGATTCACATGGATTTTCTGAAGTAGAAACACCGATGATGCAACCTATTCCAGGTGGGGCATCTGCAGAGCCCTTTGTGACACATCATAATGCTTTAGATATGCCTTTTTATTTACGAATTGCCCCTGAATTGTATTTAAAGCGTTTGGTTGTCGGTGGATTTGAAAAATATATGAAATAAATCGTAATTTTAGAAATGAAGGGGTATCAACGCGTCATAACCCTGAATTTACAATGATGGAGTTTTACTGGGCTTACGCAGATTATATTGATTTAATGAATTTTTACAGATGAATTAATGAAGACTTTGGCAGAAGTTTCTAATGGCGCAACTGCCGTGCCTTATCAGGGTGAGGTATTAGATTTTGGCATTCCAGCATTAAGAATGACGGTTGTTGAGTCAGTTCAAAAATATACCCCAGAAGCCGCAAATTTTGACATCAATACACGAGAGGCATTAAAAATCTAGCCGATATATTGCACATTCCTTATAAAACAACGGATGGTTGGGGGAAGATTTTGATGGAGATTTTTGATGAAAAAGTGGAAACACGTTTTGATTCAACCAACATTTATTACTGCATACCCCACTGAAGTATCACCTTTGGCGCGTAAAATGATCAAAATGATCAAATTACAGATCGTTTTGAATATTTTGTTGCAGGTCGTGAGCTAGGCAATGGTTTTTCCGAGTTAAATGATGCTGAAGATCAACATGAACGTTTTTATGGAACAAGTGCGTGATAAAGATGCAGGAAATGGTGAGGCAATGCATTATGATGCTGATTTTATTCAGGCATTGGAGTATGGTTTGGCCTCCAACAGCAGGGCAGGGTATCGGATTGATCGCTTGGTCATGTTATTCACAGACTCTGCTTCAATTCGCGATGTTTTATTGTTTCCACACATGAAAATGTGTAAAAAATTTTTTTAAAGATATGAATCATTTAATATATTGTTTATGTTTATTGTTGAAAATATATACCCAAAAAATTTGAAAATACCTATCTGTAAGTTCATAGGGTTCGTAACTTGTCGTCTCGCAGCATCTCTAAGTCTTTTGGATATAGAATAAAATTGGCTCTTTGCTATTTTTTGTGGGTAAGGCATAATTTAGGTATTTAAACTAACGAGGAATTGCCACTTGAATGGAAGTGAAGTTTTTTGCAAAAACATTAAAAATTGAGTCCCCTTGGCGTATAGAAAGTTTGATTTTTTAACCAATACAAAAGGAGATGAAGAGCTTCATATATATGTTGGGTTTATACCTGGCTCACAGTTTTTAGATGATAGTAATCAGCCTTGTGCGGTACATGACAGAGCTAACGAGCGAGTTTGGCAGCATGTTAACCACTTTGAATACAAGACATTTATTCATTGCAGGCTTCCTAGGATAACGCGTTCAGATGGCAAAGTTTTAGAACGGTTGAAGCGCCTTGGGCACGCCCAAGTAATGGGTTTTACTTTGCTCTTTGAAGCGTTTGTCATGAAATTAGTTGAAAGAAGTCTCCATGACGCAGATCGCATCTTTGCTCAATGTTCATGATAATCGGCTGTGGAGAGTTTTTTTCTCATTGGGTTCAAGGAGCTATCAAGAACACCAGTTGTCGGGATATCGCTTACTTAGGCATAGATGAAACTTCGGCAAAAAAAGGGCATAAATATGTTTCAATTGCTGTTGATTTAGAAAATTCGCAAGTGATTTCATGTCACCGTAGGCAAAAACAAAGACGTGCTTAAAAGCGTTGCAAGTCACTTAGAAAATCAAGTGTTGATCTTTCTAGAATTGAAGAGCTTAGCATGGATCTATCTCCTGCATTTATAGCGGTGCGCTGAATATTTTCCGAATACACCGATTACCTTTGATCGTTTTCATGTCACAAAATTGCTCAATGAAGGGTTAATCAAGTGCGCCCCAAACTGAACAAAAAGAGCATGATTTTTTCAAAAAAACGAAGTATATTTTTCTGAAAAATAGAAACAATTTAACATCAGAACAAGAGGTTAAGCTAAATGAGGCGATTATTCGTTTCCCTAATATAGGGGCAGCTTATCGATTAAAAGTTCTATTCAACGAGTTTTTTGGGCACTGACAGATTCTAAAGAAGCGGAGGTGTTTTTGGAAGATTGGGTTAGGCAAGCAAATGAATCAAAAAGTAGTGCCCATGCAGGCTTTTGCAAAAACAGTAAAACGTCATTGGAAAGGCATTTTACGATATACAACATCGAGAATCAGCAATGGAATTTTAGAAGGACTCAACTCAAAGATACAACTTGCAAAACGTCGGGCAAGAGGCTTTAGAAATATAACAATTTTATCCAAATGATTTACTTTGTTGCGGGTAAGTTGAATTTTATCCATCCTACTTACCCATAGAAAATGGCAAAGAGCCATAAAATTATTGTCATTTTTTCGATCTTTATGTCATTTAGGATCAAGTCCGCAATGACTGATGAGTTTTAAATCAATAAATTATATTTTAATTATCCTTAAGGGCACCTCCATAAATTACTTTTTTAGCAAAAAATAAAAATTAATTTACAATAAAATTAATGATATTTTAGTTAAAAATGGCAGTAATTGAATTAATAAAGATGCCCTTAACTTAATGGTGCTACGAGTCAAATTGTTTACCAATCGTTTTCAAAAATTGTGAAATGAGTAACATCAGAGGTAAGTTGAATTTTATCCATCCGACTCATTCTAAAAAATAGGCATCTTAATTTTAATTGGCTCTTCGTTTTTTTTTTGAGTGATTTAAAATAATCGATGATATCTGCTTGAGAGCGGACTTAGCAATGTCAACATCTATCAAACCATGTGATTTGAGTAAATTAGATAGCCGAATACTACTTACTAAAATTTAAATTTTGACAGATCAATAGGTTGATTTTTTGTTTCTAAAAGTAAATGCAGGAAAGCTGCTTCACTTGTAATTATCCAATAGTTTTTGATGTTCGGATTAGTAACTCTTGTGTAATCAATGATTTCTTTTACATTAATAGGGCATAATTTTCGTTCATATATTTCAAATAATTCAGCATGTATTGTTCTTTTTTTTAGTTCAGGTTTTAGAAAGCCGCGCCCATCTTTTCCTGTAATAATCCCCCAATTTTGTGTGGCAAAAGATGGCGTAAGTATTCCGAGAAATGCCTCACTTGTATAGGGTTTTGGCGCGGTAAGTATGTCTTTAGTATTTGCACCTGCCTCTATTAATGCATTATGTGTGGCTAAGCCGATAGCTGCTAATGCTTTGTTATCAAAGTTGAAATCAAGATTTTTGGCGAAGTGGATTGCATTAGGGCTAGTAAAAAACCATCTATCTTTTTTATTTATCAATGATTTAAATGAAGGAGTGTTTGGTATGCTTTGGAGCTCAAAACAAGGTATGCCAATCACTTTGAATCCTAAAGTCTCTAAAGCTAGCTTCAGAATAGGCACTTGCGTCGCAGTTTTGGCAAGGAAGATTAGGGGGGGGAATATCATCGTGATTGGTCGCATATCATTTAAAGTTACTATATCCAAAATATTTGAAATTACACCTACTCAAGGATTTGCAAATATGACGGATAATATCTAAATGTTACTGTTTTCTTACACTGGTTAAATAGAGTAGAATCACTTTTTAGGTAAATATTGAGGTAATGAAGTGGTATATTTAACATTAAAAGCTCTGCATATTATCATGATGGTCACGTGGTTTGCAGGTTTGTTTTATTTGCCAAGATTGTTTGTATACCATGCAATGACGAATGATACAAATACACGTAATGTATTAAAAATCATGGAGCGTAAGTTGCTAATTATGATGCATATTGGTGCGATTGCAACAATTTCTTTAGGGATTTGGTTATTGCAATCTACAGATTTTGTTTATTTGAAACAGGGCTGGATGCATATAAAGCTAACGCTATTAGTGTTTTTGGTTTTATATCACCATATATGTATGATTAGTTAAACAGTTTGCTAAAGATCAATGTAATAAATCACATGTATTTTTTAGGTATTTTAATGAGATCCCCGTTATTTTTTTAATTGGGACTGTTTTGCTGGCAGTTTTTAAAGCCAGTTTTATTTTAAAAAATTTTGGGTGATATCACGGCGATTTTTTTTGAGAGTCGTTTTTTTTCTTGCGGTGCGGACTTCACAAAATCATGTGTACTGTTTAGTCTGCCTAGATTTGTAATGTTTTTTTGGATTTAAGGTATTTTGTAATGACAATTATCAGGTTTATTTTGGAAGATTTATTTTATTAATTAATTTTTTATTTTCTCCGAAACCAATTCAACGTACTCTCGTAGAGCAAAAATATTGGATGCTCAAACCAGAAAAATGGCGCTATATCAATTTAATGCATGCCCTTTCTGCGTAAATTCGCCGTGTGATTAAAAAATTAAATTTGAATATTGAAAATTAGAGATTGTTTTAAAAACGCCATTGTTTGAATCGCAATTGATACAAAATGGCGGTAAACGGCAAGTACCTTGTTTATTAATTATTCAAGAAGATGGCACTGAAAGATGGCTTTATGAATCAAGCCATATCAAAATATACCTTGAGAGCATGGTGAATAATTAACTACTGTTATTAACAGCTGCGTGCACTGTGTACTTTATGCTAAAATTTGCACGCAAAAAAATATAGGATTTATTTGTATTACACTATTTAAACACTATTTAAACACTATTTTAAATTGCTCTTTTTTTGTATTATTTTTAATTAAACAGGAACTAATTATGAGTTTACATCTTATTCCCGCCAGCGAATGATATTAATAAAATCACAGAAGACTTTAATGTGATTATCGAAATTCCTGAAAATGCAGACCCAGTTTAAATATGAAATTGATAAAGAGTCGGGCGCATTGTTTGGTAGATCGTTTCATTGGTACAGCAATGATTTTACCCTGCAAATTATGCTATATCCCGCACACTTTTTTGTGTTTATGGTGATCCTTTAGATGTATTAGTCATTACGCCATATCCATTGTTTCCCATGGCGCAGTGATTCGGGGCAGACCGCTTGGAATGCTCAAATGGTTGATGAATCTGGGGGTGATGAAAAAATTGATTGCTGTTCCAATTTACAAAATTGTGTCCAATGTATGAAGGGATTACAGATATTTTAGACTTCCTCCATTTTTATTGCGCAAATTGATTTTTCTTCCAACATTATAAAGGTTAGACCTGGAAAATGGGTTAAATTAGATGGTTATGGCAAAAAATCTGATGCTAAAGTTGAAATTATGAATTCCCTTTAAAAATTATACGAAGAAGCTAATTAAATAGCCCCTTAGCCTATTTGTGTTTTTTTATTTTTTTACTTGTCATATTTAATGACTTTTATTTTAAACACCTATTTATTGGGGGTTTTTTTATTTTTTGTGATTAATTTTGCACTAAAATTGATAATTAAAAAAGTGTTTGGCTCTTTGCCATTTTCTCTATTTTTCGGTACTGAATTAGTCGTGCCATAAGGATTAATATGCATTCTTTCGCGAATGCTATATCGACACAATAAGTGATTTACAAAATGGTGTAATCGCAATAGGGATATTATATTGTTAGGGATTGATACAGAATTTTTTGCGGGTAAAACATATTTTCCTAAGCTGTGTTTAATTCATTATCAACTTGTGAAGAGACGGTTGTGATTGACCCCATCAAAATTCAAGATTTATCTCCACTAATAGGATTGTTAGGTAATCAAAATGTAGTGAAAATTATTCATTCCGCGAGTCAAGATTTGGAAAAATTATTTGCAGAATTAAAAAATGATGCCATCCCCTATTTTTGACACGCAAATTGCGGCGCATTGTTTAAATTTTTCTGATGAAGGTTTATTAATTAGCTATCCCAAAACATTGTTCATCGTCTTTTAAATGTGATAATAGAAAAGATCAAACACGAACAGATTGGAGTCAACGTCCCCTTTAACCTCCGAACAAATTGAAATGCATATGATGATGTTTAAAATTTTTAAAACGCACTATTCGACTGTTAAATGAACAGCTAATTATCGGAAATCATCACTCAAAATTTAATAGCTTAATGAAAGACATTGTAGATCCACTTAAATATACACCTCAATTGGAGTCTGTTTGGAAAAAGTAAAGCATAAAAATCAGCTTAAAGGTAAAAGTTAAGTTTATTGAAGCATCTTGCATTTGAGAGAGAGAAGCTTGCAATGGAAAAAAATCTCCCCAAGCGATGGGTGATTACGGATGAGCAATTAATTGAGCTAGCAACTCTTTATGGTAATCAAATAACGCTGGATGCAGATCTGTTGCGAACACCTATTTTAAAATCCTTAAAAAAAGAAATATCTGTACAAATAATGGTGTGGATAAAACTTTTAATCAAAGAGTTCTCTTTTGATTTTAAATCTTACTTTGGTTATGAGATTGCGGATCAAGTCCGCAATGACGAATAAAATTTAAATCAACTGCTTACGATGAGAAAATCCACTTTATTATTGAGTGCGTAACATCAAATTTTAAAGAAGCGAAGGCACTAATTCTTGGCATTATTTTATATTTGATTTCATGTGTTTCTAGGAATTATGTTATATAAAGGCGTGCTTTTTTATAAAGCAATTAATCCACACAAGCATGTATCATGAAATTTAGTGATATGATTTTAAAATTGGGTGCTTAAAAACGATATTTCAGACTCTATTGTGGGTTTAAAGTGTGCGGTAATTTTAAGTTATTTTAATTGTGTTTGTGGAGGCCTAACCCTAAACTTTAAGGATTATTAGATTATGTCAAAAGTATCAATGCGTGATATGTTGGAAGCTGGGTTCATTTTGGTCATCAAACCCGTTTACTGGAACCCTAAAATGGGTCCTTATATTTTTGGTGCGCGTTCAAAAATTCATATCATCAATCTAGAAAAAACAATGCCTTTATTTCATGATGCAATTAACTTTTATCAAGTATTGCAGCAAAAAATGGTCCGTGTTATGTTTGTAGGAACAAAACGTGCAGCACGTGAGTCAATTGCAGAGCAAGCATTACGTTCAGGTATGCCTTATGTTAATCACCGTTGGTTAGGTGGCATGTTAACTAACTTTAAAACAGTGAAACAATCTATTAAGCGTCTTCGTGATATTGAAGCGCAAATAGCAGATGGCACAGTTGAACGTATGACTAAAAAAGAAGGCATTCTTGTTGCGCGTGAATTAGAAAAATTAGAGCGTAGCTTGGGCGGTATTAAAGACATGCCAACTATTCCTGATGCACTATTTGTTATTGATGTGGGTCATGAAAAAAATGCAATTGCTGAAGCTCGTAAAATGGGGATACCAGTAATTGGAATCGTAGATACAAACAACTCACCTGACGGGATTGATTACATCATCCCTGGTAATGATGATGCGATTCGCGCGATTCAGCTTTATACTACAGCAGTTGCTAACGCTGTAATTGATGCGCGTGGTGCAAATGTGCAACTAGCCGCAGCCGCCGCGCAAAAAGATGACTTCGTGGAAGTTGCTGAAAATGCGTAATAATATTTAGTATTGATTTTTATTTAAGCCCGCAGTGCATCAATTTTGCAAGCGGGCTTTTAGATTATTCTTTATATTTTAGGTATATAGCATAATTTAAAAATAAAGAATCAATAGTTTTGTTTTAATTTATATGAGGTTCAAAATGGAAATTACAGCAGCAATGGTTAAGAAGCTTCGTGAGCTGACAGATTGTGGCATGATGGAATGTAAAAAAGCATTGGTTGAGACAAATGGCGATATTGATGCTGCGATTGATTTGATGCGCAAAAATGGTCAAGCAAAAAGCTGGGAAAAAAAACAGATCGTGCAGCGGCAGAAGGTATGTTGTTAGTTCGTCAAAACAATAATACTGCTGTGATTGTTGAAGTGAACTGTGAGACTGACTTTGTAACAAAGAATGAAGATTTTTTAAACTTTGCAAATGAAGTGGCAGATCTTGTGATTACACAAAAACCTGCGAATATTGAAGCAGTTCAAAAGCTTTCAATGCGTGGAAAAACAGTTGAAGAAGTACGTAATGAACTAATTGTTAAAATAGGTGAGAATATTTCAGTGCGTCGCATGGCGGTCATTGAATCTCCTAATACTTTAGGTGTTTATACTCATGTATTCGTATCGCAACAATTGTTGAAATTGAAGGTGATATTGAACTTGCTAAAGATTTAGCAATGCATGTTGCTGCATCCAATCCAATTTGTATTGATGCGTCTGGGGTTTCACAAGATCTTTTAAATAAAGAACGTGGAAATTTATTCTGCTCAAGCTGCAGAATCTGGCAAACCTGCCGATATTATTGAAAAAATGGTTGAAGGTCGTGTTCGTAAATATCTGGAAGAGATAACTTTAGTTGGACAGCCTTTTGTAAAAGATCCTGAAGTGACAATTGAAAAATTGCTAAAATCTAAAAATGCAAAAGTAATTAAGTTTGTACGTTTTAGGATTGGGTGAGGGTGGTTGAAATTATTAAAACTGATTTTGCAGCTGAAGTAATGGCTCAAGCTGGTTTATAAAAATATTGACTGTTCTATAAAAAAACCACTTCTTATAATTTAGAAGTGTGGTTTTTTATTATGTTGGTAAGATCTATCTGTTTTTATATACCCAAAAAGACTTGAAGATACTGCGAGACGGCAAGTGTTGCACACTGCAAGTGTTGCACACGGTAAGTGCTGCACGGCAAGGAGATCTTCAAGTATGATGAGTATAGAAATACTAATTTTAAATTGATATTGTGTATTTATTGAAACAGATACAAAATCTGCTGGGGGCTTTATTTAATGAATAGATTAATTGGAATGCACACAATTTTCTTTCTTATAATATGGAATATTGTCTTCTGTGTTACAAAAGCATCAGAAACAACAGAAATTGAGAAAGATATCGCTACAGAGAATCGACATCTACTGAAAGTAGGAATAAATAGAGCAGATATTGAAGGGCGCTTTATCTTTGAAAAATCTGTATTGGGTTTGAGGCACTGCATCCTAAGAATTTATGCCAAGAGTTATATCTGAATAATGTTGGCGAGGTTTTAGAAATGCTTAAATCGGTAATATTGATTTAGGGATTCTAACCAGAGGATGTTACATTAAATAACCTTAGGTCTATGAAGGTATTGTTACCAATTTATCAAAAAAGTTTTACCTTTGTTGCACATTTTAATAGCGATGTTTATCGATTATCAGATTTGCAGAAAAGAAAATAGGTTTATTCAAAATAAACTAGATATTGATAGTTTAAGGCAGAAACTCAATTTTTGTCCGCTTTAGATATTAAAAATAAAAATAATGTGGTTTTTTTATGATTCTAAAACATGCTTGTTAAACAGTTTTGTGATCATAAAGTAGATGCTGTATTAGTGTTGGTATCACAACCTGATCGTATGATTCGAGAGTTAAAACTGCATGTGATGGGACAGTTTTGCCAATTTCTTCTCAAATAATAGATACGATAATTAAAACGACACAAACATATGTTACTATGAAATTAAAACCATATTATTGGCGGATGGAAAAAGTATTCCTACTGTAAGCATACGATACATGCTCGTAGCTAAATCCGATATGCCTGCAATATTAGAAGCACAAATCATGACTAATTTTGGATGAAATTAAAGATAGTAAGGATTTTATAGACGTTATTTCTGATATTTATAAGTCTTTTAATCAAGGGAAAATTACCTTAACAGAGTCAGGTAATAGCGTTATGGCTAAAATCAGAGCGATTAAAGCAGATTTTTTGGGTAACTATTGATTTTAATTGAGGATACTATGCGGCAACTTATTGTTTCTGTAGGGCATTATTGGTAAGTTTTGGCTTATTCATGACGGGCATCGGCTTATTGAATACTTTTAATTGGTATCAGGGGGCTAAGTGAAGGCATGAGTACAACAATGATTGGCATTGTCACTTCTACATATTATTTTGGCTTAATGATTGGCTCAATGACCGCACAAAAAATTATTCAAAAATCAGGATATATTCGGAGCTTTGCTGCTTTTGTTGCCATTATTTCGACTATGTCACTGTTACATGTTTTTTATCAATGAGTTTATTTGGCTTATTTTAAGGTTTATTTGTGGATTTTGTGTTGCTGGACAATTTGTTGTCGTTGAGTCATGGTTAAATGAACGTGCAAGTAATCAAAAACGTGCATCTTTATTATCTATTTATATGATAGTTACCACATTTTGCTGTTATTTCTGGTCAATTTTTATTATATGCTGCTGATTCTAATGGTTTCGAGCTTTTTGCTTTTGCGACGATTTTATGTGTATTGGCGATGCTTCCTTTGTTATCTAACAAATAGTCTGCCTCCTCATATTTCATTTCACCTAAGGCATTGCAGTTTACTACTTTGTATAAAGCATCTCCTCTTGCATTTATCGCAGTTTTTATTTATGGCTTAAACAGTGGCATGTTTTATGGACTATCGTCTATTTTTGTACTTCAAATTGGATTTAAACAAGCTATTATCCCAATTTTTATTAACTCTGCAATTGTTGGTGGGTTGCTGTTTCAAATGCCAAATAGGAAGAATATCTGACAGATTGATCGACGAGTTATGATTATTATTCTTAGTATTATTGCAATGATTGCATGTTTTTTTGTGTATTTAAATACACAGAATGATCTTAATTTGTTTAAAAATTATTCCTTTTTCGATGTTATTCGGTGCATCAGGATTGCTTTGTATTCAGTTGGTTGTGCGCATGCAAATGACTTTGCAATTCAGACCAGAGACCTCAACTAGCAGGTGCATTATTAATGGTTTTTTGGTTTTGGTTCAACAATTGGACCTGCATTAGGGACTCAAGTCATGTTTTATTTGGGCGCTCCCTCATTGTATTTAGTGATGAGCACGTCGTTTCTCTTCGTAAGTTATATTGGCTTTATATCGAATGGGTAAACGCAAAACAGTTGCAATAGAAGAGCGAACAATGACGCTATCAATGAATCCGATTGCCTCATCAATATTTTAGCCCAAGAAGTTATTTATTCAGAACAGGCAGAAAAAACAGAAGATTTTAATGATGAAGAAAAATAAAAATCAATATGTGGATACAGACGATTGCTGATTATCTAGGTAACTTATATTCCTATTTATTATTTATCTTGATTTTATCTTGATTATTTTTTGTAAACGATTAAAAGGTATTTAAACTTTAATATGAAGATCATTATTGCAACAAGAGAAAGTCCATTAGCACTTTGGCAGGCTGAATTTGTGAAGTCTCAATTAATTGAATTAGATCCCTCTTTAGATGTTGTACTTTTAGTATGACAACAAGAGGCGATCAATTACTATCCTCGCCATTGAGTAAAATAGGTGGTAAAGGCTTATTTGTGAAAGAATTAGAAGCATCATTTTATCAGGGGATGCGGATATTGCGGTTCACTCAATGGAAAGATGTCCTATGAATGCGCAGTCCCAAGCGGCTTGTGTGTACTGTTATATTAGAACGTGCTGATGCCCGAGATGCATTTGTCTCTAATCTTTATAAAAATCTAGATGCATTACCAAAAGGTGCGCGTGTGGGAACGTGTTCGTTGCGTCGTTTAAAGTACAAATTCATGGCAGAGCGCCTGATTTACAGCTAATAGATTTACGTGGAAATGTAAATACTAGGCTAAAAAAATTGGATGATGGTGAATATGATGCCATTATTCTTGCTTGCGCAGGGCTAAAACGTTTAGGTTTTGAGGGCAGAATTACTCAAGCAATTTCACAAGATTATTCTTTGCCAGCTGTTGGACAAGGTGCAATTGGAATTGAATGCCGCACGGATGACTATAAGATTAAAGCCATCATTTCAAGGTTAAATCACGAAATCACTTCTATTGTGTTGCCGCTGAACGTGCATTTAATGAAACTTTAAATGGCGGGTGCCAAGCACCGATAGCGGGTTATGCTGAAATAACAGGAGAAGGTTTGTGGTTTAGAGGGTTAGTGGGCGATATTGAAACAGGGGAGATTATTGTCGCTGAACAATTTGGAGAAATTAACGATGCGCAGTTTATTGGAAAAGTGTCGCAGAGAATATATTAAGGCAAGGTGGCGGTGAGATTTTGGCTAAAATATATGGATGATTATAAGAATAAAATTCTGCTATACCCAAAAGACTTGAAGTATGACGGGATATACCCAAAGCTAAGCTTGCAAAATATTATAAGAACCCCATTTTTAAAAATATTTTCTTTTTATGATTTACCGTTACTCATCGTTACTCGTTACTCGTTGCTATTTAAATTTTGTTATTTAAATTTTTTAAGTCATAAGGGCTTTTATGTCAATCTCATCATCAATAAATAATGTTAAAACATCAAAAAAAATTAGAAGGGTTAAATATTACAATTAGTCACTTACGTGATACGGTCGGGTTAACATTTTTGAATCACATTCAAGTGGGCTTAGAAAGAGAGGGCCTGCGGATTAATGAAAATGGAAAATTAAATCAATTAGCCCATCCAATAACATTGGGTTCAGCAATGACACACCCTTCAATTACAACTGATTTTGCAGAAAACTTATTAGAGTTTGTCACTAAACCACATAGTAATGTGATTGATGCACTGACGGAGCTTGATGAGATCACTCATTTCACATTACATAGCATTAAAGGGCAGTATATTTGGCCAGGTTCGATGCCACCTAAAATTAATAATGAAGATGATATTCCTGTTGGACAATATGGGCATTCAAATCAAGGAAAAATGAAACATTTATATCGTAAAGGGTTGAGTTTACGATATGGAAAAAATGATGCAAGCAATTGCAGGCATTCACTATAACTTCTCATTGACACCTTCTTCAATGGAGACGTATTTTAAAAGCATTTGCCCCGACAACATTGTAGATCCAAATTTATTGCAAGATTTTCAAAGCGAGCGCTATTTGAATCTTACACGTAATGCGAATCGGTTTGGTTTTATCATCCCTTATCTTTTTGGCGCATCTCCTGCGGTATCAGCTTGCTTTTTTGGTGATAAGCCGCATTCATTTGAGAAAATTAATGAAGAAGATTTAGGTTTGTCTTTGCAACATCCTTACGGTTGTCTGATATTGGTTATAGCAATAAAAAATGTCATTTTTTTGTTTCAACGGACAGTTTAAATGAATATATTGAGGATTTGAATGAAGCCGTTATCACGCCTTGTTCTGATTTTACTGCATTGGGCGTTATAAAAGATAATGTTCACTTGCAATTAAATGATCATATTCTCCAAATTGAGAATGAATACTATACAAGCATTAGACCTAAGCAAATGTTGAGACCTGAAGAGCGTCCCTTTATGTGCATTAAAAAGACGAGGAATTCAATATGTCGAATTACGTTCTTTAGACGTTAATCCTCTGGTTGGGATCGGTGGGAGATCTTGATACTATGGCGATTTATTCAAGTATTTTTAACAATGTGTTTGTTAGTGGATGCTGATCCATTAGGAGATGAAGAGTCCGCCATTTGTGCCCAGAATTTAAAAAATGTTGCTCAATCAGGTCGTGATTTAATGATGAGAATAGTGCTTTTAGGAGAGGAAATGTCTCTAAAAGATAGCTTGATTGATGTTCTTGAGTTGATGAGACCAAACGCAAATATATTAGGCGAGGATTTTATAAGCAGTATTAATAATGCTGTAATGAAAGTAAATGATGTGAATTTAACGCCTTCCGCAAAACTGATTGCTATGATGAAACAAAATAATAAAACACATCATGACGCAATGCTTGAATTGGCATCATTACATACGAAAGTAATATTCAAAAATACCACCAAGTATGGAATTGTTAGAAAAATTCAACCAATTAACAAACATTTCAATAGGACAGCAAAAAGTAATAGAAGCGTCTGATGTCATTGGTTTTGATGAGTATTTGAAGCAATATCTCAATAAAGCATGTTGAACATATTTATACCCGTCATACTGAAGATCTCCTTGCAGGATGCAACTGCTTTGTTGGCAGCGTATCCTCACCCGAATCACTTACCATTTGTAAGCTCATCGGGGTTCGTATACTTGCCGCCGGGCGCAGTATCTCCAAGTCTTTTGGGTATAATGAATATTATTCTGTAAAATCTACCAAAAATTGGGTGAAAACGCGTATGATAAGCCGCTATTTTATGATCATTTGAGTCCTTATGTCTAATACATCACATTCACCTATTGCGCGTAACTTATCGGAAAACTACTGAACAAACATTGGACAGCTAGTGCCGAAAATATTCCCACAATCAGATATCCCGACAGTTGGCTTTATATCATTGGGTTGTCCAAAAGCTTTGGTCGATTCTGAACATATTTTGACCCAAATTAAAGCAGAAGGTTACATGATCACCGCACAATATAAAGATGCTGATTTGGTGATGTGAATACATGTGGTTTTATTGACTCCGCAGTACAAGAGAGCTTAGAAGCCATTGGTGAAGCATTAGATGAGAAATGGAAAAAGTCATCGTTACGGGTTGGTCTGGGAGCCAGAGCAGATGAGATTTTAGCGCAATATCCTAAAGTTTTGGCGGTAACAGGTCCACATGCATTAACTGAAGTAATGGATGTGCGGTGCATTTATATTTACCCAAGCCTCATGACCCTTTTTTTAGATTTAGTACCGCCTGCAGGTATTAAATTAACACCAAAACATTATGCAATTTAAAGATTTCGGAAGGCTGTAATCATACGTGTACATTTTGTATTATTCCTTCAATGCGTGGTAAACATGACTCATATTCTGTCAGTTCAGTGTTGGCACAAGCTAAAAAATTGGTAGAATCAGGCGTTAAAGAATTACTTGTGGTATCGCAAGATACAAGCGCTTATGGTGTTGATGTTAAATATAAGATGGAATTTTGGGAGGGTAAGCCTGTTAAAACTCGTCTGACTGAATTATGCGAACAATTGGCTACGTTAGGTGTTTGGGTGCGTTTACATTACGTGTATCCATATCCACATGTAGATGAGTTAATTCCATTGATGCGCGATAAAAAATATTACCGTACTTAGATATTCCATTACAACATGCATCTATGAAAATCTTAAAAGCAATGAAACGGCCTGCAAATATGGAAAATGTGATGGCACGGATCATAAATGGCGTGAAATTTGCCCTGAAATTGTCATCCGCCTCAACATTTATTGTAGGGTTCCCAGGTGAAACTGAAGCTGATTTGAAGAATTACTTACCTTTTTACGTGAGGCAAAATGGATCGAGTTGGTGCTTTCATGTATTCACCAGTAACAGGTGCAAAGGCGAATGATCTGAAGGTGCTGTTCCTGAAAATGTAAAAGCAGCCCGTTTAGAGCGCTTTATGGAAACACAAGCTAAAATTTCATCTGATCGTTTAAATAGTCGTATTGGATCTACAATGGCAGTATTGATTGATGGGTATGATGAAGAAGGCTGTGGACTTGGACGAACATATGCAGATGCTCCAGAAATAGATGGCTTAGTCATTATTGAAGATGCACCCCCTAATTTAGTGGGTAGCTGGATTGACGTTGAAATCATTGATGCGGACTCACATGACTTGTATGCACAAGTGGTGTGATTTTTTGATTATAGAAGAATTAAGACACTTGATCTTGACATTCTTTTCAATATTATAAATAATACTCGCTTCTATGGTGACCCATATTGGCTCCCTTGCAGTAAACTATCGTGAATCTTGTCAGGCCTGGAAGGGAGCAGCAACAGCGAATCGTTTACGTGCTGAGGATCGGCTGATATGGGTCATCGCCATTTTAAGTTTATGAAATGTTTGATATGGGCGTATATGAGGCTGTAATTTCAAATATGACGGGTATATGATTTCTTTAGTAAGAGGTTTATTGAATGACCAATCAAGTTCTTGCACGTAAATGGCGACCTAGAAATTTTCATGATGTTGTTGGTCAACCGCACGTCGTTAAAGCATTAGTCAATGGTCTAGATAATGATAGACTTCATCATGCATTTTTATTTACTGGCACAAGAGGCGTTGGTAAAACCACATTAGCGCGTATTTTAGCGAAATCATTAAATTGTGAAAAAGGCGTTAGCTCGACACCCTGCGGTGAATGTTCAATATGTATGGAAGTTGATGTGGAAATTTTGTTGATTTAATCGAGTGGATGCCGCTTCGCGCACTAAAGTAGAAGACACGCGTGAAATATTAGATAACGTTCAATATGCACCAACACGTGGGCGTTTATAAAGTGTATTTAATAGATGAAGTACATATGTTGTCTAATTCTAGCTTTAATGCGCTTTTGAAGACTTTAGAAGAGCCTCCCTCACACGTTAAATTTCTATTAGCAACGACCGACCCTCAAAAACTACCTGTGACTGTTCTGTCTCGATGTTTGCGTTTTCATCTTAAAAAATATCGGTCGAAGAAGATTGCTTCACAGCTTTCCAAATTAATGACTTTAGAAAAAATTCCTTTTGAACTGAATGCGCTTAAAATGCTTGCAAAAGCGGGGCAGGGTAGCATGAGGGATGCATTGTCATTGACAGATCAGGCGATTGCTTTTTTCTGGGCAAGATATTACACTTGTGTCTGTATCAGATATGTTGGGGCAATTGATGATCAGCATATAAATAGGCTTTTAGCAGCTCTGGTAAGCTTCTCACCGTTAAATATTTTAGATTTTATGCGCTCAATTTCAAATTTGGGTATTGATCCTGCGGGGTTATTGAATGCATTAATTACAAGCTTGCATCAACTTAGTTTATTAAAAATAGATATAAATCTTGTTACATTTGAAAGTACTCAAGAGCAGGAAGATTGGTTTGGTTTTGCAGAACAATTAACTCAACAAGATATTCAATTATTTTATCAAATTGCCCTTCACGGAAGGCGAGATTTGCCTTTAAATCCTGAACCAGAGTTGGGTTTGGAGATGACATTATTGCGTATGATTTTAATGCGCCCAGAGAATCTACCCGCCGTCGTTAATCAATTGAAAAGCAATAATCATACTGATGCTATAGCGGATAAACCTCTCAATCAGTTAAATAAAACTTCTGAAATTAATACTTTAACAGTAGATAGTTCTAAACTGATTAGTCTAGCATTACAGAAAAATTCGGATCAGGATCTGAATCAGAAAATGATGATAAAGCGCCTAAGCATGTTAATTCATTGCCTGATCTTACCAATGAGAAAGATTCGTCTGCGGTGCAAACTTTAGCTAAGCTTGCGGAAAAAGAGCCTGCCAAATCAGAAATAATTTTATCAAAGGAATTATCAAGTAAATTGCCAAATGAATTGCCAAATGATTGTCAAGTGAATTGTCAAGTGAATTGCTAGATAAATCAATGGTTTAATATTGGAATGCCACCATGGGATATTGATAAAACAGAAGTCTCAAAAGAAGTCTCAAAAGAAGTTCTAGACGTTTCTAAAACAGAAAAAGTGTTTTTGCAAGAAAGTGAATTAGTAAATAGAGAAAATAGTGTAGATATCATATTTGATGATGAAACCGATAATAAAGTTAATCTGGATCAGTATAAATTACTAGATGAGCTTGCTTTAGATGCAGATTTAATTCAGAAACAATATTGATATTAAAGATGTTATCACGGCAGAAAATTGGCTATCAATTATTGATCAACTCATTTTAGAGTCACTTGAGCGCTCTGTTGCAGAATATCTTGTATTTGAGAGCGTTGTCGAAAATACATTGTATTTAACCATTGCTGATAAATACAGCCCATCTTTGACGAAACAAGTTGATCAAATCATTAAAGAAGCATTAATAGGTTACATAGGTGTTGAATTTAATGTTGTCATTAAAATATTAAAAGCGGTTGATGAGTCGAAACATTTTGTAGGGAATCAAACACGAATTGAAGATGAAAAACGTATCCTTGCACTAAAAGTTTTTACAAGAAGATTCTTTTTTAACACACTTATTAGATGAGTTAGACGGACAATTTATCCCAACTACTTTGGCATTTAATACGTAGTAAACTTATTTATTTGAATGTTTTATTTGGAGTTTGAATACAAACTCATTTTTTAATTAGAACTAAGGAGATGTATATGTTTAAAGGTGGAATTGGGCAGATGATGAAGAAAGCGCAAAAAATGCAAGAGGATATGGCAAAAGCTCAAGAAGCATTAGCGCAAATTGATGTCACTGGTGAAGCAGGTGCAGGCATGGTTAAGGTTGTCATGTCATGTCGCCACATTATTCGCTCAATTAGAATTGATGATAGCTTAATGGGTGATGATAAAGAAATGTTGGAAGACCTTCTTGGCGCTGCATTTAATGATGCATTAACTAAAGTTGAGAAGATGTCACAGGGGAAAATGATGGATGTAACAGGCGGTATGGAGTTGCCTGGTGGCATGAAGTTACCTGGGTTTTAATATGATTTATACCCGCCATCTTTGAAGATCTCCTTGCAGGATGCAACTGCTTTGTTGGTAGCGTATACTCACCCGAATCACTTACCATTTGTAAGCTCATCGGGGTTCGTATACTTGCCGCCGCACAGTATCTTCAAATCTTTTGAGTATAAAAGTAATTTAAATATGAGCTAAAATACATTATTTTTCTTAAATAAGTTTTTATTTTAAGTATTTCAAAAAGAGCCTATATGTATCCAGAAGCATTGCAGAATTTAATTGATGCATTTAAAATTTTACCCTCCGTTGGGCATAAATCGGCAATGCGTATGGCATTTTATTTGTTGGAAAAAAATCCGAGTGGGGCACAACAGTTAATTCATCAATTACAACATGCCTTGGATACTATCCAGCGCTGCACTATTTGTAGAACGCTGACTGATTTACCAATGTGTAATATTTGTAGTGATGAGTTACGAGATAAAACTCGATTGTGCGTTGTGCACATCCTGCGGATTTATATGCACTTGAACAAGGTGCTTTTTTTATGGTCATTATTTTGTTTTACATGGTTATTTATCACCTCTGGATTGCATAAGCGCTGAAAGATTTAGGCTTAGAGTTACTAAAAACTCAAATTATTGATTTTGGTGTAACAGAGTTAATTCTAGCAACCAATCCAACGGTGGAAGGCAATACAACAGCATTTTATATCCAAGAGATTCTAAGAGATTTACCTATGCTTAAAATTAGTCGCATTGCTCATGGTGTGCCAATGGGTGGTCGCATTGAGCATTTAGATGAAGGGACATTATTTCATGCATTTAATGCAAGACAGAATCTGTGATAGGTACTTTAACTAGATGATTAGTTTTGATAGATCTCAATATGTTATTTTTGTTTTAATTACCTTTAAAAGGGGCATTTAATGACTGTTTTCACTAAAATTATTAACAGAGAAATTCCCGCAGATATTGTTTATGAAGATGATGATATTTTGGCTTTTAGAGATATTATGCCTCAAGCACCAATTCATTTATTGGTTATTCCTAAAAAAACCAATTGCTACTTTAAATGATATTGCACCTGAAGATGCGCATTTAATGGGGAAAATTTTTTTAGTTGCGACACAACTTGCTAAAGAAATGAATTTTGCTGATTCAGGGTATAGAACTATTTTTAACTGCAATCAAGATGGCGGACAAGAGGTATATCACAATACATTTGCATGTCTTAGCTGGGCGTAAACTAAAATGGCCGCCAGGTTGAGCTAAGGATTAACTTGTTTTAGTGCAGTACTTTTTTAAAGCTATTTTAAGTTAAAATATTTAAAACAAGCTATACCTAAAAGACTTGCAGCAGCGTGCAATAGTTAATAAACTAAGGGAATCAAAGGGATTACATGGCATCTGTTTCGCAAAATAAACTAGAAAAAACGCTTACGTCCCCAAGTTGGAAAAGCAATTATGGATTATCAGATGATTGAAAATAATGAAAAGGTGATGGTTTGTTTGTCAGGTGGAAAGGATTCATATGCAATGCTTGATATCTTACTTAAATTAAAAGAGAAAGCGCCTATTTCATTTGAAATTGTTGCCGTTAATTTGGATCAAAAACAGCCAGGGTTTCCTGAACATATTTTGCCAAGCTACTTAAGTAGCCGTAATATTGCGTATAAATTTTGAGTCAAGATACCTATAGTGTTGTTAAAAGATTGATTCCAGAGGGTAAAACAACGTGTGGCTTATGTTTCAAGAATGCGGCGTGGGATTTTATATCAATACGCAAAAGAAAATGGTTTTACTAAAATTGCATTTGGGACATCACAGAGATGACATCGTTGAAACCTTGTTTATGAATATGTTCTTTGGTGCAACATTAAGGCAATGCCTCCAAAATTAAAAAGTGATGATGGTGAAAATATTGTGATTAGACCGCTTGCTTATTGTCATGAGCAGGATTTAAATAAAATATGCAGATCATCATGAGTTTTCCTATTATTCCGTGCAATTTATGTGGGCTCGCAAGATGGTTTGCAACGGCAAGAATTAAACAAATGCTCCATGCTTGGGAGCAAAAGTATCCAGGACGCACAGAGAATATTTTTCGTGCTCTAACACAAGTAAAGCCATCTCAGCTTGCGGACTTTAACTTGTTTGATTTTTTAAAATTTAAGTCACCCTATCGCGGATATCAGCAATGTGGATAGTTCAATTGAAATTAGCACAGTATTGTTAGCAGATGAAAATAGTAATACTCACTCATCTAATACAAATTGGTTGTCTTAATACGTACATTACGAAAAGGTTTTTTATATGAAAAAAAGATTAAATCTTGAAAAAATAGCAGGCATCCGTTATTCATTTAGCTGTTTGATTGCGATTGCTTTTATTGCATTTATTGTTTGGGTGATGTTTGATCCATCAGCAAAGAATCTAGATATAGTTAAATCTCAAATTTTACTTTTACCTTCTCTTGCAAATAATAAGGTATTGATTTTTAATTATTTTAATGAAAAAGATGAGCGCCTATCGTAAACCCAAAATACGAACGCTCTAGTCACAATAAACAGTAAAGAGGTCATTCCTTGCATGTTCATATGAAACCTTGATTTTCATATGAAAATAAGTAGTATTTATGTAGCTATTTTTATGAAGATATTTGTCTTTAAGCTAATGAATACAAGAGGAACACAATATGATCATTACACGTGCTCAACAGTTTGAAAATTTTAAGAACAAGCAGTTTGATTTATTGGTTTTGGTGGTGGGGCAACGGGTTTGGGTGCTGCATTAGATGCATTATCTCGTGGTTTAAGTGTTGCGCTTGTTGAGCAAGCTGATTTTGCAAAAGGCACATCCCTAAATCAACGAAACTTGTTCATGGCGTGTGTACGTTATTTAGAGCAGCTAAACTTTAAACTCGTAAGAGAGGCATTATTAGAGCGCCAATATTTTTATAAGAATGCGCCACATATTTCAGAAAGCCTTGCTTTTGCGATTCCTTGTTATGATTATTTTCAATTCCTTTTTTTTATGCAGGGCTTAAATTATATGATGGGCTGGCTGGATTTCCCAAGGACAATGTTCAAGTGTTTTATCTAAAAACAAACATTAAAGGATTTTCCATATCTTAAGCCAGAAGGTTTAACGGGTGCGATTCAGTACTTTGATGGGCAATTTAATGATGCACAAATGGCGATTACTCTCGCAAAAACAATCCGTGATAAAGGTGGTGTGCTACAAAATTATGCGCCTTTTATTTCGCTTTATCAAAGAAGGTAATAAAGTTGTTGGTGGTGTTATAAAAGATGCCTTAACTGGGCAAGAAATATATGATGTAAAAGCTAAATGCGTTATTAATGCTTCGGGTGTATTTAGTGACGATGTGCGTCGCTTAGATGAAGGTACGCATCAAGAAAGTTTAAAACCTTAGCACAAGGTGGTTCACTTGGTTGCTAAAACACCTTAGGTCTGAAAAAAGCAGTATTGATCCCTAAAACATCTGATGGTCGCGTCTTATTTTGTGTGCCTTGGCAAGATGTTTTAATTTTAGGCACAACAGATGTGAAAATTACGGAACATACGCTTGAGGCAACGGCGACACAGCAAGAAGTTGACTTTATTCTTGAAGGGTGGGCAGTATTTCCCAAGTTTTAATAAGGCTGATTTATTAGGGCAATATGTAGGCGTTAGACCTTTGGCAAAAGTTGACAATACAGAGAGTAAAAAAACATCTCGGGAAGAAAAAATTATTTTAAGCGATTCAGGTCTTGTTTCTATTTTCGGAGGAAAATGGACAACATACCGTCACATGGGCGAGCGTATTATTGATACGATTTTAGAGAAATCTCTTCTACCTCGCGCTTCAAATCGGGCACTAAAACGTTGCCTTTATCTGGTTGGTTAGATAAAGAAAGCACCTTGGCTATTCCAATTCATTTTCGTCATCATGGTAAATATTTTACACAATTGCAAAAAGCAGCAGATTTTGATGAAAAATTCACCCTGATTTACCATATTCAATGGCAGAAATTGAACCAGCGATTCAATATGGATTTGCACAAACCGTTGATGATTTTCTAGCGCGTAGAACACGTGCTTTATATGTTTAATCCAAAAGCAGCAATTGCAGCTGCACCCAAAGTAGCCAAAAAAATGGCTGAAATTTTAGGTAAAGATCAAATCTGGGTTGATGAGCAAATTTCAGATATTAATGGCTTGGCTAGGCATTATGTGTTGGATGCTTATTTATAAGGGACTTTGCCGATTCACGGCACTTTACTGAATTAGAGTGGATTTGAGTGACTTCTATGGAACTTAATTTCTATTAATTATTTATGGTTAAGAGCAAGCAAGGAGGTTAAATATATGTTGGCATATTTTGGTGAGTTTATTGGCACCGCGATAATGATTTTATTGGTGAGGGCGTTGTGGCGGGTGTTGTACTTAATAAAACTAAATCTCAAAATGGTGGTTGGATTGTTATTACATTAGCATGGGGACTACTGTCACAATGGCCGTTTATGTTTCAGGTCGTTTAAGTGGTGGCACATTTAAATCCTGCGGTTTCTTTAGCACTTGCCATCAAAGGTGATCTGGCTTGGAATCTTTTAGCACCGTATGTTGTCGCTCAAATTACGGTGCAATGGTTGGCTCTACGCTGGTTTATTTGCATTATTTACCGCATTGGAAAGCAACTGAAGATCAAAATGCAAAGCTTGCTATATTTTGCACCGCACCCGCAATTCGTTTCTATTCCTGCAAATATTATGAGTGAAGCTATTGGTGCATTTGTTTTGATTTTAGGGATTTTATCATTGGTGTAACGAATATGGCGGCAGGTTTTGGACCTTTCATGGTAGGAATGCTGGTCGTTTCAATTGGCTTATCTTTAGGTGGAACAACAGGATATGCGATTAATCCTGCTCGTGACTTAGGTCCACGCATTATGCATGCTTTGCTGCCAATTCCAGGAAAGCGTGATTCGGACTGGAGTTATGCCTTAGTTCCTATTATTGGTCCGTTAATTGGTGCGTCACTTGCTGTATATGTATTTATGATGATTCCAACAGTTTTCTGGATAGTTTTTCAGGCATCTTCAAAACGTATTAATTTAATTTCTAAGAGGATATTTATGGACAAGAAATATATTTTATCAATTGATCAAGGGACGACGAGTTCAAGAGCAATTATTTTTAATCATGACGCACAAATTGTTGGCGTTGCACAGCGTGAATTTACACAAATATTTCCAAAGCCAGGTTGGGTAGAGCATGATGCGAATGAAATTTTATCATCTGTATTGGCAACGATTGCAGAAGTATTAACGCGTAACAACATTAAAGTGGATGAATTGCTGGGATTGGCATCACTAATCAACGTGAGACAACAGTTGTCTGGGATAAAAAGACAGGTCAACCTATTTATAACGCATTGGTTTGGCAATCGCGCCAAACGGTTGATTTTTGTGAGCGTTTAAAATCAAAGGTCATGATCAATTATTTCGTGATAAAACTGGATTATTGATTGATGCATACTTTTCAGGCACTAAGATTCGTTGGATTTTGGATCATGTTGAAGGCGCACAAGCCACGCGCTGAAAAGGTGAATTATTATTTGGTACGATTGATAGTTGGTTGATTTGGAATTTAACAGGCCGTAAACAGCATGTTACAGATTATACAAATGCATCTCGGACGCTTATTTATAATATATATGACAAGTGTTGGGATGATGAGCTGTTAGAAATTTTGAATATTCCAAAAATATGCTGCCAAATGTTCGCCCTTCCAGTGAAATATATGGCGTGACCGATAAAAACTTTTAGGTGGAATAGAGGTGCCAATCGCAGGTGCGGCAGGTGATCAGCAAGCTGCACTATTTGGACAAGCATGCTTTAAGGAAGGCATGGCTAAAAATACGTATGGAACAGGTTGTTTCATGCTAATGAACACGGGCGAACGTGCAGTTAAATCAAGCAATGGCTTGCTAACAACGATTGCATGGGGTGTTGATGGTAAAGTTGAATATGCACTGGAAGGTTCTATTTTTGTAGCAGGATCTGCCGTTCAGTGGCTACGTGATGGTTTACGTATGTTCCAAATGCAAAGGATTCAGAAAATTATTGTACCCGCGTAGATTCTACAGATGGCGTATATGTTGTACCTGGCTTTGTTGGTTTAGGTGCACCTTACTGGGGGCGATCAGACGTACGTGGCTCTATTTTTTGGCTTAAACTCGCGGTACGCAAAAAGAGCATTTTATCCGTGCAACAGTTGAATCAATGGCATATCAAACGCGGGATGTTTTTAACTGCTATGCAACAAGATAGCGGCATTACGTTTACAGACCACTCAAAGCAGATGGCGGTGCAACGGCTAATGACTTTTTAATGCAATTTTCAATCAGATATTTTAAGTGTACCTGTTGATTGCCCAGAGGTTGTTGAAACAACTGCACTCGGAGCTGCATATTTAGCAGGATTAGCTGTTGGATTTTGGGATAGTAAACAAACCATTACAGACAATTGGCGCTCACTCACACTCCATAACCAAAAATGGATAAAGCCGTAGCCGATGATTTATATTCAGGATGGCAACGTGCTGTTAAAGCATGCATGGCATTTACTGTTTAATTTATGCTATGCCCAAAAGACTTTTCAAATCTTTTGGGTATATATTCTTAGCTTGAAATAGCTTGAAATAGCTTGAAATAGCTTGAAATATTTTTAACATCACTATCAAAAGAGCCAGTTATGAATTTTCTTACAGATGACTTTTTATTAAAAAATGATACTGCGCGTATTTTATATCATGATCATGCTAAAGATATGCCTATTTTTGATTATCATTGTCATCTGCCGTCTATGCAAATTGCGGACGATTATCAGTTTAAAAATTTATACGATATTTGGCTAAAAGGTGATCATTATAAATGGCGAGCTATGCGAGCACATGGTGTAGATGCGCTTTTGTACAGGTGATGCGGATGATTTTTCTAAGTTCATGGAATATGAAAAAACGGTTCCTTTCACAATCGGAAATCCTCTTTATCACTGGACTCATCTTGAATTACGCCGCCCTTTTGGTATGACAGATCGCGTTCTAAATCCAAATACTGCCCAATCTATTTGGGATGAGTGTAATGCTTCTTTAGCGCGTAAAGATTTTTCAGCACGTGGAATTTTGACTCAAATGAATGTACATATGGTTGGCACAACAGATGATCCAATTGATGATCTTAGTGCAAAATGCGCAGCTTCAAAAAGAGCAGAAGAGTGCAAGCAATTCATTCAAAAAAAGATGCTTCCAAGCTTTAGACCAGATAGAGCCTATAATATTAACGCACAGACATTTAAACGCTTATCGGAGCAGTTTAAGTCTTGCAGCTAATATTGATATTTCTAATTTCCAAACATTTTGTGATGCGTTAAATAAACGCTTGAATTATTTTTCAAACACGGTTGTGTTGCGTCAGATCACGGTTTAGATACGATTATTTATGCCGAATCAACAACTTTTCAATTAGATGATATTTTACTTAAGAAATATCACAACAATCCCATTAACGCCCATGAAGCCGCACAATTTAAAACCGCGTTTTTAGTGTTCCTAGGTTGCCAATATGCAGAGCGCGGTTGGGTTCAGCAATATCATATTGGTGCTTTACGCAATAATAATCGGCGCATGTTTGAATCAAGAGGAGCAGATATCGGCTTTGACTCAATTAATGATGGGCGTATTGCTGAAAGCTTATCCTTGTTATTGAGTGCGCAAGACCGACAAAATAAGTTACCCAAAACAATTTTATATTGTCTAAATCCTCGGGATAATGAAGTATTAGGAACGATGATTGGGAACTTTCAAGGCAAATACATAATGCACAAGGTATTATTCGCAGCAAGATGCAATTTGGCTCTGTTGGTGGTTTTAATGATCAAAAAGATGGCATGGAGCGCCAATTGATGCAGTTATCTCAACTTGGATTACTTAGCCATTTTGTTGGGATGCTCACTGATTCTCGCAGTTTTTTATCTTTTACTCGTCACGAATATTTTAGGCGTATTTTGTGCCAGATGATAGGGCAGTGGGTTACAGACGGAGAAGCGCCAAACGATATCGAACTATTAGGAAATATGATTAAAAATATTAGTTTTTAATAATGCCAAGCACTATTTTGAAATTTAATTTTATATATACTTATCATATGCATGATTGTTTTTTTCAATATGATGATTTAGTATGCGATCACTTGTTTTTATTTTTTATGAAAAGATTATAATTTATTGACTTTAGTTTGGCTCTTTGCTATTTGTTGTGGGTAAGGCATAATTTTAGGTATTTAAACTAACGAGGAATTGCCACTTGAATGGAAGTGAAGTTTTTGCAAAAACTTAAAAATTGAGTCCCCTTGGCGTATAGAAAAGTTTGATTTTTTAACCAATACAAAAGGAGATGAAGAGCTTCATATATATGTTGGGTTTTATACCTGGCTCACAGTTTTTTAGATGATAGTAATCAGCCTTGTGCGGTACATGACAGAGCTAACGAGCGAGTTTGGCAGCATGTTAACCACTTTGAATACAAGACTTTATTCATTGCAGGCTTCTAGGATAACGCGTTCAGATGGCAAAGTTAGAACGGTTGAAGCGCCTTGGGCACGCCAAGTAATGGGTTTACTTTGCTCTTTGAAGCGTTTGTCATGAAATTAGTTGAGAAAGAAGTCTCCATGACGCAGATCGGATCTTTGCTCAATGTTCATGATAATCGGCTGTGGAGAGTTTTTTCTCATTGGGTTCAAGGAGCTATCAAGAACACCAGTTGTCGGGATATCGCTTACTTAGGCATAGATGAAACTTCGGCAAAAAAGGGCATAAATATGTTTCAATTGCTGTTGATTTAGAAAATTCGCAAGTGATCCATGTCACCGTAGGCAAAACAAAGACGTGCTTAAAAGCGTTGCAAGTCACTTAGAAAATCAAGGTGTTGATCTTTCTAGAATTGAGAGCTTAGCATGGATCTATCTCCTGCATTTATAGCGGGTGCAGCTGAATATTTTCCGAATACACCGATTACCTTTGATCGTTTTCATGTCACAAATTGCTCAATGAAGGGGTTAATCAAGTGCGCCAAGCTGAACAAAAAGAGCATGATTTTTTCAAAAAAACGAAGTATATTTTTCTGAAAAATAGAAACAATTTAACATCAGAACAAGAGGTTAAGCTAAATGAGGCGATTATTCGTTTCCCTAATATAGGGGCAGCTTATCGATTAAAAGTTCTATTCAACGAGTTTTGGTCACTGACAGATTCTAAAGAAGCGGAGGTGTTTTTTGGAAGATTGGGTTAGGCAAGCAAATGAATCAAAAATAGTGCCCATGCAGGCTTTTGCAAAACAGTAAAACGTCATTGGAAAGGCATTTTACGATATCAACATCGTGAATCAGCAATGGAATTTTAGAAGGACTCAACTCAAAGATACAACTTGCAAAACGTCGGGCAAGAGGCTTTAGAAATATAAACAATTTTATCCAAATGATTTACTTTGTTGCGGTAAGTTGAATTTTATCCATCCTACTTACCCATAGAAAATGGCAAAGAGCCAAAAATTTAAAATAAAAAAACCTTTACAATTACCAGATATTGATCTCAAATGACGCTCTTTGATAAAGATTTCTTTACCCAATAGATCACAATTTATTTACTGATGTTACGCACTTCACAATTTTTAAAAGCGTTGATAAACGATTTGACTCGCAACGTCCATTAAGTTAAAAGGATTTTATCTTATAAGGAGTTGATTTAAAACCCCTTCTAACTCCCCCTTCATAAAGGGGAAGGACTAAAAATGAGCAGATCTTGGTCATTGCGGACTTGACTCCATAACGGGATTGATCCGCGATCTCAAAAGTACATTAATGAGATTGCGGATCAAGTCCGCAATGACGGAGGATTTTAAATCAATTTTATGCAGTGCCTAACATTAGTTATTTATTTATTTATTTGATTGTTTTTTTATTAGTTTGCTATATATGAGCCCCAACCTAGCTTGAAGATCAAACAGTATTCAAATGGTATCTTCAAATCTTTTGGCTGATATTCCAAAACAATCCTTTTTTAGTACCCAAATTCAATATGGAGAATACTACTTATGTCTATAAGAAATTCAAAAAAAAGTGTATCTAAGCACCATTTCAAAAAATCCATTCTAGCTATTGGTATTATCTTAGCTAGCATAAATGCACATGCAGATACTATTAAAATAGCAATTGCAGGACCTGTCACAGGACCTGTTGCACAATATGGAGATATTGTTAGGCTTGGAACAAATATGGCAATCAAACGTATTAACGAACAAGGTGGAGTTAATGGAAAACAACTAGAAAGTGTAATTTTAGATGACGCATGTGAGCCAAAACAAGCTGTAACTGTTGCTAACAAAGTAGTGTCCTGATGGCATTAAATATGTCGTTGGTCATGTGTGCACAGGCGCAATTATGCCTGCTTCTGCGATTTATGGAGAAGAAGGTATTATCATGATTACACCATCAGGTACTGACCCACAATTACAGAAGAAGCGTTTTCTAAAGGTTATACAACAATTTTCAGAACAATTGGTAGAGATGACCAGCAAGCACCCGTTGCAGCCAATTACATTATAATACGGTTAAACCAAAAAAAGTAGCGATTATTCACGATAAACAATCTTATGGACAAGGTATTGCTACTGCAATTAAAAGTGATCTTGAAAAGCGAACATTAATATTTCTATCTTTGAAGGCTTAAATAAAGCGGATTCAGACTTCTCTGCAATTCTCACTAAAATTAAAAATTCCCGGTGCTGAATTTGTCTACTTTGGCGGATACCACGATATGATGGGATTATTGCTTCGTCAAGCGCGTGAACAAGGCCTTGAATATTAAATTTATGGGTCCTGAAGGTGTCGGTAATTCAGATATTACTGCATTAGCTGGGGCTGCATCTGAAGGAATGCTTCTCACAATGCCAGCTGACTTTAGCAAAGAACCTGAAAATACTGATCTTGTTAAAGCATTTGTAGATTGCAAAGCAAGATCCAAGCGGTGCATTCACTATGCCAGGTTATGCTGGAATTTTGTTAATTGCGGAGGGAATTAAAGGTGCACAATCTGAAGATCCGATTAAAGTGGCAAAATACTTAAAAGCCAACACTATTAAAACGCCAATTGGTCCTGTAAGTTATGACATAAAAGGTGATTTAAAAAACTTTAAATTCGTTGTATTTGAATGGCATAAAAGGGACAAAACTAGAACAATGGGCACCTCATAAATATTTCCGGGATTAAGTAAATGACTATTTATACCCTTTATTTTTGGGAAATCAAACGTGCGGGATGCAACCCTTTGCAGGGGCCAACTACCCGATACTCTCCCGAATCACTTACCTAGTGTAAGCCCCTCGGTATTTTTTTTTACTTGTTTGTTTCCCGGGACGGGGGGGATGTCAAGGTATTTGTCGCCTAATTTTTTATAAGCCTTTTTTATCATTTCACTTTTAAAAACCCAAAAGGGGTTACCCTCAAGATAATTTTCTCGTCAATTTGCTTGCTATACGATCTGGTTTCACCTGCCCTAACGATTGGTTTTTAAAAATTTAATGGTTTTTTGTTTTTTCCGTCTCTAAACACCCTTTTTCAGGGTTTTGTTACCCTCTATAAAAAATGCAGTTATACTTTTGGGATCAGAGCGAAAACCCAATCCTGCCTTTTGGGGGGGACTTTTCGCCGAATCTTTTTTAACACCTCGAAACCATACCCCCAATTTTCTCGAAAATGATACGTTTTTACAAAAACCAAATGAGAGTAGTCAAAATTTGAGAAAAAGCCTTCCAACTATCATAAATTAAATTTTTGCCCTGAAATGGGGCAAAATATTAAAATCTAAAAAAGTTTCTCCCCCGCTTTTAATTTGCGAATTCATAATTTTTTTTTTGTTTGGATCAAGCCCCAAAGAACAGGGTTTCCCCCCCCTTCCGTATAACCCAAATTGGTTTATTTGCGACCAAAGTGCGGCACAAATTTCGTTTTTTGCGAAAGTAGTTCGATTGTTACTTTATGGTAATTTAAATACGCCCCAAAATTCTGCAAAAATTCCCCGGTAGATCCCCAAATTAATCCCCTCCACGAAAATTTGGGCCAAATCCAATTGTTTTCTGTCTTTTGGGTCCATTGATCCTTCACGACCAAATATTGCGCAATTTTTTAAATTACGTTTCCCAAGGGTCGCAATGACTTCCCCCTTTTAAGGGGGGGGTCCCAAAAGGAAAGGGGAAATTTGGAGGGGTGCTTTTCAAGAATTTAAAGTTTTGCGTGCTCCCTAATGGTTGGCGGCTAGTTAAAAGAAAGGGCGAAACATTACTTTTTCCCCCCCCCAACCAACCTCATTTTTGCTGAAAAAGACGGGGTTTTTTTTGAATAGGGAAATTTCAAAACTTTTGTAAATTTCATTAAACCCAGTTTACCAATTACAAGGGCCAAATTTTGTTTTCCCTTTCAAGTTTTAAGGGTTTTTAAAAGTTTTTTTCGGAAAAGTAAAGGGAATGAGTCTTGCGTTATGTATGAGCATTTAATTCATCAGAATTTTTAAATTTTTTTTTCATTTTTAGGGCAGGGCATTTTAGACCAATCTTTTGGCGCACCTTTGGTGTAAAGCGGCTATTATTTGAAATTTTCATGATTAGCCCCCCCTGATTGATGAGGGCCCTTGATCCCTTTTCTGCCCTCGGCGCCGAAAATTTCCCAATTTAATCATCTGATTTTTCCTTTTAAATTTATGGGCCCAAAAATTTTTTAAAATTTTTCCATGAAAGCCCTTCAAGCCACAAAATCCCTTTATATTAACCTAAAGGTTTTATTTGGTCTTTTTAAACTGCAAATTTTAACTTAGTAAACTAAAAAAATTTAATTTTGCAAACCAGGAAAATAATTCGACCTTTTGTTAAATCATAAGGTGTGAGTTTACACGAACTTTTTCACCCGTTAAAATTCTGTTTTAGTTTTTTTGGGGGCCAAATTTTGCCTGAAATATGTGCTTAACAAAAATGCCCCCTTTTCTAGCCCGTACTCGGAAAGTGGGGTAAAGGAGCGTTTTTGATAACGGGGACCTTCAATTCCCAAAATGGGGTTTTTTTAAGACATGAAATTTTTTGGGGGCCAAAACTTAAAAAAAAAAGCCCAAGGGACTAAAAAATTTTTTGGGAAAAACCCCGTTTAATAATTGAGTATTTTTTGGTAATGCTAAGGCTTTTAAAATTTTTGAAAAAAGTAGTTGAATCGGGATCCTCCTTTAAATTTCTTTTTTTTGCAAAAGATAAGAATTAATTTTTAATAAAATCAAAATTTTCTTTTTTGTTTTAAAAAACTGAGTTTAAAGGCAATTTGTGCACAAAATACCCCTTTCCCCATTATGCCATACCTGTAGGCGTGCATCTGTTAATCCACAACTATCTTGAACGCCCTTGGGAAACGTTTATTGAAGAAACCAGTCGTGGGGCCAAATTTTTCTTTCTCATTGAGTCATTTTCATGGCCCTTTTTTTACCCAAAGTCATTTAAAACTGCCCAAAAATTTTATCTTTGGGATATCCGAAAACGTAAAAAATTTTGTAACTCATAGGGAAACAATCAAGTTAAACAAATTTTTTAGGTTTTAAATTTTTGTTATAAATCCCCTTTTTAAATTTACCGCATGAATTTTACTTTGCCTGCCCAAATTTAAAAAAAACTCGTTCAGAAATTTAAAAACAAAGAAGGCTAGAGGCCTTTTTTTTTTGGGGGGAAAAAAGTATTAATTTTTAGATAAAACAAAGAGGTGTAATTATAATATAAAGCCCGTATTAGCTTTAGTGATGGCACATTATTTTGGGGGGAAAAACGTTTGGGTTTTTTTAACCCCGTAACTGGGAAAGACCCCGTAACTGGGTTTATGGAATAAAAAAGTTTTCAAGCAATGGTGAAGTTTTTTTTAAATTTCATCTATGAGGGTTATCAAGAAATTTAAAAATCCATTTCCAATCCAAAAAGATCACGCTGACATTAAAACCTCATATTGGTATGTAGGGATTAATGTTGGTGTTCAAGGGGTATTAAAATTTATGCTTTGCTTTTAATTTTCCGTGATTATTTACGGATTTTTTGCAAATTTGGGGTGCAACAAAATCGTTTCGGATTTTTTAAATTTAACCAAAAAAAGCCTTTTGGAAAATTTCCCAAAATTGTACCCGGCAACCCCGAAACCCCCAAAATCTACGTGAACATGGTGCGCCAAAAACGCGGGATTTTTTTTAATTGGGGAAAAATTGATACAGCCCCGAGCCCCTTTCAGATGAAAAAGGGATTTAGGGTTTAAAGAATTTAGATTTTGCCCAAAAATTGTGACAACCCAAATGCAAAGAATGGAACGGTGAGTGGATTTTAAAATCCAAAGACTTTGCCGATATAATATGACAAATTTCATGGGCCCCTCGCCCCAAAGGGTTTTGGCGTTAAACGCAATATTTTTTAAAAATGCTTGCCAAGCGTGGTTTTTAAAGTAACGGTTTTCCCCCCCCAAAACAACCCCCGCAAGGAAAAATTTTTGCACTCAATTTCCAAAAGGGGTATTTTTGTCAAATGGACCCGTTTATCCAAAAGCCTGTGAAATTTTGCCCTTGGGGCCAAAAACAAAACATTTTCTTGTAGAAAAAAGCCCTTTTTGGTATTTGTTTGGGACATCAAAGCTTGGGGTTTGGGGGAGGTGCTAAAACCCTGAAAATGAAAAAAGGGGATCATGGTGTTAAAAAAACCTGTTTTTTGATCGAAAACCCTTTGGGAAATCATCATCACGCACAAAATCATTGGGTTTTCCCATTTATGACAAACATTGCCAGCTAAAATGCAGGTATTTGCCCCATTCCTTTTTTGATCACACCGTTCAAGGCCCTTGTTTTAGAGTCCCCTGCATTTGGTTTTTCAAAAGGGGAAACCCCGAAACCAAACCCCGGACCTTGTGATGTTGGGCTATTTTTTTTGATAAAATTTTTGAGCTTTTGTCGAATAAAAAGAAACACAAAGTAAACCACATAAAAATAATTAAAGAAAAAAACTAAATATAAAAAAATAAAACTAATTAAAAAAAAAAAGGATTTGACATGCCAAAACGTACCCACATTAAAAACATTCTAATTTTTGGCGCAGGGCCAATTGTTATTGGGCAAGCGTGTGAATTTGATTATTCAGTGCGCAAGCATGTAAAGCATTGCGTGAGGAAGGCTCTAAAATTATTTTAGTGAATTCCAATCCAGCAACAATTATGACTGATCCAGATATGGCAGATCGCACTATATTGAACCGATTACATGGGAAACGGTTGCTAAAATTATTGAGAAAGAACGTCCAGATGCCGTTTTTACCAACAATGGGTGGACAAACGGCCCTCAATTGTGCGCTTGATCTGGCACATCATGGAATTTTAGAAAAATTTATGTTGAATTGATCGGCGCGAAAGAAGATGCAATTGACATGGCAGAAGATCGTGCACGTTTTAAAGCGGCGATGACTGAAATTGGACTAGATACACCCGCATCATTATTGCACACACGATTCAAGAAGCGCTAGATGCGCAAGCTGTGATTGGTTTTCCAATCATCATTAGACCTTCATTTACAATGGCGGAACAGGGGGAGGCATCGCTTACAATAAAGATGAATTTATGGAGATAGTTGAGCGCGGATTGGATCTTTCGCCAACAAATCAATTACTTCTGAAGAATCTGTATTGGGATGGAAAGAATATGAAATGGAGGTTGTGCGAGATACAAAAGACAACTGCATCATTATTTGTTCGATTGAAAATCTTGACCCAATGGGCGTTCATACAGGTGATTCAATCACAGTTGCGCCAGCACAAACGTTAACAGACCGTGAATATCAAATTATGCGTAATGCATCAATTAAAGTCTTGCGTAAAATTGGTGTAGAAACGGGTGGTTCAAACGTGCAATTTGCGATTAACCCTAAAAATGGGCGCATGATCGTGATTGAAATGAACCCGCGCGTGTCGCGTTCTTCAGCATTGGCATCAAAGGCTACAGGCTTCCCAATCGCCAAAATTGCTGCCAAATTGGCAGTTGGGTTCACTTTGGATGAATTGCAAAATGACATTACAAGTAGCCAAATGCAGATGGAACATTTAATATTATTCCTGCATCATTTGAACCAACAATTGATTATGTTGTGACTAAAATTCCTCGTTTTGCATTTGAAAAGTTCAAAAACAGCAGATGATCGCTTGACACACAGATGAAATCAGTGGGTGAAGTGATGGCGATGGGACGTACATTTAAAGAGTCATTGCAAAAAGCATTGAGAAGTTTAGAACGGGTTTATGTGGCTTTAAACGTATGTTGGATGATCGCCCAGAGCATTCTACAGATCACACTGTAAGTGCGGAGATGCATGAAAAACTCGTCAATGAAATGGGTGTTCCACGTGCAGATCGTCTATTGTATGTTGCAGATGCAATGCGCATTGGAATGCCTTTAAGTGAGATTTTTGATATCACCAAAATTGATCCTTGGTTTTTAGATCAAATGAGTGAACTCATTGAAAATGAAAATAATATTCGAAATGTTGGTATTGGTGTGTTGGACGATATAGATTATTTTATATCCCTAAAGAGAATGGGTTTTTCAGATATTCGTTTAAGTCAGCTTACCAACACAACAGAAGACTCGATTAGAGCGCTACGCCATTCTCGTTCGCTATTTCCAGCTTATAAACGTGTTGATTCAGTTGCGGGGGAATTTGCTACGGCAACCGCATATTTATATTCAACGTATGAACAAACGTGTGAAGCTGCGCCCACTAATAAAGATAAAATTATGATATTAGGGGGTGGACCAAACCGCATTGGGCAGGGAATTGAGTTCGATTATTGCTGTGTTCATGCTGCTTTATGTTTGCGTGAAAAAGGGTTTGAAACCATTATGGTGAATTGTAATCCTGAAACCGTGTCAACGGATTACGATACTGCGGATCGCCTGTATTTTGAACCACTTACGTTGGAAGATGTGTTAGAAATTGTCCGTGTTGAGCAGCCTAAAGGTGTGATTGTGCAATATGGTGGGCAAACGCCTTTAAAATTAGCACGCGACCTTGAAAAAGCAGGTGTCAAAATTATCGGCACAAGTCCTGATGCGATTGATGCATCTGAAGACCGTGAACGCTTTCAAAAAATTATCCAAGATTTGAATTTATTACAACCCCCGAATCGCACGGCACGGGATGAAATGACAGCGCTCAAATTGGCTGATGAAATCCGGTTATCCATTAGTCGTACGCCCAAGTTATGTATTGGGTGGACGCGCGATGGAAATTGTGAAAGATGCAGAGGATTTAGAGCGCTATATGAAAGAAGCGGTGTCTGTCTCGCATGACTCACCTGTATTGCTGGATCGTTTCTTGGATGATGCAATTGAGGTTGATATTGATGCTATTTGTGATGGCGAAGATGTAATCATTTGCGGGATTATGGAGCATATTGAACAAGCAGGCGTTCATTCAGGTGATTCAGCATGTAGTCTGCCGCCATTTAGTTTATCTGAAGAGACGATTGCAAAGTTGTCGCACCAAGTTGAACTTATGGCACATGCACTTAAAGTCAAAGGCCTAATGAATACACAGTTTGCTATTCAAAAAAATAGCGAAGGCGATACAATTTACGTTTAGAAGTTAATCCACGTGCATCTCGTACCGTTCCTTTTGTGTCTAAAGCAACGGGTATTGCGTGGGCAAAAATTGGTGCATTTGTTATGGCAGGATTTAGTTTGAAATCATTGGGATTCCAAGGTTTTCAAGCAGCTGGTTTAAAGAATGCTGACTTAAAAAATATAGATAAATCATTACAATCTGCCGTGATACCACCATATTTTAGCGTTAAAGAAGCTGTATTTCCTTTTGTGAAGTTCCAAGGTGTTTGATCCTGTTTTAGGTCCTGAAATGCGCTCAACAGGTGAAGTAATGGGCGTTGGTAATACATTTGGTGGTGCATTTTTTAAATCACAACTAGGTGCGAGTAGTCCTATTCCACAATCAGGTACTGTATTTATTTCGGTGCGAGACCAAGATAAGCCTAAAGCTTTAGAATTGGCAAAAGCTTTTTCTGATTTAGGATTCACGATTGCAGCAACAGTTGCACGGCTAAATTCATGCAAAGCCAAGGCATTGTTTGTAATCAAATCAATAAAGCAGCACAAGGACGACCACATATTATTGATGCGATTAAAAATCGTGAAATTGCATTAGTGATCAACACAACAGAAAGTAAAATTTCAGTGAAGGATTCATATTCAATTAGACGCGCATCATCATGAATAAAGTTGCAATTTCAACAACATTATCAGCGGCATTTGCAATTATTGAAGCGCTAAAAGAAATCTCTGATAATCAAACAAGTGTGATTTCATTACAAGAATTACATGCAAGACTTGATTTAGTGAAGTAATAGAGGGGATAAGGTAGCTTTCAGCAAACATTAAGCATCTTAAAATTGAGCTATCATTGCTGGTTTACTTGGTCATTTGCGGAGTCCGCAATGATGAATGGCTTTTAAATCAATAAATTATATTTAATTATCCTTAGCTTAATGGCGTTGGGAGCATGGCTCCGTAACGGGGGCTTGACTCGTATTCTCCAAAAGTATGTTTATCAGAAGAGACCAACTGTATATGGAATCTATCTACTCAAAACGCCGTGAAACATTCCTTAATAATATCCTCAACGATATATGGATACCTATATTGTTTTTGGGCACGGTAGTGCGTTAGGCGCAGCCACGCAAAACACACGGGCAGCTGCGTTTTTTAACGGGTTGGAACAGCTTTGAAGGGTATAGTCTTTTTTATTGTTACACCTAAAACTGAATATTTGGTTTTAAGTAGTCCATTTTTATTACCAATGGCACGCCAGCAATCCTCTATTTTAACGATACCGCTTGAGAACGTGGTTTATGTACAGCCTGATTTAATAGCGGAATATTTGCAAAAGTGTTTAAATTCGCAAAAACAAACAATTGGAATAATTGGCTTGTCAGAAATGCCATATTCTTTGGCGCACCTTTATTTTACACATTCCCACATGTGAAATGGATGCCTCTAGACATAGAGCTGCAAAAGCATCGCTTAATAAAAGACCGTCATCAAATTAATAAACATCGAGATGCTGCCAGCATATGTGACTCTTTATTTAAAATGCTACCTAGTATTTTAAATAAAGCTCTAAAAGCACACCGAAGTGTTGCACAGTGCCAAGCTCAATTAGAGTCACTGGCTAAATCGTTGGGTGCTGAATTTTGTAGGACATGGTTAACAATACAAAGTATTGCTGATTATCCTCGTTATTATCCCATTGAAAATATGCATTTTCCTCAAAAAGGAGACCAAGTGTTATTTGGCATAATGTTAATGTTTTGATGGTCATTGGGGTCATGGTTTAGAATGGGTGGGTTGGGGGATTGGCAACTCCAATCTTCTGAACAACAAAAACTTTTTCAGACTGTTGAAATATTACATGAGGAGAGTTTGAATAATTTTATAGAAGGAAATAAAGTAGACACGATTGAAAATATAATTAATAAGCGTGTTAAAGATACATATTCTTCTTGTGTTTTAAAAATGCTACCGTTTTCGTAATGCGCATGGTTTAGGATATAGTTACGAAGAAGTCATTATTACACAGTCCTTCCCACAGCATTTCGAAAGTCCATTCTTAGATAGTTTGGGTGATATAAAAAATATCAAAAATTCAGATTCATTAAGTTTTCAAAATGGGAATGCTATTAGAGTTACACCCTAATTTATTCTTACCCCATATTGGTGGCGCGTCCATTGGTAATATGGTGCTAATTTCAAATAACAAACCTGAAGTATTATTAAAATATCCAACAGGCTGGATAAATTGGCTGGATATCTAATTAGTCAGAACTGAAAAATGGATGTCCATTTTTTCGTTTCTAATAAATTGGCTATTTCCTGCTAAATTTGGCATTTATTGTGATCAAAAACCGGTAGATGTCAAGGTAGTTGTCGCTAAACTTATAAGCCTTTTTCCCTATCATATCACGTTAAAATAAAAAGTGGTTTACTTTACACTTTGAGCTTTTTAACTTTGTACTCTTAATTGCTTCCCAATAATATTGCAATACAACTTCGTGAGTGATTATTTAAAATGTTGTGTAACTTCATTGAAGTATGGGTTGTTTGGTTTTTTCAATAATCCATATTATGCAATCTATTTTAGTAAGTTTTTTGTCGCGCACAAGTGTTTTTTTTATTAAAAATTACAATTATTTAAAATAAAAAACCTTTCCGTGTATATTTTGTAAGTATTATTTTTTAATGTATTTTCTTTAGATTATTTGTTTTTTTTAAACAATGAATATTATTAATATCTGTAGGATATGTAAGTAACTGGTCACGCGATTACTATTTTATCTCTTTATATTTACCAAAAATTATAAAAAAATTATGTTTATGGTCAGAATTAAAGTATTAACTATATTAAAGGAATAAATCATTATGAATAGAGTACATACTGTTTTCTGGAATTCAGGTTTATCTTGTTGGAGGGTTGCTTCAGAGTTTGCAGCAACTAAAGGTAAATCATCTAGAAAAGTTGTATCCAGTGTGCTGATTCTGTTGTCAAGTGCATTGATAGTATATGCGGAATCATCAAAGATAGAACTTAATTGTGATTCAGTTGAGTGGATGGCAGACCAAAACTTGTTTAGCGCTTCGACATGATAATAGTGTACTGGTTGCAGCCATTATGCCAACTACAGTAAATAATATAAATGAAACTCAAATAATTGGCAAAAGAGTAGTAGATCGTGCGTATGAGATTGGAGAGGGAAATGCAAATAATGAGGCTTTATCTGATACAGAAATCTTAGAAATGAATGCAAATGCAGTTACAATGATGAAAAATATTGGTGATACAGCAGTAGAAAGTGTTTGGTTGTGCCAACGTATTTGATTGGCAAAAAAACAACTGATGCGGCAGATATTGCATATACTTCAGTTAAAGATGCTTTGCTTGGTTGGATACGAAGGATACAACGATTGTAAGTAATGTGAATACGGCGAATTCCCTTGGCGATAAAATTGATAGCGTTGCAAGTAATATTGAAGACGACAGCGTTGATTTGGTTCAACTAGCGAATAATTCATCAGGGATTAAAATTGCGCCAAATACTAGCTTAATTGGCACTAATAAAATGCTTTCTGATATAGAAATCTTAGCAATTAATGAGTATGTAGTGACAATGATGAAAAATATTGGTGATGCAGCAGTCGCAAGAAGTGCTTTTGTTGTGCCAATGAATTTGATTGGTAAAAAGGTAATTGATACGGCAGATGTTGCACACATTTCCATTAAAGATAGCTTTACTAATTTGGATACGCTGGGTAGTACAAAGAATGCCACTCATATGAATACAGGGAATTCCCTTGGCGATAAAATCGATAGCGTGCAAGTAATATTGAAGATGGCAGAGTTGACTTGGTTCAACGAGAGAATAATTCAACAAAGATTGACGTTGCACCAAATACTATGTTAATTAGCACTAATAAAGCGACGACTGATATAGAAATCATAGAAATCATAGAAATTAATGCGAATGTAGTTGCAATGATGAAAAATATAGGGAATGCAGTAGTAGCAGGAAACACTTTTGTTGAGCCAACGTATTTTTTTGGTAAAGAGGTAATCGATGCGGTAGATGTTGCACACACTTCCGCTACAGATAGTTTTACGCACTTGGATGTGGCGGGTACAGAGATTTTCAGTAATATGAATACAGTGAATACCTCTGGAGATAAAATCGACAGTGTTGCCAGTAATATTGAATATGGTAGTGTTGATTTGGTTCAACCAGCGAAGAATTTATCAGAGATTAAAGCTGCGTCAAATTTTGAAGGTATAAAAGTTAATCTCAAGGATGTCAATGAAAAATCTCGTGCTTTAGCAGCTCTTGTAAATGGCGTAGCTATATCTGATACAGATACAAACGCAGTAGTTATCGCCAATAAACAAATTGCAGTAACCACATCACAAGCGAGTGAAGTTGCAATTACTTTAAATAAGAATGGTAGCGAAATACAAGACTGGATTGAACCTATGTATATAGCCGGTCGTAAGACAGAAAATGCAGTTCAAGGCGCGCTGGATAAAATTAATCAAGTGGTATTAAATGAATATGATAATAGGATTGGCATTGGTTATGATGACTCTTCAAAAATTGAAAAAACAATAGCGACAAAGACTACTGATATTACAAAAAATGCAGCAGCAATTGCAGCCAATAAAAAAGTTGCAGTAAGCACGTCACAAACGAATGCAGTTGCTATTGTTTTAGATATGAATGGTAGAGAAAAATTCGGCAGAACAGCGCCTGCGTATACAGCAGCTCGTGGGACAAAAAAATACCGTTAAAAGTGCGCTGGATAAAATTGATCAATTAGTTTTAAATGGAGCTAGTAGTAGTAGCATTGGTATTGGTTACAAAGATTCTACAAAGCAAACCTTAACCGCTACAGGTAGAGTAAAGATACGATACTTAAAAATATTGCTTCGGGTGTTGATGATAAAGATACAATAAATCTGAAATTACAAATGCTTCATAAGGAGCAGGAAGTGCAGATGCGATAGATCTACCATTGTGAGCTTGATTTACAATCTCTAGTTGCTAGTTGGCTGGAGATTCCATAAACAAGACTGAAAGACAGTATTTATCTCCGTCATCTTTGAAGATCCTGCTTTGTTGACAATATATATGTTCATAGGTGTTTTTGTATAGATTAGGTGTAACAAGGACTGGTCAACTGGAAGATGTTTTATGCCTGACGAGTAAATACAAAATATTTTATTTTTTAATAAATACCGACTCCCTAAATATAGGTAGTCGGTTTTATTTATTCATTATATTTTATGGTGTTATGGTGGGTTTTACTAAATAAGTTGATATAAGGATATGTCTTGCTAGAGGTGTACTTAATAGATCATTAATTGTTATTTAAAATAATCTGCTATATCATATTTTTTTTGAAAAACGGTATGAGATTTGTGATTTAGTTTGATGCTTTTATTTTTGTATTTGCTTTATATATTTGTTTTATTTATTGGAGAGTCTAGGACATAATGGCACAACAACCTACTGCAAAAATGGCAAGAGTATTAACTGTTCCCGCGTTAGTATTCTTTGGTCTGGCTTATATGGTACCTCTGGGTATTTTTACAACATATGGGGAAGTTAATATTTTAAGTCAGGGGCATTTACCCTTGGCATATGTGATTACCTTACTGGCAATGCTGTTTTACAGCACATAGTTATTGTAAAATGACGAGTCAATTACCACTTGCAGGTTCAGCTTATTCTTATGTTCAGAAAACATTTGGGGTAATATTGGATTTTTAGTAGGTTGGACACAATTACTGGATTATCTCTTTCTACCAATGATAAATTATCTTGTGATTGGGCTTTATTTGAATAAAGCATTTCCAGACATTCCTGCTTATGTTTTTGTTCTAAGTTCTATTTCAATCGTGACTTTCTTTAATATTTTAGGCATTAAAATAATTAACTCAATGAATATTGATTGTTGTGTTTCAATTTATCTTTATTGGGATATTTTTATTTCTGTGTATTTATCAACAATCTAGTTGGGATTATGCAATATTATTACAGCCAATCACAATGGCAACAGATCAAGTATCGGGCTTATTGGCTGGCGCTTCAATATTATGTTTGGCATTTCTAGGGTTTGATGCAATTGCGACATTGGCTGAAGAGACAAAAAATCCGAAATATACGCTACCAAGAGCAATTATGTGGACAGTCTTTATCGCAGGTGGATTATTTATTGTCATTTCATATTTCGCACAGATTGCTTATCCAAATTGGAAATCGTTATTGGTGATTCTGATACTGCTGCTTTATTAGTCTTTAAGCAGGTTGGCGGTAAATTATTGGTATCTATATTTATTGCTGTGTATATGACGGGTGTTTTTGCATCAGCCATGACATCTCATGCGAGCATTGTGCGTATTTTTTACGCAATGGGTCGAGAAGGTGTTTTACCTAAAAAAGTTTTCTCTCATTTGCACGAGCGTTATAACACACCTGTATTATCGATTTTATTTGTAGCAATGACATCATTGTTGGCATTGGTGCTAGATTTATCTATTATTGTTTCTATGATTAGTTTCGGCGCATTGGTTGCATTTATGTTTGTTAATCTTGCGGTGATTAAACACTTTATTATTAATCGTAAAGACCGCTCGGTTCACTTATCATTTAGGACTATATTTTCATGTGGCGTGATGCCCACAATAGGTGTTGGGATGATCACTTGGCTATGGTTTAGCTTAAGTTCAAAGGCTTTGGTGATCGGATTAAGTTGGGCATTATTAGGTTTGTGTATGTACTTTTTTTGACAAAAGGATTTACTAAAAAGCCCCCTTCTATTTCAGATGAAGAGATGCAGGATATTATTGATTAAAAATGTGTGAATAAATTATCAACATAAATTATCAACATAAATTATGAACAAGGGATCGATAATGACTCAAAAAATTGCAGATACATTATTTTTTAACGGCAAAATTTATACGGCAGATCAAACAGATTCAGTCGCGTCTGCGATTGCGATTGCAGATGGCTATATTTTGGCAGTAGGCACATTCGCATCATTGCAATCTTTTATAGGCTCTTCTACAGAACAAGTGGATTTGATGGTAAGATGATGATGCCAGGAATCATTGATGGACACATGCATCCGTTTTTGGGGTGGTGTTCAAATATCAGGTGTAATTTAAATTATGCTTCACTCAAGGTTTCGGAGATTTTAGCGCATGTTCAGGCGCATTTAGATCAAGATCAAATTAGCAGTGAAGCAGATTGTTTAAAAGTAACCGCTTGGTTACGCCAAGGTATGCTGCCTGAACTCAATACGCGCACAGGAATAGTGAGTAATGAATTACTCGTTTTGATTTAGATAGCTTAAATACGTCACGCCCAGTTGTGCTATTTTCAAATGATTGCCATACATTGTTGGCAAATACCCGAGCATTGGAATTATTTGGAATTGATGAGCATACACCATTGCCAAAAGATGGAAAAATTGCCCGTGATGAGAATGGAATATTGACGGGCATACTAGAAGATGCGCCAGCCATGCGGGCATATGACAGCTTACCTGGGCTAAATGCAAATCAGGCAGAAAATGTCGCAAGATTAGTACAAAAAAGTTTTGAATGAGCAGGGCGTAACGATGGTGATGGATGCACGCGTATCAGCATTACAACTCGATGCCTTTAGGGCTTTGCAGGCGCAAGATAGTTTAACGATTCGTGTACAAGCAGCGCGTGAAATCATGCCTGATCACGTACCGAATATTGAATCGATTGAAAGTGCCGTTCAAAATGCCGTTGCATTCACAAAATCGTACGATGATGCGCACTGGAAACCAAAGCCTGGATTAGGTTGCCACACGATAAAAATGTTTGTAGATGGTGTATTGCAACCACCAACAATGACGGCATCCTTGCTTGAACCTTACCTTGCTAATATTGGTTCGGTCAGTGAACCGAATTGGCAGCCAACAGAGCGATATGGTGATTTATACTTTACTGCAGATATTTTAGATAAATTAATAGAAACAATCGCTAAATATGATATTGATCCACATTTACATACAGTGGGTGAAGGCGCAATTCATATGGCTTTGAATGCAATTGAGAAAATGCGCATATGTTATCCTAAAAAAGATATTCGCCCAGGTCTTGCACATAATGAATTAGTGCATCATGCCGATTATGCGCGTTTTGCAAGCACGAAAAGCATCGCTGTTTTATCGTTTCAATGGGCAGCACCAGATGCAGATCTCATTGAAATTGAACGCAATATGTTAGGTGAGTCACGTTTTTCAAAATTTAGAACCGATTGCCAAGTTTATTGATGCAGGTGCAAAAGTTGCATTTGGAAGTGATTGGCCGATTGATGCATTAGATGAATGGTACGATCTTAAAGTTGCGGCAACACGTTGTGGAAAACCTGTCAATGGCGTTCAGCCGCCACGTTTTGATAATGATCGTAACTTAAGCATTATTGAGGTGTTACGTGCAGCAACGATAGAATCAGCTTATGCGCAGCGCAGAGAGACTGAATTAGGCTCGTTAGAGGTGGGTAAATTTGCAGATTTAATTGTAATTGATCGAAATTTGTTTGAAATTGATCCACATGACATTGAAAATGTTAAAGTTTTATTAACCATGATTGGCGGTAAAGTGGTATATCGAGCTTAATTTTCTTATTTTCTTATTTTCTTATTTTTTTGATACTTAGCGTATCTTGCATATTCTGTATCGTACAAGTTTGATTGTTTTTATAATATAAGGAAATAAGATGGATGTTGTGACAATATTAGCGCTTTCAGGCGTTGCAATGATTGCAGGTTTTTTTGATGCAATCGCAGGAGGAGGTGGACTGATTACACTTCCTGCATTATTACTTGCGGGTGTTAATCCTGTTGCTGCAATTGCTACAAATAAGTTCCAAGCTGCTGCTGCAACAATATCCGCTACAGTTGCATTTGCCCGCAAAGGAATGATTGAGTGGCGCTTAGGTATGCCGATAGCAATAATGGCATTATTGGGTGGATTAATAGGGGCATTATTTGTAAGTAAGTTGCCAAAATCTTTATTAGAAGCATTGGTTCCTATTTTATTGATTATTATCGCGATGTATTTCTCATTTGCACCTAAGTTGAGTGATCAAAATCGTAAAGCGAAGATATCTGCTTTTGTTTTTGCCTTATTCGTTGCGCCTGTCATTGGCTTTTATGATGGTATATTTGGACCTGGCGTTGGGTCATTTTTTCTTGTTGCGTTTGTCTTATTTTTGGGGCAAAACATTTTACGTGCGATGTCGTATACAAAACTTGCAAATGCATCGAGTAATATCGGTGCTTTGATTGTCTTTATATTCATGGATACAATTATTTATTCTCTCGCAATTGCTATGGCAATAGGCGCATTTATAGGTGCTCAAATAGGTGCTAGATGCGCCGTTAAATTTGGGCCTAAATTAATTAAACCCTTATTGATTACTATTTGCTGCTTAATGGCGCTTAAATTATTAATGAATCCCAATAATCCGCTTACTCATTTTATATTAGAGTTAGTTTGATTTTATTTTTGGCATCCGATATGTAATCGTATGTAACTCATAGGCTATACCCGCAACACCATTAAGTTAAGGATAATTAATATGTAACCTATTGATTTAAATGTTTTTCGTCATTGCGGACTTGGTCTCCGTAACGGAGCTTGATCCGCAATGACAACGAACCTGATACAACGCGTTATTGTCTATATTTATGAAAAATATCCTAATTTATTAAATTTAATTTTGCTATTTTATAATCTATTTACTCTGGTTTATCACGCGCGAATATCAGTATTTTTGCGTAATATATGATAAACAAGCCAAATCCCACTGTCCAAAATAAAATAGAAATGCCAATCGTGATTAAATATATCTGTGATGTATAAATAGCAATTACCCGTAAAAATGCACTGCAAATTATGGCTGCAAAGGCAATAAACATCCATTTGGCGAAATCATTTGTCTACCAGTGTGTCCAAGAGAAACTCGCCCCATCATGCTTAAAATCATCCCCCCGATGCCGCCAATAGTGATGCAATGTAAAACAGATGGAAAGGTAGGTTTGCAGAAATCAACCCGAAACCGATAGGAAGGCATAAAAAACTGATGTGTATATGACCATAATAAAGGGTTTTGAAATGAATATTGCCATCCAAAATTTAACCATCTTAGAAAAAAATACACCTGATAAGCCTGCAAATATCCTCATAATGAACCAATCTTGAAAAACAAGCTCACGATGAACGAAAGAATACTGAGCACTTGAACTATCTCAAGCCAGATTTTAGTCGGGGGTTTTATAAATGCATGTTTCTGCTAAATGTTGTGTGCTTTTTTCTGTAAAAAATGGAATAACACGCCCACCCAAAATAGAAATTATCAAAACAATGAGAAAAATAGCCGCATGTAAACTTGTATTAATGAGCATTATATTATTTTGAATCACCGCGTAATAAACTAAGCGCATTCAGGCAAGCCAGAGCAGTTAGGATAAAAAACAAACTTTAAAGTTTTTCCCCATTTTTGCTTGAATGATTGATTTAGCGACACAAAAAGCAACGCTCGGTAAAAATAAACAGTCAATGATCATGATTTTTTCAATAGAAACCCATTTGTGATTGACTAATAAAATACGGGTAATAACCAAATAATCGTCAAAATTACCAATGTTTAAAGCCAGAGGTTGCGGGCATATTTGTCCAATTAGCAACGGGCGTGATTTAAAAATCCTGCAATAATCGCGACGGTGAAGCCAAAAATCATTTCATGTCCATGCCACCAAACCATGTTCCCGTGAGTTGAAGACCAATAAATTTCATTTTCCAAGAGAAAAATCCACATGAAAAGCGCAGCAATACTAAACAAGCTGCCCAATAAAAAAAATGGACGAAAGCCCAGTTCAAGCCTGCAAATCTTGGCTTATTGGTTTGAGTATAAAACGATGTCATTTGAAACTCCTTCAAAGGTGACGGGCATATACCCAAAAGATTTGAAAATACTGCGAGGCGGCAAGTTTTACGAACCCCGATGAGCTTACAGATAGTAAGTGATTCGGTAGAGGATGCGCTGCCAACAAAGCAGGATCTTCAAAGGTGACGGGTATAGGTGCGCATTTTATACCAAACGGGTTGAGCAAGTACGGCACAAAGAATAAGGAAGACACCAAAATAAAAGGCAATTGAGAGGTTTTGATGTTCTTTGAATAAAATTATGGCAAATATAATCGCATACACAGGTTCTAAATTTACGGCTAACTGCAGGGGTGAATGCACTTACTTTTTGATGACAAATAGAGATATCGTGAAAGGCAATAAAGTAATATAATCGCTAAAATCAGTAACCAAATCCAGTCAGATTGGGTCGGCATAATCAAAACAGATGGGAAGCTTGGGACAATAAGAGACAGTAGTAATAAAAAAATCCCGCCCGCAAAAAGTTCTAAAAAAGTGACCGATAAAGAATTTAAGTGCGGCGTGAATCGTTTGTTCAGTGTGCCAAAGATTGCGACAAAAAAAGCAGATGCAATACCAATAATAAACCCAAGTAACATGCCATTTGGTATCCCACCCACAACAAGAGCAACGCCTGGAATGGTTAAAATGCCTAAGCTTAACTCAATCATTTTGAATTTACGCTGCATCACAATCGGTTCAATAATCGCAACAAAAACAGCGCCTAATGCCATACACGTTGTTGCAACTGATGCATTTGATAATTTAATTGACCAATAAAATAAGAGCCAATGAAACGCAACATGCATCCGATCATACTAATTATGATGATATCGGTTGGTTTGAATTTTTTTAGCCCGTGCCAAACGGCGGGAAAAATACATAAAATGCCAGCGACAATCATCATACGAATAAAGACTAAAGGCAGTGCTTCAAGACTGATGAGTTTGCCTAAAATTGCGGTAATTCCCCACAAAATAACGCAAAAAGAATCTGAATATAAGGGTTTTTGATGATATTCATTTAATTTGATGAGATTCCTAATTGTTTTAAATCAGAGGGTTTGATAATGCCGTCAGCCAATATTTGGCGGTGAACTTGAAATCATACACGGCTTTGGCAGTTTTACCATTGTAGTGACCCTTATTAAAGCCTTGATCTTCTAAAAATTTTAAACTGACGAGTTTATCTTGAATTAGCCGTACAACGGGACCAGTTGAGCCTTGCATAAACCGTATTTCATTGAAGCAATGGTTTGGATTAAATTGAGGTGGATATTTGAGGTCAATATATAGTCATACGCAATACCAACTTGATTTTCATCTGGAATGGCTGCTTGATTGGCGTTAACTCTAAAATTTTGGAAATCCCCTTCAGGGATATTGGGTGGGGAATGATTCCGATGATTGTCTGGCAGCCAGAGGATGAAAATTGAATGCTGGAATCAGCATCAATATCAGAATCAGTATTTGAATAAGTGCTATGAATTTATCACCAGGACAACATGCATCAAACTCACAAGGTAAGCGAATATTGCTTTTGAGTTGCATCTCGTAAGCGCCAAACACCTACATCAATAAGGCTATTTAAGCGCCAAGCCCTTCATGTGAACAGAGCCTGCGGGTTCATGTGGACCAATATAATAAGCGTGCAAGCCTTGCCCCAATAAATTTGCCACTCGACCTTGTGAGTTTAATTGTGCCTGCATCCATTTTACATTTGGAACGGTTGAACCTGAATATGCGCAGAGCATTTTAGTTCGCTGATTCCAAATTCCAATCACACATTTAGGCGTTCGATGATCAGGATTTATCCCCATTATGGCTAAATGATCTGACCATGTATTGATTTGAGATATTGCGTTTAAAGAGGGGAGTATTGCACCACGAATGCCAAATAAACAATCTCTTTATCAAGTTTAAATGAACATAACTGTGCAAGTTTGGTCATCGTTTCGTGCGTAATTAATGTACATGCACTGATATCTACATTTTTATATGCATAATCTGAAAATAAGTGCGCGGTATCAATAGAGCTTGTCGTAAAGGGCAGTATATATTCTGGTATTTTGAATATGTTAGGTGTGTTTTTTGATTAATTTTATCATACCTTAATGACTCTTCTAACTGACTCTTCACAAATTTGAGCATTATCATAACGCGACAAACTAAAGAATGAAATACTATTTTTGGGAATAATTTAACTTTGATAGAATCACAAATTAGTCCAAGTAGTGCGCTTGCCGCAGGTATTAAGAGTGTTTCTGATTCGCAGAAAAGTGTTTTTGCGGCAACCCAAGCTACCTGGCGTTTTTTAAATAAGGATCGGATCAAAATTTCTGATTTAAATCTTCCCATTCAGTCTTTTACCATGCAAGAAACGTCATCAAATGATGATTATTTTTGATGGTACATGATTGGTCTAGGATTAATTACAATCAACATACTCACAAAAAAGATATCAAGCAAATGACGAACAAAAAGGGTTTAGGTTATGAATAACGAGTAGTTTATTGGTTGATTCTCACTCTGGATTACCGATTGCTGCGTATTATTTTTTATTTTTCTTAAAGACATCAATCATATAAATACACAATGATAAGCCTATAAAAATAAAAGTTACCGCATGTTTTTTTAGTAAAACTCTCCTTGAAATAAAAAATAGCCAGACCTAATTTGAAATTGTCGGTGCAATAAAACTTAAAAAACCTAATTCAGCCAATGGCAATTTCGAGCAGCAATTAGAAAACCATACAAGAGGCAATGCAGTTGCTAAACCTGCACCCATTAACAAAACAATATGTAATTGATCTGCATAATTAAATAATGGCTGTGCGCTAAAAAGTATTAAATAACCCAACATAAACGGAGCAAGTAACATAGATTCAATCGTCAAAACTGATTTAAGCCATCTAATTTAATTGATTTTTTAACGGCCGAATAAATACTAAACGTCACTGCAAGCCCCAAGGCATAATAAGGGATTGAGCCAATCATAATTGCTTGATACATAACAGAATGCTTGCAATACAACAGCGAGTATTTTGAGGGAGCTAAGCCGCTCTTTAAAAAAAATCAATCCAAATATAATTGATATCAAAGGACTAATGTAATAGCCTAAACTTGTCTCTAAGATTTTTTTTTGCCCTACCGCCTGTATGAAAACAAACCAATTTGTTGCAAGAATACATGTCGCAATACCCAATATAATCAATATTTTAGCTTGTAAAATTGCAGCTAAAAATTGTTTTAACTACCCAAGATAATCATAAATAAAAGCATTGTTAATGCTGCCCAAATCGTTCGATGGGCAACAACAGTCAAGGCGGGTAATCAGTCAAAATGCCAATAAATTGGCATCAATCCCCAAAAAATGAGCGCTGAAAATGCGTAAAAAAAGCCAATTTGTGTATCGTTGTCTTTCTTTTCATGGGTTACTTATCAAGGATAAAAAGGATGAGAATAAAAGTAGAACAGCTAGAGGTGCAAGTAAAGAAACAGGGATTAATGCCCGTCTACCTCATTAGTAGCGATGAACCCTATTTGCAATACGAAGCGGAGGATTGTATCCGTGATAATGCCAAACTCAAAGGCTTTTCTGAACGAAATGTCTTTGATATTGATTCTAAATTTGATTGGTTTCAATTTGTTGATTCAACACAGGCTTTGTCCATTATTTTCTAAACTTAAAATCATCGAATTACGATTTCTAACCAAACCAGATGTCACTGCACAAAAGCATTTAATGACGTATTTTGAACAATCAAGCAAAGATTTATTACTCATTTATTCGCACAGTAAAATTGGATGCCGCATCATTAAAAAGTAAATGGGTTTCTGCGCTGGATAAAATAGGTGGCATATTAACAATATATCCGCCTGAACCTTCGCTTTGCCTAATTGGATATCTGATCGCGCTAAAAAAATGGGCATTGATTTAGAACCCAATGCAGCACTTTTCTAAGTGAACATGATGAGGGAATTTACTCGCAATTGCACAAGAAATATCCCGTATGAAAATATTATACGGTTCAGAAAAAATCAATCTTGACATGCTCAAATCAATGATGACGGATAGCGCACGCTTTGGCGTATTTGATCTACCCGATGCAACTTTAATCGGAGATATACCACGGATTAAACGCATGTTAGACACTCTAAAAGCAGAAGGTGAAGAGCCGATTCTGATTAATTGGGCTTTACAAAAAGAAATTCGAGCCTTATCCAAAATTATGATCGCAATTTCCTCTGGACAATCTATAGATAGCGCTCTTTCTAATGTATGGGAAAAAAGAAACCATTATATCGAAATCGTTTAAGCGTTTAATCTCAAAGGTTTAAAAAATTTTTTTAAAAACCAGTTTTTGAAATTGTCGTGCGTTTTAAAGGTAATTTTAAAAAGAAAAATCCATGGGTCATTTTTAAGATTAAGTTTTGCTTGGCGGGAAAAATCATTTTTCCCACTTTTTCGACCCCAAAAATATAAGAAAAAAAAATACTTATGTATTCGCTCTAAAAAATTTCAAAAATTTCAAAAAGGGCAGTATAAAACAGGTAATTCTTAAATAATGCGGAAATTCTATTTTGATTCATAGAAATACAATCAATATTCTATGATTGGCGCTGCCTTTAATTCAAAAGGTATTTTCCCATCTGATCCAACCCTAAAAACTCCTTACTCAAAACTGTAATACTAAGAAAAAACTCATTTTGGCTATACCACCGTCAATAAATCAGAAAAAGAGAAAAAGTACCGAAGTATTTCATTGGGTTGCATCTAATTACACTTTGATGATTTATGAGCTTTGGTATCCATCGATTATAAAGAAAATACTATCGATCTTGCAGGCAAAAATCTGGCGATCATATTTTTAATACTGGGGAACGGGCTTTTTAACCATAAAAATGAAAAACGTGTTGGACCAACGGGAAAATTGATTTTTATCTTAATATAAATACCCCATTTTAGCCAAAGGGAAAAAAACACGTTGATTAACCAGGTATATGGAAAATGTTATTTTAAACAAATTAAATCAGAAAACTTCCCTTCCCTGAAAAAAATTTTTAATCTCGTAACAATTGGCTTTGGATTACGCATGAAACCGAAAATTAAAAGCCTCAAAAAAATAAAAGTACTCACCGGTTGGGCGATTACTTATTTTAGAATTTTTTCAACCCCCACACATCATTCATGCCCAAATGTATGATCTTTATTTTTTTAACTTCTGCCTTTAAGGGGAAAAATCTCGAAAAAGATAAGACGTTATCGCTATCTTGCTGAATCTATTAAATCATCCGATCAAAAAACACAAAAATCTTTGTTTTTGGGAAGCAAATTTGATGGGGTTGATTACCATAATTTAACCAAATGGTATTGTTGAATACTCGGGGATTTTATTTTAGAAAAGGCAAATCAATTTTTGCCTCAACTCACTTATTTTTTCTATAGGGAAAATGCTTTAAAACAGCATCCTCGCTCATCCACCCCTAAGTTTTTTAAAAACCCTGCGTGGTAAATCTTATTTGTGGATTTGCTTTAAAAGGGTAAAAACATCAAGCTAAAACCCTTGAACTGTGTATTTTCTAAGATATCGTAAATCTCCGAATTTTTTAAGACTGTTTCTCATGATACTAAACTGATTAAAAAAGTAAAAGTATTTGAGTCTCCGTAAAAACTCTGTAGCAAGTGTGTAGGAGGCATCAGGCGAAAAACCTGCGAAAAAAATCGCATCTTCAAAAATACGGAGATCTCCTGACTTAGGAATCAAATTTCCCCCTTTGATTTTAAACGTTTAATGAATAAAAATTCACCCTGCCATTGACAACATACGTACCAAAGGTAAAATTTTCGCGTGCTAAAGATTTTGGGGCTTACTCAAACTCTGGTTTTGATGTGAAGCTGCTATCTCAATTGACAGGGTCAATTTTTGCCTTTTTTCCCCTCCCCAAATTTAAAACGCTCCTGATTTGGGGGAAAAAAACCCACAAACCTAAAAACTAAAATGAATGATATGCTAAATATGAAATTTTACACTTTTGGGTTGATCCAAACTCGAACACAGAGAAATTTATTTTTACTTTTTAAACTCAACTATCCCTCTACAAACCAAAATGATTAGGGGTTTAAAAAAAATTATACTCAGCTGTTTTTTCCAGTTGTCTACCCAAGTAAAATGAACACACGTAAAAGCCCGTAAAGCCAGGGAAAAAACACATAAAAAAATTTATAGAAATTCATAAAAGGGAAACGGTATGATTTTTCTTTTTTCCGTTTAATTTTTTTATTTTCTGGGTATTTGCCGTTTTGGTTTTATGATTTTTTTCACATTACCATTCATGCTTTTTTTTTAAAGGGCCCGCTCCGTTACTCAACAAAATTTTTTCGAGTGAAAAACCACCAACTGCTGAAAGATGCATTTCACTAAAAACATTTGGGGCCCACATTTATAAAATTGGACAAGCATTATCAACGCGTCGTATTTATGCCCGAAAGCTACGCAAATGAATTTAAAAAAACTTCAAGATAATGTCCCCCGGATTTGATGTCAAAAAATGCTTTCAGTCATTGAACAATCTCTTGAGAAACCCATTGACCAAATTTTTAAATCATTCATGAAATACCGCTCGCCGCTGCATCAATTGCTCAAGTGCATTCAGCTGTACTATTTGATGGCGCAGAGGTCATTATAAAAATTGTACGCCCAAATATTGAAAAAGTAATTACGCGTGATATTGAACTCATGCAAATTCTTGCGCAATTAGCAGAAAATATTGGAAAGATGGTAAAAGAATGCGCCCTATTGAAGTCGTTTCTGAATACGAGCGTTCTATTTTAGGTGAACTGGATTTAACTTTAGAAGCGAGCCATGGGGCGCTTCTCAAAAAAACTTTGAAGATTCAAAAATTTTTATATGTTCCATATATTTATGATGAATTAACACGAAAAAATATTTTAGTTATGGAGCGCATTTCAGGTATACCTGTTGGGCAGTCGATAAGCTAAAAGCACTTGGTGTTTAATATTCCCTTATTATCTGAACGCAGCGTTGAGATTTTTTTCTCACAAGTATTCAAACATAGTTTTTTTCATGCAGATATGCATCCAGGTAACATTTTTGTAGATGTTTCTAATCCAGATGAATCCCACTTATATTGCTTTAGATTTTGGCATGATGGGAAGTCTTAATGTCAAAGATCAACGGTATTTAGCTGATAATTTTATGGCATTCTTTAATCGTGATTACCGAAAAGTCGCCGAGCTTCACATTGAATCTGGGTGGGTACCAAGCCAAACATCTATAGATGAATTTGAAATGGCAATTCGAGCATTGTGTGAACCAATATTTTAATAAGCCTCTGAAGACATATCCTTTGGTGGATTCTTACTCTCTTTATTTTCTGTAGCCCGTCGCTTTAATATGGAAGTACAGCCGCAGCTGTTTGCTATTACAGAAAACATTATGGCAGTTGAAGGGCTAGGAAGGCAATTAATCCTGACTTAGATTTATGGAAAACAGCTAAACCATATTTAACCAAATTTGTAACTCAACGCAGCGGACCAAAAGCAACATTTAAACGTTATTATCGTGACGCACCTTATTGGATTGAATCTCTTCCTGATATCATCCAAAACAGCCATTTAGCCTTGACAAAAATTATTAATAATGATATTGAGGTAAAATTATCATCTAAAATGATATCCACCTTGCATGAAATATCAAATTATCAACAAAAAAAACAATCGCTTAATAGGTATGGTGCGGCGCTATTATTATTGAGTGCTGGGCATCTATATTTACGGATAGAATGACTACTTTAAATATCTCTGGAATCACTTTATCATTGATATTATTCATATTAAGTACACCGAAAATCTTAGTTCATATAAGTTGTTGAATGCACATGGATTGCTTTGTGAATACTTTCAAAAAGCATGAAACGCATTAAAATTGCTGTTAAAACAGTTATGATAGCCATCAACAAACTAAAGCAAGCTAAATAGTCGTCCTAGAAAGCCTCTTAAGATACAGAACGTGCTTATTAGAATTTTTTAGAAATAATGAGAGATTGTCGATATCACATTGATATATTTTATGATAAAAAAGTCACTCTTTCAAAGTATGCAATTCAAGAACTAAGGAATAGAATTATGTTCAGTTTTTTTTAAACCTCGCTGGCAACATAAAAATCCCACTATTCGTGTTGAGGCAATCAATTCGCTTCCAGATAATGATGAACGACTCATTCTAATTACTAGAGATGATAAAGATCAAAAGGTCCAAATACAGGCATTAAAAAAAATTAGCGATATTTCAACGTGCTATAAGCCTTTATCAGAGTGCATATTCTTCAGAATTTAAACAAATCATTTTAACCCAATTACTCGAATTACTCGCTGGCACTCATCCTAAAGCGCTGATTTAGCAATCCGAATTGAATATATTACAAAATCAAGTTATCAAAACTTCCTTTAGACTATATTGTGATGAATACACAAGATATTACATTAGCCCAAAATGCATTAACCTATATTATTGAACCTCAGAATCTTCTCAAAATTGCAATGAGCCAAAGTATTGTTCGAGAAGATGCGTTATTAAAAATTTCTGATACTAATCTACTAGAACAACTAATCAAAAAAAATCTTAATAAAGATAAAAAAAGCCTCAAAATACTCAAATCACACTTAGCAGAGCTACGCACTAAAAAAGAAAAAGAAGCGCTTAAAATATCACTTATCCAAGAAATTACACGCATTGCCCACGCAACACCTCTGCCGCCACTCAATCAATTCAGTGTCCTTGAAAATCTCTGGAAGCAAGAAAAATTTGATATAAATTTAGAAAAAGAGCCGCAAGTGCTCATTATATTGAAAGGTTAAATGCTGCCCAAATTCTACGCATCCAACAGCAAAATCAAATAGCACAAACAAATGATGAGGCATCAAATAATAGTGCCCAAAATATAAATCAATCAGATAATATTATGCAAAACCCAGTTCATCTGGATAATTCAGTAAATCTGGATAACTCTATAAACTTGAAATATCCTATTCAGCAGAAAAAATAATAGCAACATTCAAAATATTCAATATCCTGAACCAACAATACAAACAAATATAGAGCAAAAAAACACGCTAATACATACATCAATACCTTTTGATTTAGAACATATATCCAATTTACTAAAAGAAATTCAGTCTCTTTTAGATATCGGTCAAAAAAATAATGCAAAATTAATTTCACATACTGCACAGAACTATCTAAAATTATTTAACAGTACTAAAAATAACCCTGATAGCACAATACAAAATGCAAACCTAAAATTATCAATCTAAAATCAAAATTAATGAATTAGATGAAATGGAAACATGGGCAATTACGCAATCTAAAATACAACTGTGCCTAGATGCGGAGCGTTTAGAAAATACAAACTTACCTTCAGAAATGCTATTAGAAAAATTAAAAGCACTCCGACTTCATGGAAATCACTTAAAGAAAATAATAAATCATTCTCTAAAGAAAATATGGTTACGATTTAATTCTGCCCGCACAAATGTTTTTACTGATATACAAAAAACCAACACAGAACAGACTATTATTCGTAAAAATTATATATCTGAAGCTAATATTCTTTTATCAAACCTAAATGAGATGGTGATAAAGATATATGATGAATCTCCAAATTGGGTACAATTAGATAAAACTCGCTCCAAATTTTTATCATACTGGCGTGAATATTTAATTCAACGAGATCAAGATAATGAGAGCGTATTCTCTCATTTAGATCAAAAAAAATTAGAACATAAAATGCGCAAGACGCTCACACCATTAACTGAAAAATTAATGGATATACGCAATGCAGAAGGTACAAGAAGAGAAAAACATAATTCAATCACTTGAAGAAAATATAAATAAACTAACCAATAGATGAGATGATTGTAGTTGCGAAAAAAGCACAAAAAGCCTGGTCGCCTATATTGCCTTTAAATCACAAATCTGAAGATATGCTTTGGAAGCTTTTTAAAGAGATATGTGATCAAATTTTCGAGAAAAGGAATGCTAATACTAAGCAGAATCAACTATTATTTGAAAAAAATAAACAACAAAAACTAGAGCTGATTTCAGAGATAAAAGATCTTCATGATACATACGTATTAAATAACTTAGCTGAAATACAACATGCTCTAATGATCTTGATAATATTATTTCTAAATGCAATCAAATGAATATGCGCTGGCAAGAAATTGAACATAGCAATCAACCTGAAATGCTCACTTTAAATCAAATTTTTTTTGGAATATATTGGCAATATAAACAAAATAGAAAGCGAGATAAATAATGCAAAAATTATGCATGAAAAAGAATCATTCAAAAATATTATAATTAAAGTTCAATCGCTTGAGAGTGATATAAGTCGCTTAGATTTAAGTCATTCAATCTCGACTGAAAAAATTTCTCATTATGAAATAGAAATAATGAATTTGCAGAAAGAGGCTAATTCATTAAATACAAATAAAAAGCAATCCATATTAAATCGAATCAACACAATCAAAAATATCATCAACGAAACACATAACGGAGATGATCAATTACAAAAAATACTTAAAGATAAGATTCAAAACAATCACGCTTTAGCAAAACGGCTATGCATATTACAAGAAATTGCATCAGGGCATCAAAGCCCTTCAGAAGATAGCGCTCTACGGATTGAATTACAAATTGAGCTCTTAAATGAATCCTTAAGCCCATCATTCTTATGAAAAAGAAAACACTCAAGAAGATGTAACTAATATTTGGGAAGACACTATTTTTGGAATTGTTGATGATGCATTAATGCAGAGATATTTTGAACTATAATTCGTTGCTACTTATTTGTTTTACAATATTAATATAAATTTTGATTCCAAATAGGATGTACATGAAAATATCTTTAGTCGTACCCGTTTTTAATGAAGAAGCGATGATTTTATTATTTTTATAAAACAGTTATAGAATATTTACCTTTATCTCAATATTCTCTTGAAATTATCTTCATTAATGATGGTAGCAAAGCCCAAAACTACTCATATTTGCACGCAACTTGCACGTGAGGATAAAAATATAAAGTACTCAATTTTTCTCGTAACTTTGGCAAAGAAGCTGCACTATTTGCAGGTCTTGAATATGCTGAAGGCGATGTTATCATTCCAATTGATGTCGATTTACAAGACCCGCTCGATGTAATACCTAAGCTAATAGAGAAATGGAAAAAGGGTTTGCAGAAGTAGTACTTGCAAAGAGAGTTGACCGTACTTCTGACAGCTATTTAAAGCGTAATGGCGCACGCTTTTTTTATAAACTCCATAACCAAATATCAGTTTTGAACATTGAAGAGAATGTTGGTGATTTTCGATTAATGGATAAAAAAGTTGTGGCTGAAATTATTTCTCTGCCTGAACAAAACTGTTTATGAAAGGTATATTTGCTTGGGTGGGATTTAAACAGAAATAGTTGAATATACACGCGCAAAACGAATGGCGGGAACCACTAAATTTAATACATGGAAACTATGGAATTTCGCATTAGAAGGTATAACAAGTTTTTAGTACATTGCCGCTAAGATTATGGACATATATCGGTCCCATGATTGCGTTTAGCGCGTTTAGTTACGCTTTTTATATGATTTTTGATAAATTATTTTTTGGCAATAATGTGCCTGGATATCCTTCTTTACTTGTTGGCTGTTCTATTTTTGGGGGAATTCAATTAATTGGTATCGGCATTTTAGGGAATACATTGGGAGAATTTATATGGAGGTTAAAAACGACCTAAGTACATAATTTCAAAAAAATAAATTGCGAGAAATAAATATCTCTTAATATTTAGTTTTATCTCTAGTTTTTATCATGTATTTATCAATAATGATGTTTATTTTTAGGACTCATCTATTTAAGATAAAATACGCTTACCTGAATAAATATAAAAGTGTATATAAAATGAAACTATTAGCCATTGATACCTCGTCAGATGCGTGCTCCGTTTTCCATCATTTAAATCATGAAATTATAGAAAAATTTGAAATTTAAAACCAAGAAAACATATCGAAGCATTAAAACCAATGGTTGAAAGTGTTCTTAGCGAAGCAGGTTTGACTCTACAAGATTTAGATGGGCTTGCCTTTGGTTGTGGACCAGGTAGTTTTTCAGGATTAAGAATTGCATGTAGTTTTATACAAGGTTTAAGTGCAGCACTTAATTTACCCGTCGCAGCAGTATCTACCTTGGCTCTATGGCATTACATACATTGGATAGCTACCCCGATGCGATTATCATCCCCGCATTAGATGCGAGAATGAGCGAGATTTATGCGGGTGCATATTACCTAAACCAATCACTAAATCTATCTATCTTATTGAACGATTGCGTCATGAATCCGCTCGACTTTATTGCTTTAAAAAAGATAACAGATGATCATAAGGATGTCGGAATCGTTGGTGTAGGCACTGGGGGGCATACTCAAAATGTCAAAGATAATTGGATAGAATTATTTAATCCCATTCACATTATGCCAGATCAATTACCACGTGCTGGAGACATTGCGCTTCTAGCAGTGAAAGATTTTGAAGTAGGACATGTTCTACAATTTGATCAAATTCAACCTATCTACTTACGCAATACGATTGCTCTAAATTTAGAGGGACAACAAGCATTGCGAGATGCCAAACTTAATTAAAAAAAATGCACTTTAAAAATAAATCTTAATATGCCTATCAGGTCTGTCTCATCTTAAAAAATCTTGACCTTGTGAATAAGTTATCCCGTCATTTTTGGATATCAAACTTGCAGGATCTTCAAGTATGATGGTATATATTTCTATGGTGTTTTATCAGCTTGAATTGCAGTTAATGCAATTGTATAAACGATATCATCAACCAATGCACCACGAGATAAATCGTTAACTGGTTTCTAAGGCCTTGTAACATTGGACCAACACTTACAACATTTGCACTTCTTTGTACGGCTTTATACGTTGTATTACCTGTATTTAAATCTGGAAAAATAAATACGGTGGCGCGTCCAGCAACTTGGCTGTTAGGTGCTTTTTGTAGACCAACACTGACCACAGATGCAGCATCATATTGTATTGGACCATCAATCATTAATTCAGGATTCTTTGAACGTGCAATTTCAGTTGCTTGATGTACTTTTTCAACATCAGACCCCATTCCAGATGTGCCTGTTGAATAAGAAATCATCGCGACACGTGGTTCTATTCCAAATGATGCGGCGGATTGTGCAGATTGTAAGGCAATATCTGCAAGCTCTTCGGCAGTTGGATCAGGGTTAACAGCACAATCACCATTAGACATAGACCTGATCAGGCATTAGCATGAAAAGACAGAAGAAACAATTTGGCTTCAGGTGCTGTTTTTATTAGTGCAGAGCAGGCGAATTGTATTTGCTGTTGTATGCACCGCGCCAGATACTAATCCATCTACTTCATCTAAAGCTAACATGATTGTCCCTAAAACTACGGTGCCCCTTAATTTTTTTTAGCCAAGTTTCCATTCTGCCTTTGTGTTTGCGTACCCTCAACCAGGCGCAATATGGGTGATTTTGCTGTATTTGGTCAATGATTTCCATACTTCTGGAATACGAGCCCTTGCGCTTGGAAATTTTTGTATCACTTCACGATCACCGAGAAAAACAGCGAGCGGGGCCTTTTTCAGACATAAAATAGCCGCTTTAAACTGTCGGGCCTTCTCCTCAGGCAGTACATCGTTTATTGGTTTTTCGCGCCCCGCTCCATTATTTGGAACGGAAGGCGGGGGAACATTTTTTTTTCATTAGGTTTATCAATATTTGTGTGAGACTTTAGCATTAAAGTTCTGCGAAAAAATAAATAACAGGGGACGCATTCTCTAAAAATATCCATAGGAATTGATGTTATCGAACCAAATTTTTTGTTGCAGTCTCAAAGAGTTTGACGTAATCAATCGGTAAGCCCGTACTGATCGCAGGTTAAAAATTTTTCCCTACGGCATCAGGTAAGCAATCGCTGTGAATAGAACGCCAGCAAGCGGTCACCGCTTAATGCGGTTCAAAACAGCCTAAAAAATTTCTTCTCTATCACCTGATTGATGATTAAAGCACCGGGTTTTTTAGGAGGATAAAATATTTAAGAGGGCACGACCAGTAACGACTTTGCTTAAAAAACACGGCGAGTTTTGATTTCCCCACTTTAAAAAAAAACGCGTGGCATTTAAAAATTCTCTATCCTTGTTTTTGGCGCTAAAAATTCAAGTCCTTTGGGGATTGCGCCATAAAGGAAGGCTTCTCCCTTCTTTTTGTTTGGCAGGCATTGGAAATGTTCTTATCTAATTCCGCAGCATCAAAGTCCCCTTCGATTCGAAAAAAAGAATATACCCGCAAGCCACCCCAGAGCGCGAGAAATTTGACATTCATATCAATTTGTTCGGTAATTTAGGGGTGTTTGTGAAAAAATTTGCGACAAAAAAGCCCCGCTTGTAAATTACGTCCCATTTTTTCATTAAACTGCTGCAAATGGATTTTTTCTTAGGTACTAACCCTTTCAAAAACCATGGACATAAAACATTTTGCGGCCTCTTGATAGCGTTGCATCCTTTTCCATTAGGATCATTTTCCCCTTCACGAAGTAATCCATTAGTTGCTGGGAGGAAATGTTTTAGGAATTTTGCGTTGAATAGCGCACGAGCAAAATTTTTAGAAGTCCATTTTCCTCGGGGTGGTTTGTGCGATGGGTTAACAAAGCCTATTTTTAAATCCAGACTGTTAAAGTGCAGTGACAACCCCTAAAGAAAAAAGTAGTGACCCCCCAGAAATAGCCGACAGGTGTAATAAAAAAAGTTTTCATAAAAAAATCTTATGGAAAAAAATAAATTTTTTTCGCATTTAAGAATAATCCCCATAGGGGTATGAATTTTTTTTTTGATTTAAAAAAAATTTTGGCATCAGCAAAAAAACAAAATAAATAATTTTATACCCGTCAACTTGCAGGATCTTTTAAATATGACGGGTATAAACCCTAAAAAAAAACATAAAAAAATAATCAAAAAATGATTTTTTTGATAACTTTCTTTTTCTATAATTTCTGATCAACAATAATGTTTTACGGTTTGATCAGGATTAAATTTGCTTTAATTTTGGGGAAAAGAACCAGTGCCTATCAATCAAAGGAATTGACATGAATAAATAGAAATACGAGGGCAAAATTTCATCTGTAAATAAAAATATATAAAAAAAAAAACTTTTAGCCCAAGGGATTGTTTTAACTAAAAAACTCGGGGACTCTTTAAATTTAAAAAGACTAGAGCGATTTTAGTTGCAATGGAAATGCCCGATACAGATTTTGAACATTGCAGAATTTCAAGAGTTTTGTTTCATTGCGGCGTTGAGGCGATTCAACTTTTTTTGGGAAAAAGAAAATCTCCAGATAAACGATTATTTTGGGGCAGGGAAAAACGGATGACGTTAAATTAGCAATAGATCATTTTTACGCAGATGTCGTATTTTTTTAACATTCATTGTAACCCCAAACCAAGGCGTAAAATCCGAGAAATTATTTGTCGCGGGTTATTGACGGACAATTTGATCCTCGAATTTTTGCACAAAAAGCACAGAGTTTTTTAAGGGAAAATTTCAGGGTTGAATTTGCCCCCTTAAAAGCATTTTTAAAAAAAATTTTTTCGTATGTGGGCCCCTCTTGAACGTCAAAAGGGGGGATAGGTAGAGAGGGCCTGGAGAAACACAGCTGGAATCTGATAAAGAATGATTACCACTCGAATTGCGCAGATTCAAAAAAAATTGGACAAATTTGAAGAGGACTAGAAAGCAAAGTCGTCTAGCGCGTCAAAAATCTGATACGCCAACAATTGCACTGGTAGGCTATACAAATTAAAGGTAAGTGGGACCTGTTTAATTTATTGACGAGTGCAGATGTCTATGGGGCGGATCAATTGTTTGCAACACTTGATCCGACACACCGAGCCTTAAACCTTGCTCAAACGGGGAGAGTCTGTATTTGTTGATACAGTTGGATTTGTTTCTAATTGCCTCATGATTTTGGTCGCAGCGTTTAAATCTACATTACAAGAGTCATCAGAAGCAGATTTTTATTAGAGGTGATAGATTGCTCGATTCAGAATCAATTTATAAGACACAAGAGGTTGCAAAAGTACTTGATGATATCGGTGCTGCAAAGCGTGCCTAAAATACAGGTATTTAATAAAATTGTTTTAATGGAAAATGTATTGCCACATGCCATTAAAATGATGTGGGGAGATATTGAAATCTGTTTGGATTTCTGCAAATAAAAATTTAGGAATAGAAGAATTATTAACCGCAATTAGTGCTCGCTTTTCAACGTACACACATTAAAGGAAGTCTAACTTTAGAGCCAAAATACGCTAAACTTAGAGCAAAATATTTCAAATGGATGCTGTAACAGATGAAAAAATTGATGATGCAGGCAGTTTATTCTTGAAATTTATACTGGCAAAAAACGCCATCTTGATAAATTTGGGTGTCAAATAATAATGATTATGCATTATTACTGGCGCCTATTTTGGGTCCAACTCGGATTATTGAAGAGTGGGAATAGATTTTTAAATAAAATAGATGTTACTATCCCTATAATAGTGATGTGTGAATGGCTATGATAGCCAGGTTGTATTTTTTTATTTTATAAATGTGTTATTTATTTTTTTGTATGCTTACTTATGTTTAGTTTGTAATTTCTTATTTTTATTTTGAATTTATCACCAAAGGACCTTTGACCGAATAATGAAGATTTCATCAATATTAACGAATGCCGATTATAAAGGCAAAAAAAAACGCAGATGGCTTGGAACGAACCTGGCGAACAAAATAAGCCCAAATCAGGGACCGAGATCCGTGGGATCGTAATAATAAAAGACCAACTGATGGCTCTGCACCAGATTTAGAAGAGTACTTGCTAAAGTTAAAGCACTGTTTTTTTCTAAGCCATCAAATGATAAATTTGGTACAGGTAGGCAGTCAAATGCAAGCGAACCGCCAAAACTTGGTTTTTTTTCCGATTGCAATTTTAAAAGGGTTTCTGCGGGTCTTTGGCTAGCATCTGGAAACTACACTGTAGATGCAGGAAAGGGAAGGGATAGAGCTTTTATTTGGTAAATATTAATAAAACGAGTGCGCCAGGGTTTAAATTGGCGTTTCCCTAGCCCAATTTGGGGCGCATAAAATTATTAACACTGAAAATCGTCTCTTGAAACTTTAGGTCGTGTTGGGGCGGGAAGTGAAAAATCAAATGTTAACAAAAGATGAAGCGATTGTTGATGTTTTAAATTGAAGTGCAATATCAAATTACAGATCCTAAGAAGTATTGGTTTTTAAAGTTAATAATCCGATTCAAGCCTTAAAGAAGTTGTTGAAAGTGCTGCGCGTGAACGGGTAGGTCCAAACAAATTTAGATGATATCTTAACCTCTGGTCGCGCCCAACTGATGGCTGAGGTGAAAAGTTTATCGCAATCAGTTTTAGATGAATAGGGTACAGGTTTGTTAATTACGAGTATGAATCCCTTAAAGATGCTCAACCACCCAATGCTGTCCCAGTCTGCCTTTTCGGATGCAATACGTTCTCGTGAAGATGAACAAAGTCGACGAAATCAAGGTGATGGTTTTGATAGGCAAGTCGTACTTGAAGCAGCTGGTGAGGCTGCACGTGAAATTAATAATGCTCAAGCATATAGAGATCGGTTAATTGCTGAATCAAAAGGTGAGGCGGAACGTTTTAATCAACTTTACGCAATATATAAAGTTGCACCTGAAGTGGGCTAAAAATCGTCTTATATTGGAAAAGATGGAGCAAATTTTAAAGTAAAACTAGTAAAAAATTTTCATGGATGAAAATGGTAATAATTTAATGGTTCTTCCGTTAGAACAGATCTTGAAGGGGGCCGTTGGGAGAAAGTACTCAATCTTCAGGTTTGTCGTCTGCACAAAATACTCGAGCGTGAATAATTTAAATAGTACTATTAATTATTCTAAGCCAAATGTAGTTAATCCTAGCAAATCAGATACAAGTGTACAGGGTGTAGATAATCGTTTGCGTATTCGGCAGTAATTATCCCAATTTCTTTGAGTTTTTCTTTGAGGTTTTTTGAAGACGCTGTTTTGTGGAAGTAATGGTTTATCAGAATCACTTACTATACCCAAAAGATTTGGAGATACACCGAGGCGGCAAATGTGCACACTGCAAGTGTTGCACACTGCAAGTATAAGAATACCGATGAGCTTACATCAGGTAAGTGATTCGGGAGAATATGCGCAGCCAACAAAGTTGGATCTTCAAAGATGAAGGGTATATGAGTAAGCTTATCTGAATTCGCATACTTACCATTTTGCAGCATATTCAAGGATGTCGGGCATATCACGTGTGTTTTAGTAAATTGCAATTCAGTTTAGATAAAAGGTTGTATGTATGAATAAGTTGTTATCTGTTTTTGCACCATTTTTGGTGGTTGTAGGTTTAATTGGTTCAGGGTCAGTGTTTATTGTTTATGAATGGGAAAGTGCAATACGCTTTCAATTTGGTCAAATTCAAGCTACTTATCAAACACCAGGTTATATATTTAAAATACCTATGATTCAAAATGTTAGCAAGTTTGATAAGAGAATTCAAACGTTAGAGACGGATAAAGAATTATTTTAACATTTGAGAAAAAGAATTTGTTAGTTGATACTTTTGTGAAATGGAAAATTAGTGATCCTAAAAAATATTACACATCAGTTGAAGGTTTAATTTCTAAAACTAACTTACGTTTAGCTCAAAATATTAAAGATGGTTTACGTTCTGAATTTGGTAAAAAAAACGTTACAGGAGGTTGTTGCAGGTTTTAGTTCTAAATCTAATATGACAACCCGTCAAGAAATTCAGAATACGATTATCAACGCAGCTAAAAAATATGGCTCCGATCTTGGTATAGAAGTTGTTGATGTCAAGATAAAAGGCGTTGAGCTTCCAAATGAAGTGACAGAAAATGTTTTTACAAGAATGAAGACGGAGCGTGAGCGTGTAGCAAGAGAATTTCGTGCTAGAGGTGAAGCTAATTTTATTGAGACAGTCGCAAATGCAGATAAAAAAAGAACTGTTATGCTTGCAGAAGCCTATAGCCAAGCTGAAATTATCCGAGGCGAAGGGGATGCTAAAGCAGGAGAAATTTTTGCTGCTGCATATGGGCAAGATAAAGATTTTTATAGCTTTTATAGAAGTTTGCAAGCGTATCGTAATACACTAAATAATAAGTCTGATGTGATGATATTAAAGTCTACATCACCTTTCTTTAAATATTTGCAAAATGACAAGCCATAATAGTTAATTATTTAACATCATTATAATGTTAGTAATATTCATCCCTGATCTTTGAAGATCTTCTTGCAGGATGGATGTGTTATTTCTTAGGGCGTATTGGTTATGCCCTTCATTTTTTTATAAAGCCAGTTTCAACTATGTCTATTACTGTACAAAATCCTAATTTAGATTCAGAAGTCTTTGGTTCACATTTATTACCTGCGGGAATTGATGAAGCTTACCCTCTAGAAGCATCTCGTTTAGAGTGTTTAAGAAGGATATTACTTGATGAGCTAATGTCAGAAGGTTACTCATTGTGTATGCCTCCATTGATTGAATTTATTGATACATTGATTAATGATGTTGGAAGTGATGTCAATCTTGCCACATTTAAATTAAACAGATCAGTTAAGTGGTAAAATGATGGGCGTTCGGTCAGATATGACCCCGCAAATTTCGCGCATGGATTATCAAATGTCAAATCCAAATGCCATTTCTCGATTATGCTATATAGGTTCAGTATTAAAAACACGACCTGATAATTTTGGTGGAACGCGGAGTCCTATTCAGTTAGGTGCAGAAAATTTATGGTAGTCACTCATATAATGCGGATCTTGAAATTATTTTATTGATGATTTCGTACGCTTAAAAAGACGGGTTAACACAAAAAATAACATTAGATATAGGACATTTATCTGATTTAATATGCTACTAGAAAAGCATCAATTACGGTCACTTTCTGCATTTGATTATCACCAACTATTTAATGCTGTGGATAAAAAAGCGCCTCATAATTTGCCAGATTTTTTAAATGATGATGCAAAGACTAGTTTTTTGAATTTATTGAAATTATCAGGCAGTATTGATGTTTTGTTACTAGCAAAAAAATATTTTCCTGATTTTCCAGCGGTTGATGAGGTTATTTTATTATGTAATCAGATACGTCAATTTTATCCAGATATAAATATACATGTTGATTTCACTGAATTACGAGGGCACCGTTATTATACGGGATTAATTTTTGGGGCATTTGTGGCAGATTATTTGAATAATAACGCTGGGCAGGCTGTTGCATTAGGCGGGCGTTACAATGATATTGGTAAGCATTTAGGGTATAAGCGCCCAGCTGTTGGTTTTAGTACAGATTTGAGAAAATTGTTAAATTTCTTTATAGAAGAAGACAGCCCTAAGAAAATAATTTTAGCACCTGCTCTAAGTCAATTTGACAGTGCCTTGGAAAAAGCTATTGCCCATCATAGAGGCGCTGGCGATATTGTGATAAGAGATTTAAATGATCTCACTGATACCGTATATACCCATCGTATGTGTTTTGATAAGCAATTAAATATATGGCTGGTTGAATAAAATTTAAAGTTTTTTTGTTGTATTTACAATATTTTTTATGCAAATTTTGCAAAATAGGATCATAAAATGGCACAAAATGTAGTAATTGTTGGTACTCAGTGGGCGATGAGGGAAAAGGTAAAAATCGTTGATTTATTAACAGAACGTGCTAAAGCAGTTGTCCGTTTTCAAGGTGGACATAATGAAAGGTCATACTCTGGTCATTAATGGTGAAAAGACAATTTTACGGTTGATTCCTTCTGGTATTTTAAGAGAGCACATCACATGCTATATTGGGAATGCGTGGTTTTATCGCCTGCGGCATTATTAAGCGAAATGGATGAGTTATTGAAACGTGGAATTAATGTTGATCAAAGATTAAAAATATCAGAAGCGTGTCCTCTTGTCTTGCCATATCATGTTGCACTTGATCAAGCACGGGAAGCTAAATTAGGTATAAATAAAAATTGGTACAACTGGTCGTTGGCATTGGTCCTGCGTATGAGGATAAAGTTGCGCGTCGTGCTTTACGTGTATCTGATCTTCGTCATCCTGAACGATTTAAAGAAAAATTAATTGAAGTATTGGACTATCATAATTTTGTTCTTGAAAAAATATTTGGGGCAACCAAAAATTGATGTGAGCAAGTTTTTAATGAAGCAATGGAACATGCTAAAAAGTATCATACCTATGATTTCAGATGTTTCGGCTGATCTTTTTGCATTAATGCATAAAGGGGAACGCATTATGTTTGAAGGGGCGCCCAAAGGGACATTTTTAGATATTGATCATGGAACATATCCATTTGTTACATCGAGTAATACTTCAGCTGGTGGCGCTGCAACGGGAGCAGGCGTTGGACCTTGTTATTTTGATTATGTTTTAGGAATTGTAAAGGCGTATACAACCCGTGTTGGATCAGGTCCGTTTCCAACTGAATTGGTGTGTGAGGTTGGCAAGGACTGGGAAGCGTGGTAATGAATTTGGTTCTGTAACAGGTCGCCCACGTCGATGTGGTTGGTTTGATGCGCCAGTTTTGAAACGTTCTGTCGAAATTAATAGCTTAACAGGGTTGTGTTTAACAAAATTGGATGTATTAGATGGCATGGCGGAAGTGAAAATTTGTTTGGGTACGAATTAGACGGAAAGCGTGTTGATTATCCTCCATATGGTGCAGAAGGTTTTGGTGCGTGTATCCCTATTTATGAAACGTTGCCTGGTTGGTCTGAAACCACTTATGGTGTTAATAAGTTTGAAAACTTACCTCAAAATGCGCCAGAATTATATTAAGAGAATTGAAGTATTAATTGGTGCACCAATTGATGTTATTTCTACAGGACCAGATCGTAATGAAACAATCGTTATTCGTGGATCCTTTTGTTGTTTAACTGACTAAATTAAATATATATATTTAATAAAAACCGCTATTTTATGGCTCTTTGCCATTTATGGCGGTTTTGTTATTAGTATAAGTACGTGTGAGGCAATTGATGGTGTCTATTTCCCCTATAATTTATTAATCACAGATGGCGCATGTTCTGGCAATCCAGGACCTGGTGGCTTTGGTGTATTATGCGTTGTGGCGTGCATGAAAAAGAAATTTATGGCTATGCTCCAATGACAACTAATAACCAAATGGAATTATTAGGTGTCATTTCTGGGCTAAATGCATTGACCCGTACAGGTGATATTATTATTGTGACGGACTCAAAATATGTGCTTCAAGGTGCGACAGAATGGATGGCAGGCTGGATTAAAAAGGGGTGGAAAACCGCATCAAACCAGCCGTTAAAAACAAAAAATTATGGATGCAATTAAATGCATTATAAATTTGCATTCTAAAATACTTGGCAATGGGTGAAAGGACATGCTGGGCATGTGATAATGAACGAGCAGATACTTTAGCGCGTGAAGCAATTGTTAAGCAATCAAGTAATATTGATTTCATACTTGAAAATGAATGATGTAAAATCGCTGAATTAAATGAAATGGAAATATTATGAGTAGGCAAATAATTTTTGATACAGAAACTACAAGGGTTCTCACCTCAAGAGGGTGATCGAATAGTTGAAATAGGGTGTATTGAACTTATTGACCGTATTAAAACAGGAAATAACTTTCACATTTATTTAAACCCTGGAAACGAGATATGCCAGAAGGTGCTTTAAAGTACATGGTTTATCAGCTACTTTTTAAGTGATAAGCCTTTATTTTCAGATATTGCAGATCAATTTTTTACTTATATAAATGGTGGAGAGTAATTGCGCATAATGCGAAATTTGATATGCAATTTTTAGATGCAGAATATGTCAGGATTGGAAGGAGTCCTTTAACGAGCCAGTTTTCTGTCATTGATACTTTAGCGATTGCAAAAGAGCTTCAAACCTGGTCAGAGAAATTCTTTGGATGCATTATGCCGTGCGTATGATATTGATAACACTCAAAGAACGTTGCATGGTGCATTATTGGATGCGGAATTATTGACAGATGTTTATCTGGCAATGACAGGCGGACAATTTGATTTATTACTTGATTTTAATGAGATTCAGCTTGAATCAAATTCTAATGAGATGGCTGTATATGAGTTCAATGATCAAGAGATATTACTTATTCAAGCGGATAATCAAGAATTTAAAGCACATGATGTCTTTATGAAAAATATTAATAGTTGTTTTATTAATTGCGCTTGATAGATTAACTTGATGTATTTTAATATTGGATTTAAGGGATGATATTTATATTCAATTTTGGCTTTATATCCCCGTCACCTTTGAAGATCAAACTTGCAGGATGCAACTGCTTTGTTTGCAGCGTATTCTCACCCGAATCACTTACCATATGTAAGTTCATTGGGCTTCGCATACTGGTATCCAAAAACAGTATCTTCAAATCTTTTGGATATATCTGATTTTATACAGAATTAATATAAATTTTGAGAAATCAAAGTTTGGTATTTTTGAAACTTAAACATTTCTCTTTTAAACTAATGATTAGTTTAAAATTATGTGCAAATATTTATTAAGCGGAAATAAATTATTTCTTTTTTTTAGCATTATTTAAGGTCTATTTTCATTCATGAAAAAAATTAGTCTAGTAGTTGTTTTATTGAGTTTTTCTTTATATGTAAATGCACAAACAGTGCGTTATATAAGTGATGATTTAGAAGTGCCAGCACGCGCGGGTGCTGGAGATCGCTTTAAAATTACTAAAAACTTAAGAACAGGTCAAAAAGTGACTGTATTGGATATCAATCAAATATCAGGCTATTCTCTGGTTAAAGTTGATGATGTGTATCAAGGTTGGGTATATACGCGTCATTTGATGGATGAACCGAGTGCACGTAGTTATATTGAAGAGATAAAAATGACTATGAGCCAACGATGCAGAAATTGATTGAGTTAGAAAGGAAATTAGAAGAAGCAAAAGCAATGCAACAACAATTATTGGCAACAATTGAAGAATTGCGTGCAGAAAGTAAATCTAAAGGTGAAGAATTAGCTGATTTTAAATACGTTAATGCAAATGCAATTGAGGTTGCAGACCAAAATAAACGTTTAATGGTGATTACTACAGATTTAAAACAGAAACTAGGAAAAGAAGAGTTGGATAATCAAAAATTAAGAAGTGATGTCACATCTCGTGAACAAATGATTGGCGCAGGCATTTTTGGTTTGGGAATGTTTTTGGGATTAGTTGTTATTCCAAGACTTGCTTCTAGAAAGCGTAAAAGTTCTAACTCATATTCTTAACTGATGCTACGCACTCAATAAGAAAGTAGATTGTTCTCATAAAAAACTGACTTAATGTCATTGCGGATAGGTTTTAAATCAATTTATTCAGTGCGTCACATCAGTAATTAATATGAATTTAGCATACTGACCACATAAACAAATGGAGTTATTAATAATGAGCAGCTCTTTAGTTAATTTTATTCAGCAACTGATTAATGGCTTATCACCCGGGTGCTATTTATGCAATGATTGCAATAGGTTATACGATGGTATATGGCATCATTGGAATGATCAACTTTGCGCATGGTGAGATTTATATGATAGGTAGTTTTGTTGCATTACTAGTGATTACAATGTTAGTAAGCCTTGGGCTACCTATTTGGCTTGTTTTATCTGCCGCATTACTAATTAGTATTAGTGTGACTGCTTTATATGGCTTTACAGTTGAACGTGTTGCATATCGCCCTTTGCGGATTAAAAAAGTACCAAGGCTCGTACCATTAATTACAGCAATAGGTATGTCTATTTTTTTGACAAATTACGTACAATTAGGTCACGGTTCTCGTGATTTTTCTTTCCCTCAATTACTTCCAGGAGGAATATTTTGGGAAATGGGAGAAAGCAGTATATTAATTTCATATACGAGAGTTCTTATATTGGGAATGACAATTTTTTTGATGACCGTATTAACGCTGTTTATTAAGTACTCAAGAGTGGGTAAGGCATGTCGTGCGTGCTCACAAGATATTCATATGGCAGAATTGTTAGGTATAGATGCACATAAAATAGTGGCCATTACTTTGTAATTGGCGCAATTTTGGCCGCATGTGGTGGTTTATTAATTGGGCTGGCTATTGGTAAAATTAATCCATACATCGGTTTTCTTGCAGGGATGAAAGCATTTACTGCTGCTGTTTTAGGCGGGATCGGTTCAATTCCTGGCGCAATGCTAGGGGGTGTATTACTTGGGCTTGCAGAAACATTGCCGCAGATTTATTGCCTAGCGAATATAAAGATATGGTTGCATTTTCTTTATTGATGTTGATCTTATTATTTCGCCCAACAGGATTACTCGGTAAGCCTGATGTCGAAAAAGTATAAATAAGCGTTAATCAGATGTATTCAGATGTGTAAAGGAATCTTGTATGAGTATAAAAATAAAAATAGAAAAAGAAGTTATCGTACCGAATCTGCGCTATAAAATACGGTTCAAAGAAGCGCTTATTATTGCGATTATTGCAATGATTCTAGCATTACCTATTTTGGGTTTAACGATGAGTGTTAATGGTATTACGATTGTAATTACTCAACATTAATCTAACTGTCATGGTTATTGGCGCGGCATTGTTTTTTTGCGATTGATTCAACCATTTTTTTCAAACGTATACTCTAATATGCCTTCAATACCTGAAGCGAGTCATTCGGCACAGCGTATTATTTTATTATGTTTGCTTGTCACTGCTATGGTTTACCCTTATTTTGCAAATAGAACAGGCCTTGGGATTGGTGTTCTTGCTTTAATTTATGTCACATTGGCACTTGGACTAAATGTCATTGTTGGTTTCGCGGGCTTATTAGTATTAGGTTATGCAGCTTTTTATGCAGTAGGTGCGTACACCTTTGCTATTTTAAATCAGTTTTATCCGCAGATGGGCTTTTGGGCATGCTTGCCTATAGCTGGCGTGATGGCAGCTTTTTCGGGATTATTACTAGGCTTTCCTGTTTTACGTTTACGTGGAGATTATTTAGCGATTGTCACATTGGGGTTTGGTGAAATTGTGAGTAAAATTTTGGAGAATGCAGGTTCAATAACAGGTGGTCCAGATGGCATTACGGGAATTGCAAAACCGACTGTATTTGTTTGCCGATGGTCGTAAAGTGACAGAAGGTCAAACATTTCATGAGTTTTTTTGGCTTCATTTATAAAAGTGAGCATCAAGTTTTGCTCATGTATATTGTGGCGCTTGGTTTAGCATTGTTTTACTTTTTATGTGACCAATAGATTACAGCGCCTGCCGATTGGTCGTGCTTGGGAAGCGTTACGAGAAGATGAGATTGCATGTCGTTCACTTGGTTTAAATCCTGCAATGATTAAAGTTCTGCCTTTGTTATTGCCGCTTTTTTTGCAGGATTGGCGGGCGCTGTTTTTGCAGCTTCTCAAGGTTCTGTCACGCCTAGTTCATTTGGATTTATTGAATCTGTCATGATTTTAGCGATGTTGTTTTAGGTGGTATGAGTTCAACAATTGGAATCGTAATTGCTGCAATTTTAGTAACTGGTTTAAATAATGCACAGTTTTTAACAGAATATCGAATGATGTTGTTTGGTGGATTATTGATCTTAATGATGCTAGTACGGCCTCAGGGCTTATTGCCTGCAAAGCGACCTATTTTGGAGTTACCTAAAAAATGAGTTTAGATAATAAAGAGATTTCTCAGTCACAGGATCATAATAATTTAGTGGTAAATCGAGTATCAGAGAAAATATCATCGATATTGCCAAAGCCATTATGGAAGTCCAAGATTTATCGATGCGTTTTGGTGGCTTATTAGCTGTAGATGGTGTGACATTTAATGTGAATGAGCGTGAGATTTTTGCAATTATTGGTCCAAATGGTGCGGGTAAAACAACCGTTTTCAATTGCATTAGCGGTTTTTATAACCAACAGCAGGTACGATAGAGTTATCTGGTGTCCCGATAGAGCGTAAACCTACTTATTCAATTAATCAGCAAGGCTTAACTCGAACCTTTCAAAATATCCGCTTATTAAAGGGTTAACAGTATTAGAGAACTTAATGATTGCACAGCATAATAAATTAAATACTAACCTGATTCCTGGCATGTTTAATTTAAAATCAGCGCGTTATAAAGAAAAAAAAAGCATTAAAAAAATGCCTGCAAAATGGTTAGAGCGTGTTGGTCTTTTGGATTTCATTTACCGTGAAGCAGGTTCGTTAGCATATGGTCAGCAGCGTTTATTAGAAATTGTACGATGCATGGTGACCAATCCTAAGCCTTTTATTATTAGATGAGCCTGCGGCAGGTTTAAATCCACAAGAAACACAAACTTTAGCGAATTTAATTCGTGAATTAAGAGATTCATATAATTTATCTATTTTACTTATTGAGCATGACATGAGTTTGGTGATGGAAATATCTGAAAATATCTTGGTCATGGAATATGGTAGACCCTTGGCAATGGGCATACCTTCGGATATTCGTGAAAATAAAGCCGTGATTAAAGCATACTTAGGAGAAGAGTGAGTATGAGCAACCATCAAGTATCACCGATATTATCTTTGAATAATATTTCTATGTATTATGGCGCGATTCAGGCATTAAAAAATGTGTCTTTAGATGTAAATCAAGGCGAGATTGTGACTTTGATTGGTGCGAATGGTGCAGGTAAAACCTCTTTGATCTCGACTATTTGTGGTGTTACACCTCCAAAGCTAGGGCATGTTTTTTTTAAAGGCAATGAGATAACATATCAATCAACACATTTAACGATGCGGAGTGGTATTTCTATATCTCCAGAAGGTCGCCGTATTTTTCCAAACTTAACTATTCTAGAAAATTTACAAATGGGTGGGTTTTTTTAGATGTATTGGCGGTAGAAGAAGGAATTGAACAAGCTTTTGCTTTATTTCCTATTTTAAAAGAACGTGCTCGCCAAAGAGCGGGAACATTGTCAGGTGGCGAGCAACAGATGCTGGCAATTGGTCGCGCTTTAATGAATAAGCCTGAATTACTCTTGCTAGATGAGCCTTCATTGGGTTTGGCACCGTTAATCATTGCCCAAATTTTTGAAATTATTGAAATGATTAGAGCGCGTGGTGTAACTGTCTTGTTGATAGAACAAAATGCTAATCGTGCATTAAAAATTGCTGATCGTGCATATGTAATCGAAAATGGTTGTATTGTTCTACAAGATACAGGTTCAATTTATTAAATAATGATGCTGTTAAAAAAGCTTATCTCGGAGGGTAGGTTTATATATTTACCCTCGAAATTTTTGGATATGTCGAGGTAGATGTCGCCTAATTTTTTTATAAGCCTTTTCCCTATCATATTCATATTCAAATCAAAATCGGTTATCTACGAGATAATTTTCGCGTCAATTCGTTTGGCTAAAATTGCTTGATCTTGACCAGCATATCAAATGGGGTTACAGGATAATTGGGACGTTATTTTAACATTTTAAAAGCAAATTCTGAATAAGGATTATCATGTAAGACTCTGGCAGATTTTGCACAAAATAGCGCGACAATCTGTACAGTATAATTTTAATCAATAGCACGATACTTTGCACGAAATTACCGTTTAGGATACTATTGTTTGACTAATTTTATTTTAGAAAGCTACGCCTTTTTAACGATATAGATGTATCGAAATTGCCTTCTTAAATAGCTTCTATCATATTCGTTTTTTCATATTGATGATGTGAACTCAAATCATCAGATTTAATATGAACATCTAATTGTGGAAATGCCATCTCAATATTTGCTCACGAAAAGTAGTTACTATTTCAGTATAGATTAGCATCTTTAACGCTATTTCTTTCATGCATATTCCCTACAAAAATACGTAAGTCATAATTAAAAGTGCTGCTTGCAATTTCAACAAACCAACATGAAGCGGCAGGATCTTTAAGAACACCTGTTGTCCCATTTGCAATTTTAAGTAATAGTGCCCGAACTGTTTCAGGATTTACGTTGTAATCAACACCAATTTTCAATACGACTCGAGTAATTTCATTGTTAAGTGTCCAATTCGTTAGTTGCCCTGTAATAAAAAATTTATTAGGTACCATAATTTCTTTATTATCCCAGTCAACAATCGTTGTTGCCCGTGTTTGAATACGACTTACAATACCGTCAACACCATTGATTGTTACAACATCACCCACACGGTAAGGTCGTTCAAATAAAATGATAATGCCAGAAACAAAATTGGCAATAATTTCTTGTAAACCAAAACCAAGCCCAACTGTGAGTGCTGCAGCCATCCATTGTAATTGCTGCCACTGTACGCCTAAAAGATTAATGGCACTAACAGAGCCAACGATAAAGATAAAATATCCCACTAGAGTGACTATTGTATAGCGAGTTCCAGAGTTTATTTTTATATGAGGTAACACAGAAATTTCAAGCAAACTTGGTATCGTTTTTGTAAAAATCCAAGTCATGATGAAGCCAGTAACCGCTGCAATCAGTGATAATAAAGTTACATCACTGGTACTTGATTTGCCATTTTCCATGATAGAGGTGTGCCATAAAACTATATTATTCAATAGTGTAAAGGTAGGAATAATATCACGCCAGACCCATATCAATGTTAATACACCAACTAACCAACAAACTGTGCGTAACAAGTAACGCGCTTGAATATTATTAGTAATATTTTGTTCGATTTCAATTAACTCAGCATTTAAAGACGGCATACTTGGCGTTATTTCAATTGATTTTTCGCTAATATCTTTCTTTTTTTTCTGCCACAGATGTAATGCCAGCTTTCGTTCATTAATCAAGATCCAACGATTGTTCATTTCATAGATCAAAGTCAATATAAACATAGATATTATCGTGTTAAATAATAGTCTAAATAGAGTATCTGAAATTACGATATACCCTTTGTAGGTTAAAAATATGATACTCGAAATAAAAAGAACATTGATAAATCGGGTTAGTTTTATTATTAAAGTATTTTGTTTATGTTTCTTTTATTCTCTATCCATAGGCGATTAGCTGCTAAGGCACGCCATATTACAATGCCTGATATTATCGTAAATGAGATAAACATTAAGCGATCAAAACTGGCATTTGACTCTAAATTATCTATATACAAACCTATATTCAAAAATAAATATGAAGTAATTTGAATACAAAGCAATCCTAGGACTGCTGAATAAATAGTTCGAATACGTAATGAATGCCAGCCAAAGTAAGTTTTAGCCAAACCATTTTTAATATTTATTAAACAAATAAAAATTGATATAAAAATTATATAAAAATTATCGTCGATAGCCTCAGATAGCATATTAAAAGAAATCAGATACTCCCTGAAATCTGTAATCTCTTCATTGGAGTGAAGTGCTCTTGATAAATAATATAAAATAATAGGGATGGGTAAGGCAGCCAAAAAAGTCCAAAATAAAGCATGTAATGTATGGGGAATAACTATCAGTGTGAATATTTTTAATATTTAATGATAGTTTTCTTAGTTTTTTAGGTAACAATAATCGAGCACTCAATGTGAATATTAGTAAAAATATTGCGATAATACTTAACGTTATATTATGAAAAAAATATGCTGTAATGTGAGGTAGTAATGATGGAAATCTTTTCAACGCACTTAATATTTTTTTAGGTTTTTGTAGAATTGCATCTAACTCATCTTGATTAATTATCATTGTATTATGAGTAGGAATTGACATTATCTAGGTGTAGTCAATTGCAATATTGATTGTGTGATTTTATGTGATTCATTTAAAACCTCAATTGCTTTTCCTATTTTTTTTAATTAATTCTGTATCAACTTTATCTTGTTGTGTGCGTAAATCAAATACAGTTTTAGTGATTATTTTTATGTTTTTTTTAAGTTCATTATTCGAAATTGAATAATTGATCGCACTATCACCTATAATTTGTACAAATAATGTTTCAATATCCTGGTTAGTATCCTCATTTTCTTCAACGCTTTCGTATTGAATCTGTCTTAAATTAATTTCTGTTAACTTATTTTGTAATTGGTTTAATTTAGATTTAATTTCTGGTTCTTCCACTTTTTGTAATATTATTAATCACCAATAAATCTATCCCATAGGCTTGATTTATTAGATTTAAATTGAGTAGGGCAGATGCTTTTTTTAGGTTTATTTCAATATTTTTTTTTCCCAAAATAAATTGATTTATATCGGACTTCATCTCTTTTAGGCTATCTACAGTATTTATAAATATTTCAGTATGTTTAAAAAAATTGGCTAGGAATTCAGTATAACCTGCTGGGAGGTCTTGCAAATTTAAATTAGTAAGGTCAAATTCTTTTTGCATAGACTGAATAGCTGATTTTTCAAAATCTAAAATTTTATTTTCAACCAGCATAATTTTAGTGCTTAGTAAATTGATCGTATTTTCATGGCTTTGCTCTAAAAGATGATAAATATCTTTACGAATTTTATCCTCATTTAGACTTAATAAATAGTTATCCTGTTCAATCTTAAAAAAAGCTTCTCTAATATACTTATGAAGTTCAATAATATTTTTAAGTACAACAAGTAACCTTTGGTTATTCCATTTTTCAGGCGAACCAAATATATCTAAGTCGTGGATATCGAATATTATAGAATTATCATAGGATAGTTTTGATACAGAAGTACCTTTGTTTAGCTGCTTATTAAGAAGTTGCATTTGCTGCAAAAAAATTTCTTTCTTTTCAACTAAAGATAATTTAATGATTGTAATGTCTGATTTAAATCGGCAACTTTTTGAGTTTTTAACTCATTTTCCCATTTTTGCTGATTAAAAGTAATTGCTAAATTTTCACGCAATCGATTTTTTTTTGTTAAAAGTATTTGTATATATTTATTTTTAATGTTTTTCTGTTCGATTCCTTCTTTACTTAATACTAATTTAGTCTCTGCATGATCTAATACATTTATTCCATAATTCTTAGTTTCATTATCTGGATTAAGAAGAATGAAGTCTTTTTTTATTGTATTTATTTTAGTTGCAAAATCTTCAAGATCTGCGGTAGTAATCATTTGATTAGACTCAGTTTCTATCAAATTTTGGTTATTAACCAGCTCTAAAATTAAGCTATCTTTTGAATAGCTTATATTAATAATTTGAATAAAAAATAAAACAATCATAATTAAAAAATGTTTGATTTGTCGTATATTATTAATCACAGAGTTACCTAATTTATATTTGGTGAGTTCTCATTATAAATGAAAAATAGCAAACCAGATCAATGCGCTTAAGGCAGTAGTAAAAACGCATTGAAGTGATTGATATCCCCGTCACTTTTGAAGTCCCTTGCTTTGTTAGCAGAGTATGCTGGCAGCCAAAACAGAATCTTCAAATATTTTGGGTATAAATTTTGGCTCTTTGCCATTTACTCTGATAAAAGTTTTAGCTTAAAGCCTAATTTTTCAAGATTAGCTTTAGGACCTAAAGCTGCGATATGAGCATATTTAGGATTTAAATAATTCTCTGCAACTCGCTGCAAATCCTTCAAGCTAACATTTAAAATACTGCTACGATACTGTTTATAATATTCAGGGGTTCTACCAAAACGGCCACTAAAATAAGCAGACATTACTTCAGATGATGGTGAGCTTGGCTTATCAAGTGAACTGATAACACCGAGAATTGACTCTTCGAGTGATTGCTCATCATGTGAATGCGAGTATAACCAATCAAGTGCATGATCAAAATCTGCTAAAGTCTCCACAAGTCTTGGATCTCGGTAGCTAAAGAAATTAAAAGCACCTGTCCGATTGTTATAATTGGCACCGCCACCATATGCACCGCCTTGTTCACGGATTGCTTTATGTAAATAACCATTACGTAAAAATCCTGCTAATACGTGTAGCGGCGCAGAATCAGGGTGTATTGATGTGACAGTTTTATAACTTTTAGCACAGTAATGAACGGGTGAATTAATACACCAAGCCTCTTTTGTTAATTGCTGGCTTAAGCTAAAAGGTGAGTCAAATGGCGTAATAATTGAAGCGGCATTTGGCATATCAAAACAGCTGCCAAAATATGAGCTTGGCTGCATCAATATCTCGCGGATCTGCCAGACTTAAAAGCTCATAAGGTGAGGCTTGCAGTTTTTCTAATAAGTTACTTAAACGATTGCCAAATTCTATTTGATATTGAGAGTCAGACATTTTATTGTGTAATATACGTAAAGTTTGAATGGAACTCATGCCATATAGTTGTTGTGATAGATGATCCATCTGTGAGATAGATTGACTGGCAACACCCATCGCAAAACTATGACCATTACTCACAATTGAATCTTCACGTTCAACGTGCATTTGAGCAATTATTTCTTGTAAACGCTTATTCTCATCAAAACGCGCATTCTGATATATCTCTTTAATTAAGTCGCTTAATGCATGCTTATTTCTTGCCAAAGCTTTACCTGATATTACCCAAAGGCCTTTGATTGAATCTGGATGATTGAGGTCTCCTCTTAGCATCATCTTGGCACTAATATCTCCCGTTTTGGCAGCAATTTGGCTTGCATTGATAAATAATCGTGCTTACCGCAGCCAACTTCATTAAGTAATGCATCTAAATAGGGCATTAAACAAAGTTCTTCAATGCTTAATTTGGGCAAATCAATCACTAATGCTTGGTATATCATTCCATTAGTATTGGGTGTGAATTTAGTTAATTTTGTGTGCTTTAAAGATACGTCTATACCTGTTGGGATAACTATATTTACAGGGATATCTGCGCGGGTTACTTTAGGTAAGATATTTGGATCATCTATTTGATTTTGCCGTTGTTTTAAGTTAGCCGCATCTTCAATAATCTGTGTAATTTGTGTAGGTGTTAAGGTGTCTTTTATAGATGCCAAACGCACTGTTTCACTTTCAATAAGTGCATCGGCTAATAGATGGCTAGGCTTGAGTGTTAATCAATACGATGTTTATTATTGATCAATATCGATCAATCAAGTTTGGAATAAAATCTCTATTCTTGATTTCTAATGCAATGGCTTGGAGCATTGGATCTAGATCTAGCCCATGTAAAGGATCACCGCCATGCAGTGCTGGTGTTAAGCAATCTAGCATTAATTTTAAGCCATAGGGATAGTGGCTGCCCGATATCTCTTTGGATGATAATTCTAGTTGATGCAAAACAGCATCTAATTGTTCCTGTGGAATGCCACTATTTTTGATGTCTTCTAAGCTTTGTAAAATAAGTGCTTCAACCTCATCAATATCCGTATTGTTAACGCCTTCTAAGCCACAGGTAAAAAATGCTTCTCGAGTACCATCTTCAGCACCACAAAAAGGAGAGGGTGCCGTACCTAAATCAGAAGTTTCTAAAGCTAGGCGTAAAGGAGATCCAGAATTATCAAGTAGAGCACCATTTAAAATACGAACGCGCATTAGCTCTTTATGGTCGGTTATTGGACCTAATAACCATGCTAAAACGACATGAGTCTTATTTTCTAGAGATTCATTTTTAGGATGCGCGTAGAAAGATTCTATTTGTTTTGGTTGTGTAAACCGAATTTCATCTTAACACTAAAATCAAAGGTTTGATGCGTAAACTCGGACAAAACACGCTTTTCCATTACTTTTTGGTGATCCGCAGCTGGTAAATCGCCATATTGTAATAAAATACTATTGGATGGGTGATAATGTTTGGCATGAAAAGATTGGAGCTGCTCATGAGTTAAATCTGGAATTTTAGCAGGATCACCGCCAGAATTATGGTGATAAGTAGTCGTTGGGAATAAGTGCTTGGAAAGTTCTTGATATAAAATTGATGTGGGTGAACTCATTGCACCTTTCATCTCATTAAACACAACTCCCTGTAAACAAGTGGACTACTTGGATCATCAGCTGTTTCAAATTCAACTCGATGACCCTCTTGTAAGAAATCCATGTAATCCAATTTAGGAAAGAAGGCTGCATCTAAATAGACATCTAGCAGATTGTAAAAATCTTTTGTATTTTGTGATGCAAATGGGGTAAGCGGTCCAATCAGATGAGGTAAATGCATTCATGAAGGTATTGAGCGAACGGCGAATCATCATAAAAAATGGATCACGAACGGGGTAATTTTTGAGCCACAAAGGGCTGTATGTTCTAAAATGTGTGCAACGCCAGTTGAGTCATCAGGGACAGTTAAAAATGCAACTAGAAATGCATTATTATTGTCTTTACTTTTAATGTGAATGTGCCGTGCTTTAGTGTTTTTATGAAGATATTCAAAAAAAGTAACATCCATTGATGCAATGTATTCTTCACGGATAAGCTCAAAGTTGGGTACATAATTTTCCTAAAATTGCAAGAGAGAAGCGGTACTTTTTTGTCTAATTTGAGTCATTTAAGAGTAGTTATATAAAAATAGCTACAAATGTATATTATAAAATTAATCACAAGAGATTGCATAGATCTAAGTCTTAAATTTATTTATGACTAATCTGGCATTTTTCCTTGCTGTGGATGAATGTTTTTTAGATGATCTGGTTTGTGATGGGTGCAATGTGATTACGACCAACCCTGTAAACATGAGTAGCATACCAAAAGGAGCAAACATGATCAGAAATTTGCCCATGTCTTGATATCCAATCATTAAAATAGGTAACCCAATAAATGTACCTAGGAGGGTAAAAGCACAACCTAAATTGAAAATTATTTGATAAAACCTAATCATAATTAATACCTCTAATAAAATTATTGAAGCCAATAAAAAACTTTTTTGGCCTAGCAGAAATTCAGGCTTTTTAATGGTAAGAGATTTAATTAAACTTAGTATAAAGCATAATACTTTTGCCACAGAATTAACAATTCAAGATATAATTCTTCTAAAATTTAGTAAGGTATAAACTGTATATTATGATGAATAAAAAATTAGCACTCCTATTATTCCCATTTGTTGCACTTATAGGATGTGCTACAAATGTTCAAAACCTGAAGATCCTTATGAGTCATTTAATCGCGTGTCTTTTAAAATAAATAATGAGGTTGATAAGGTTCTACTAGAGCCGCTTGCAAAAGCATACGTATTTGTAGTTCCTGAGTTAATGCGTAAAGGTATTAATAATTCCATTTCAAATGTAAATAATATCCCAATTATCATCAATGATTTAGCACAATTTAGGCTTAAAGGTGCTGCGGAATCGGCGAGTAGGTTTGTGTTTAATACAACTTTTGCATGTTCGGTTTGATTGATTTAACTAAACCTTTTGGATTGCCACAAGCGCATTCAAATGATGTAGGCATGACTTTAGCTGCTTACGGCTGGAAGCAGAGGTGACTTTTTTGTCTTGCCATTTTTAGGTCCTGCAACAGTAAGAGATGGCTTAGGGCGTATTGGGGATGCTTTTTACTACCTCAAAGTAGTTATAATCTCAATGTAGGTCTTAGAAATGTGGATTATGGTTTACGTATTATTAATGCAAGAGCTAATCTTTTAAACTTAGATAAAGCTACAAATAATGCATCATTTGATTCTTATATATTTCAACGGGAATCGTATATGCAATATAGAAATCACCAATTAATACGTGCAGGTCTTATTCAATCGAATGCAGACAAGCCTATATCGGTTAAAAATATTTTAGAAGAGAGTGGTGGCTAAAAATACTGCAGGACTGGTCCATCTTAAAAAACATTTAAAACAAGCTACAAACTGCACTTTTACTCTGATTTAGAGGACCTTGCGTATTTTTTATGTGTTTTTAAACCATCAAATTTGGCGACCTCTGCGACCTCATCTAAAAACCGATTCTGCCCCATATTCTTGGCTAACTAATAATGCCCAAAACTTTTACACTACTAGGCACTATATTTTGAGAAATCATCCGTCTTTTTTTAAAACATCTGTAAGTTTATGATATTTTAAATCTTTTGAGTATAATTACGATAATTTTTGCTTTAAAACAAACCGCCAAAATATCATGGGTATAGGTCTGATCCCTATCAAGGAATTATAATACAGTGAATACTAAAATAGAATTCAATCAAATTAGAAATGTTGCCTATTGCACTTGTTTTTGAATAGAAAACTTATCCATGCCAGACACAGTTTGTATGCTCAAAAAAAATATCCAAAAAAATTTCTAATGACCTTCAATGAAATTTTACTAAAAAATATTCAACATTAAAAAAATAAACATTTTACAATGGGGGCTTTTATAGCAAATCAAATTATCCGTCCCCAATTTCCAATTTTTCAGCACTTGCAGAATTGCCCAAAATTGCAATCAAAGGGGTGAATTTCACCAAAAATTTTATTTTCAAACGGGACAGAAGATATCTTTTTCACCAAAATTTTAAATCCTAAAAAAAAATTTAAAGCGCCTTTTTTACAACTTCCCATTTTTTGCTCGGAAAGGCAGATGAATCTCGAATTAACCCCGATTTAGAAACAACATTAATGAAACGTTAAAGGGACGACAAAATTACAAAAAACATTTGAAGTAAATTTTTGGGTTTAAAAACTCAAAAGTTGGATTTGCAAAATTAACAGCACGATTGGTAGGCTCGATCTCAACTGATTCAAAATTTGGATTAAGCCCCTCTGGGATTACTTAAATCTGGAAATTCAAAAGTACGGCAAAATTATTTAGCTAATTAAGCGGACTGACTATTGGGGTTCAACAAGAAAATTTTTTGTATTTTGAATGTGACTCTGCTACTTATTTGAAAACGCAGCAAAAAAAATCACAATCATTTGAAAAATATCAAAAAATTTTAATTTGCGTTTTTTAAATTATTACCCCAAAAGCCATAATTTTAAAATTGGGCCCCCTTTTTTCAAATAAAAGGGACCCTTTTTTCTTAACCCCGGGCACTTACTTTGATAGTCCCCTTACATTAATTAAGCAAAAATTTAAAGCGCTAAAAAATTACTTAAAAACGTTGTATCCCCATCTTCCCCACCTGCAACGGCAAAAAATTTTTATTTGACCCAAATATGTTTTATAAAAAATTTTAAAATAATTCCTTCATAATTCCCACGCTATTAATTACAAACATTCTTTTTTTTTTTCCCCCACTTTTTAAATTCCTTTTTTTTAAGTGCTATGGGGAGAGAAAAATTTTTCACTTTATTTAAAAACAAGAGATTTTTTAAATGGTATTTGTTTGAACAAGCCCACAAATTTATTTTTAAAAATCTGAAAAAATTGGGTTCCCCAAAAGAAGTTCAAGATGCCTTGTTTAAAAGGGGCAAAGGCAATTAGCAGGGCTTAAAAATCTGTTTCCTTTTTATTTTTTTTTTGTCGGAACGGCGCACTTTTTCCCGGGTGGACTTTTACTTTAAAAATTAAAATTTTCCCCTTTTTCCCAAAAGGGGGTTTTTTAAACATGCAACTCGTTATCGCGGTGAAACGCATACCTCCGAGCCCCCACTGGATTGCAAAATAAAGCTTTGGATGAAATGGGGGGAAAAATTTTTTTTAGTTGTAATGATTTTTTGATGAGGGCCCCCCCCTTCGGGAAAGCGTCTTTTGAGTTTTTGCGAAAAAGGGGGGCCCCTATCAGTTGTTTGCGCGACCTTGTAAATAAAATTCATGATCGTAAAGTTGCTGATTTTTCCCGTCAAATATGTGGATTGGGGTACCGAAACGGGTTTTGTAAATTTTGGGTTTTGGATGGATTACAACGAAAATTTGGGGCAAAATTTTCCAGGAATTTGGGGAATTTGAGAAGGGAAAATTTATAGTCTTGAAAATTTCCCCCATTGGGTAAACCCCCAAAAAGCAACGCAAAAATTTTTTATGCTTTTTTATCAAATGCATATGTTAAAAAAGCCCTTTAAGATACTGGGACGTGGTTTAGTATTGATTCGAACCGGGTTTAGTCAAAAATATCGCTTTTGCAAGTCTCCAATCTAAAACATTTGTGTTGATTCTGGGGGGCATTTCAAAAAAGGGGAAAAAAAAGAGTACAGAAAGACGCAATTTCATCAACCCCATTGGGCCCCTTGTGCCCCAAAAAGCAATGGCCCGGGTTGTAAGAACCCCTTTTTTAAGTTAAAAGTATGCAAATTTGGGTGCTGGAATGACTTCAAGGAAGGGTGCTTCCCAAATTAAAAAACAGGAGTGCAAATAAAAAAAACGAGCATAAAGGTAAGTTAAACATGGCAGCGATCAGTGTGAATTTCGATCATCCCTAATTGCAAGCGCATTTATAATGCGTTACCCTTTGAAAAAGTGGGGAGTTAGTATTTGCAATTTTTATTATTTTCATGCAAAATAGCAGCTTAAAGTACATCATGTTTTTTACCGTACTAGAACTAAACAAGGGTTTATAGGTTTCCCAGACGCAATCATTAATCTTGATAGTGATTTGAATTTTTTCAAATCATAATGAGCTTGTGAGCTGGGAACGCAGAAATTTTTTAAAACTGGTAGCTCTATCTAGCGGACATCTATACTGGCTTTTTCTCTATAAACCCAAATTTTTGCTAAACAGAAATGTCTTCTGAGGGAAGTAAAAATATTACCCGCACTGGGAATAAATAGGATTGTTTATGGGGTGGGGGCGAGGTTATATGCGAATTTTTGAGAGAACTATTTTGGGGCTATGCGTGATCGGGCAATAATACGGCAAAAATTATGATCCAGTTTTGGCCCGCTTTTAGCGGTGCTTAAACTAAATCCCTTTAAGCCCACTCATATTTAAGGGGATCCCGATTCCTGAACTAATGAAATCTACGTCGCTTAGCGTGGCTTTTGCCGGATAGTTTTCATATGAAAGCTAAAGCAATTTTGAATTCGTATGCCGGAATCTCTAAGCAAATATTAAAAATGCACATTATTTTGCTTCTGGGGGTTTGGCACTATGGTCGATAAAATTTTTGTACACATAGATAGTGGCAATGCTTTCGTGGAGTTAATAGGGCTATGCCATCTTAAAAAATTTAAAAAAACAATCTGAAACTCTGCGTAAAAGTTTAATGATCTTAAAAAATTTGGGCCCCCTTTGATGCTGTTTTTTGGGGAAGAATTTTCTTTGCAGTTGCGGATATTAAAGTGAAAAGGTAAGACCATTTTAAGGCAATGATTTAAAGGGTATTGTTGACATAAGGATTAAGGCTAAATAAAGGTTTATATCTGGAAGAATGAAAAGAAAGTTAAAACAGACTCTTAAACCTAATAAATTGGGCATGCCAAAAAAAGGGAATGGCAATGTCGATAGAAAAAAGGGGACTATGTAGAATCCCCAATAGCCGATTCTACTTTTGCCAAACGAAAAAATTTTTGGTAACCGGGGTTTAAAAAATCGATAAGAATCTCAACGTAATCAAGTTCTAAAAATCGCCGTTACCAAACGTTAGTACAGTGGTGTGATGGGCTTTTTAAATAATAGCTACCCTCCTACTCATTGTTCCTAAATCTATGAAATTTTTTTTAATATCCCAATTACAAGGGAGCAAAAGTAAATACCGACTTATTTTTGCAATGCTTACAAGAGTAAAAAAGTTAAAAAGGGACGCGTAAAATGCCCGCAATCATATAAGCGGATCGCCCCATTATTTTGGGGCCAATTGCCATAAAAACCCTTTTCCATATTTTTGAAAACCACTTTTTAGCACGTTGTAAAAAAGCTTCTTTGTAGGAAACCCAAAGGGTTTTAAAACTTAATAAATGAATGAATTGACCCAATTTTCCCAATTAATGTTTAACCTACAAATTTCCAAAACCGCAACCACTAAGTTGGTAGTTGGCCGCTCTGCAAGTAATAGCCCCATAAAACAGCTTTGATGAAGGGGTAGAAGGTTGCCGCAAGCATGCGATAAAATAAAACCTGCGTAAATACTAATAGCACCATTATTATTTCAGCCATTTTGAATTTTAATGCTAAAAAGGGATTTCTCAGCCTTTGGGTAATCAAAAAAAAAAATTTTTAAAAAAATGAAAAAAATTAATTACAAGCGGGATTTTTTCCCGCTGTAAAAGAAGTTTTTGTAAAAGATTTTTTTTATGCCCCTTTTGTTTTCTTTTTCTTTTTCAAAAACTGTACAGGGGCTTTTGCAATAAATTTTTTTCCTTCATTTGAAAGTTTAGCTGTCAGTTTTTTTATTTTTAGGTGCAAGTTTGTTTTTTCACGGTTTAAAAGGCTAGCTCTTGCTCTTATCAATTTAAACCCGCAATGGAAATTTAAAAGGCGTAACTCACCACCATTGCAACTGCTGATTCTGGCGCTGTGCCTTTACAGGGTTTTAATGACGTAACGCCCTAGTTTTTTAAGAAAAAGGGCGATTTTTTTCAATGTTGTGCTCGTCGGGGCGGCATTTTTCAAAGTAACATCCAAAGTTTCCTGGGGCAAAGTCATTTCAGAACGAATACGGCGAATACTCAGTAATACTTTTGATCCAATTATTTCAGATTCAACTTTCAAATTACGTTAGAAAAAGCGGGGGAAATTGCAAAAAGATTACTGACATGCGTATTAAATTTAGGTGCAATTTGTATGAGTTTTTTCCATATCTCTTCGGGGAATAAGGCATAAATGGAGCAATACTTTTAAATCGCATCTAAAAACATCAAGTTTTTAACGTGTAAGCCTTATTTGCATCCCCTGTATCTGGGTTATTTAAAAAAGGTTTACCAAATTTTAAATCCAATACCCGAATTTATCCATGTAAATTCGTAAAAATTGCTTGTGTCGCCAAAACAAAACGATATTTTTTGGGGTGGCGTTCTACTTCATGAATCGCAAAATCAAGACGGGATAAAATCCATTGATCAGCAATAGATAAGGTATTTTCACCCGCTTTATGCTGCGTAAGCATTTGATCTTCAGTGTTCATGAATACAAAGCGTGCTGCATTCCAAATTTTATTACAAAATTGGAATAGCCTTCAATCCTGCCCACATCAAAAATAATATCACGCCCATTGGTGGCAAGTGCGGTAAAGGTAAAACGTAAACGCATCTGTACCAAATGCTTAATGCCGTCAGGGAAGTTTTTACGTGTGGCAGCTTCAATTTGAGGTGCCATATGCTGCTGCATTAATCCTGAAGTCCGTTTAATCACTAAAGATTCAAGATCAATTCCATCAATTAAATCAATTGGATCTAATACATTTCCTTTTGATTTACTCATTTTTTGCCCATCTTGATCTCGTACTAATCCATGAATATAAATCTCCTTGAACGGAATTTCTTTCATGAAATCCCATACCCATCATGACCATTCTTGCAACCCAGAAGAAAATGATGTCAAAGCCCGTGACCAATACAGATGTGGGATAAAATGTTTTTAATGCTTGAGTCTGGTTTGGCCATCCAAGGGTTGAAAAAGGCCAAAGCGCCGATGAAAACCATGTATCTAACACATCTTCATCTTTAGTTAATACGATATCGCCTAAGTTATATTTACTACGAACATGCGCTTCATCATTACCCACATATACATTGCCTAACGCATCATACCAAGGCAGGAATGCGATGTCCCCACCATAATTGGCGTGAGATACACCAATCTTGAATATTATTCATCCATTCATAATAGGTTTTGTCCCAATTTTCGGGCACAAATTTAATTTGCTTTGATTTAACTGCTTCAATCGCAGGTTTTGCCAATGTTTTGGCATCGACATACCATTGATCTGTTAAATAAGGCTCTATGATTTGATTTGGGGCGTTCACAGCGGGGGATTTTTAAAACATGCGGCTCGATTTTAGCGAGTAATCCAGCGGCCCTTTAAAATCTGCAACAATCTGTGCTCTTGCGATAAAACGATCTAAACCACGATATTTTTCAGGCATGTCAAACATTAATACACGCATCATCATTAAAGATATTGATCATTGGTAATTGATGACGTTTTCCCATTTCATGATCATTAAAATCATGAGCGGGTGTGATTTTAACGCAACCTGTACCAAATTCTGCATCGACATAATCATCTGCAATAATGGGGATTTGACGATCACAAAAAGGTAAATCAATCATTTGACCGATTAAATGCGCATAGCGTGCATCTTCAGGGTTTACTGCAACGGCACTATCACCCAACATTGTTTCTGGGCGCGTGGTTGCAACGATTAAATGTTCTGTTGAATGTGCAATAGGGTAGCGCAAATACCACATAGACCCTTGTTCTTCATATGATTCGACTTCTAAATCTGAAACGGCTGTTTTTAAAATTGGACCCCAGTTAACCAAACGTTTGCCTCGATAAATCAAACCTTGGTCGTGTAATTTAACAAATACTTCACGCACAGATTGAGACAAGCCATCATCCATCGTAAAACGTTCGCGTTTCCAGTCTGGGCTTGCACCCATGCGGCGTAATTGTTGCGTAATCATGCCACCTGATTGTGATTTCCACTGCCAAACGCGATCAATAAATGCATCACGGCCTAAATCATGACGCGTTTACCTTCTAATTTAATTGATTCTCAACGACTAATTGGGTCGCAATGCCTGCGTGATCTGTACTGGTTGCCATAATGTATTATCACCTTTCATGCGGTGATAGCGGATTAAAACATCCATAATTGTGCTTTGAAAGCCATGTCCCATATGTAATGTTCCCGTTACATTTGGTGGCGGAATCATGATGCAATAAGGCTTTTTGTTGGGGTCATTATTGGGTTCAAAAAGTGATTTTGCTCCCAAAAAGTATAGAGACGTTTTTCTATTTGATCAGGCTGATACGTTTTTTCCATGGATATTGGGTGTCCGTTTAATATATGAAGTTTAATGTATGAAAGTGATGTAAAAAATGGTTGAAATGATAGCATTTTGGGAGATTTTTTTGATAAAAATAATGACGAAGTGTTTTTAATTTAAAAATTACATTTATCCCCGTCATACTTGAAGATCTCTTTGCAGCATCTCCAAATCTTTTTGGGTATATTTGATTAAAAATTATGACTGTATTTAAATAGAATGATCGTTTAAAATGCGCCGTTAATTTAAAATTAAATATTTAAGCAGTGCAAACAATTAGATTGTTATTTACTGTTTTAGTTATAAATAAATTACAAAAATCAATAAATATTATGAGGTGCGCTGTGTCAAATATGCATTCAACAGAAAAACATGCAACAGAAAAAAAAGAATCATCCATTTTACTCATCATTGCAGCAATTGCTAGTGTAGACGCTATTTTAGGCATTGTCGTATCGCTAGTTGTTTCCTTAGGAAAAAATATTCTCCCACGCTTAGGGAATAGCACTGAACAAACAACGGATGCAGAAAAAGAAAAAATGATCGATGAGCGACTTAAATTAATTACCACAATTAACCTGGTTCAATTACAACGTCCATAGCAAAAGCACAAGATCCTAAAGAAATTTTGAAACGCTTTGTAGTACATGCCACACAGTTGAGGGCGTTGGTGAACCGCTTGTAACGAATAAAGTAGAGTGGACAAAACGATTCACTGAACAAGGATATGACAAATTAGTGCATGCATCACTCAATGGGCTTAATGCAATGCCTGCACGAGGTGGTAATCCGAAACTTTCTGATCAGGAAGTGATCGGTGCGCTTCGTTATATGGTTGGGGAAATAGTCGGGATTGAATTACCTAAACTAGTTGAAGAGCCAAAAGCAGATTAAAGCGCCTGAAACGAGAAGAAAACGCCTAAAGTTAATGACAGCATGAACCTTAAACAAGTTCAACCAAAAACAGATGAAGCAGTCACTACGCCTCAATAGAAAAGGATTATCTTGATATTTTATATTTTATATTTTATATTTTAATTTTTAAGGAATCGCCATGAAATTTTTACATACAATGGTACGCGTTAAAGATTTAGATCAATCACTCCATTTTTACTGTGATTTACTTGGGTTAATTGAAACTCGTCGGACAGTATATGAAAAATGGGAATGTACTTTGGTATATCTTGCAGCGCCTAATAATCCTGATGTTGAAATTGAGCTTACCTATAATTGGGTTTCTGAATCATATTCAATCGGGCGTTCTTTGGACACTTAGCCTTTGAGGTTGATGATATTTATGCCGTTTGCCAGAGATTATTAGATGCAGGCGTTACTCTAAATGTGCCTCCAAGAGATGGCTGGATGGCGTTTGTTCGTTCACCTGACGATATATCTATTGAGCTTTTACAACGGAAAGATTTACCGTTAGAGCCTGTTTCACCATGGACAGAAATGGAAAATATCGGTTGGTGGTAAATATCTTTGAAATATCAATCATTTTAATTAATTGTATTTATACCCGTCATACTTGAAGATCCTGCTTTGTTGGCAGCGTACGCTCTCCCGAATCACTTGCCATCTGTAAGCTCATCGGTATTCGCATACTTGTCGCCTCGCAGCATCTCCAAGTCTTTTGGGTATATTTGTAATATTCATACATAAAGTTGCCAAATATGCTGAGTAAAATATTTGTTTTTATTACATTGATTGTTATATTTTTTTCGGCGCTTAGCCTGATAAAAAAAATATATGCCAATGTTAAAAGATTTAATAAAAAGATTGCAATCATCTAATGATAGTAATAATAGTGATGAAAAAGTACATTATAAAGATACGGATTTGTCTTTTAATTACCAGAAGGTTATGTGGTGTTTTAATGCAGACGAATGGTATTTTTGGAGTATTTTGGAGCACGCAGCAACTGAATTTCCCATTAAAATATTAGCGAAAATTTCGCTAGATAAACTAATCAAGGTTGATAAAAATAATTTAAATAAGCAACAAAATAGCCAATTAAAATGTATCCATGAACAAAGCGTTGATTTTTTAATCATTGATGCCAAAACCTCTAAGCCAATTTTGATCATTCAATTCAAAGATAAAGCGGCTGCCACATGAAGAAATATTGCTTCAAGAGATTGCTCAACAACTTGATATTGCAATTGCTTATGTTAAGCCTAAATCGCAATATAATAAAAATGAAATTAATTTATTGATTAGAGAGGCCATTCAGTTTTAGCTAGATATCTATACCCATCACCTTAGATGAGGTGAAATATTCAAAATATTCAAAATATTCAAAGAAGATGTTTTAGGCTAAAATGGTGATCTAATTTTTAATGATGATAAGAATAACGATATGTCACATCTTCAAGAGCCTACTGAACAAAATGCACATAAAAACGTACATAAAAAACACACATAAAAATGTACATAATAATGTACATAAAAAAGTGAAATCAGACGTTATTTCTTTGCAAGATGTACATATTTTGAAAAAGCAATTGAATGATATTCAAGTCAAAATTATTCATACACACACAGCAAAGCGACATTTATTTTCAACTCAAGCTACACTCGCTTAAGCGCAGCCTTAAAGCAGTGCATGATGCTTTTCCGCAGGAACATTTTTTACAGATTCAACATAAAGTTACACGACTTGTAGAATCAATTGAAAAATCAATTTCGGATGTTGCGGATCAATTAAGCCGTTTTCCAAAGCCTAAGTATGATTTAATTTTACCTGTCTCTCAGGCAAAAGATGAGATTTACCAAGCAATTAAAAATAATCAAGTCATGTCATTTGTGGTGCAACAGGTTCTGGTAAAACGACACAAATTGCGAAGATCTGCCTTGAATTAGGGCTTGGAAGTAAAGGTCTAATCGGTCATACACAACCTAGGCGGATTGCCGCGCGTACAGTGGCTATCCGTATCGCTGAAGAGCTTGGTGTGAATATTGGTGAGTTTGTTGGCTTTAAAATGCGCTTTTCAGATCAAACCAACCCAAGTACTGCGATTAAATTAATGACGGATGGGGTTTATTAGCAGAACTCACAAATGACCGTTATTTAAGCCAATATGAAGCAATTATTATTGATGAGGCGCATGAACGCAGCTTAAATATTGATTTTTACTGGGCATTTTAAAGCAGATTTTACCTAAACGCCCTGATCTTAAAATTATTATTACCTCAGCAACAATTGATCCAAAGCGCTTTGCAGCTCACTTTGAACGCCTTAATTGTCATGTGCCAATTATCGAAGTATCTGGACGCACATATCCTGTTGAGGTTCGGTATCGTCCACTGATTGATGATGCAAGTCACTATACGGATGGTATTTTAGATGCGGTCGATGAGTATGGAAGGATGCTCAATATCATGCGGATGGCGATATTTTAGTATTTCTAAGTGGCGAACGAGAAATCGTGAAACGGCGGAAGCCTTGCGTAAACATCATCCACCGCATGTGGAAATTTTGCCTCTTTTTTCTCGCTTGTCGCAAGCTGAAAAAATCGTATTTTTAAAACAACGGGAACTCGGCGCATTGTTTTAGCGACCAATGTCGCCGAGACGTCTTTAACTGTGCCAGGCATTAAGTATGTGATTGATACGGGTTTAGCGCGTATAAGCCGTTATAACCCGCGTACACGATTACAGCGTTTGCCAATTGAGGCTATTTCTAGGGCATCCGCAAATCAACGTTCTGGGCGCTGTGGGCGTGTTTCAAATGGTATTTGCATACGGTTATATTCAGAAGATGATTTTAATGCACGCGATGAGTTTCTTGATCCTGAAATTAAACGTACACATTTAGCAGCTGTTGTCTTGCAAATGGCGCACTTGAGGTTGGGTGATCCAACGTTATTTCCTTTTATTGAAGCGCCTGATACGCGTCAAATTCAAGATGCGTATAAATCACTTTATGAAATTCGCGCCATTGATGCACAGAACCAATTAACTCAATTAGGTAAAAAGTTAGCTAGATTGCCGATAGATCCACGTTTGGGGGCGATGGTTTTAAATGCAAATACACAAAATGTACTTCATGAAGTGCTGTTTTAGTGTGTGTATTATCGATCCAAGATCCGCGTGAAAGACCTTTAGAGTTTCAACAAAAAGCAGATGAACAACATCGTCTGTTTCATAATCCACAATCTGATTTTATTTCATTATTAAATATTTGGTCATGGTATCAAACGCAATCACATCATTAACAAATAATCAGCTAAACCAGTTGCTTAAGCGACATTTTTTATCTGTAACGCGGATGCGTGAGTGGAAAGATTTAGTGAAACAGCTCGCGGGATTAATGAATGAAATAGATTTAAAAATTCATCCATTTCCTGCTTATAAGGATATACAAAAAGATATACAAGAAAATATACAAATAGATAAAAAAGAAAATAAGCAAGAAAATAAACAAGAGATTGAGAAAGCAAATAGTACGTATCACTTTCCAATTTTTAAAATGGATGCAATTCACCAATCTTTATTGGCAGGGCTTTTAGATCAAATTGGGCGTTTAGGAGATGATGGCTTTTATTTGGGGGCAAATAATCGTAAATTTAAATTATTTCCAGGTTCAGCATGCGTAAAAAACAGCCTAAATGGTTAATGTCAATGGAAATTGTTGAAACAACTCAAGTGTATGCGCGTACGTGTGCGGCAATTGATCCTTTGTGGCTTGAACCCATCGCTCAACATTTAATTAAAACGCATTACAGTGAGCCGCATTGGAGTAAAGCAGATGGAATGGTTAAGGCGTATGCGAATTTATCGCTCTTAGGTTTACCAATTGTAAGTAAAAGATCAATTCATTACGGACCAATTGATTCAGTCATTAGCCGTGAGATCTTAATACGAGATGGATTGGTTGCAGGTGAAATTAAAATACGGGCTAATTTTTTAAAACATAATCAAACCAAGATATTAGAGGTCGAAGCGCTTGAGGATAAGATTCGTCGTCGCGATGTTTTGGTTGAAGAATGGCAATTATTTGAATGGTATTCACACAAGCTCCCAAGTGAGATGATTACTGCTGCCGCACTTGATAAATGGTGTACATTCAAAATAAATACGCACAAAATGCACGCAAAGAAATCAAGTGATGCAGATAAAATAGATACAAATACTCGCTCACATGTGAAAGAACAGACGAATAATGAGCTATTAAAACTTGAATTATCTGATTTAATTGCGCGTGATCCGAATCTTGAACAATCTGATTATCCATCTGAAATCTTAATTAACTCTTTAAGTTTGAGTGCAATCTATCAATTTGAGCCAGCACAAATAGATGATGGCATGACGTTAATCGTACCGCTTGCAGCGCTCAATTTACTCAATAAAACCCGTTTGGATTGGCTTGTACCTGGATTTATCCTAGAAAAAATTACGGCGATGATTCGCAGTTTGCCCAAATCACTTAGGCGGAATTTAGTGCCAGCCCCTGATTTTGCAAAACAGACTTTAGATGCGCTATTGCTCACGCCTGAAACAATAGGGAATGATAATTTGTATGCCGTGTGTGCAAAAATCTTATCAAGATTGAGCAATGTGTTGATTGATATGCATGATTTTAATGAAAATGATCTTGAGAAACATTTGCGAATGAACCTAAGAATTGTCGATCAAGGCGGTAAAACCATAGCCGAAAGTCGTGATGTATATCAATTGCAAGATCAGTTTAAAGTGAAAGCTCAAAATGCATTTGCAGATTTATTGCATGCACCTGCATCAGACACGTCAAGAAAAATTTCAAAAATTAAAAAATCTAAAAAATAGAAAAAATAATGATGATATTGATCCGATAAATAACGATAGGCTTAAGGACAATAATTCTGATAATGCGATGCAAAGAGGTCAAACAGCGCAAAGAGAATCATTGATATGATATTTTCAGAAGTTGATTGGGTTTTGGAGGAAAAATTAAGTTTTACAAGAAATGAGGTTGTATTAACAGGCTTTCCTTCACTTATTATTGAAGATTCCTCACAATTAGCACCGATTGATCCAAAATTAAGTGGTATCACGCTTAAAAAGATTATTTTTGATCAAGAATATCTGGCTCGTGCGCAACTCAAAGATACCTTGCTTAAATTAGCACACCAAAAATTGCACGATAAAATTAAATATTTAACAAAGCAATGGCCAAATTTTGGCAAACTTGCGCTTATGTTTCGGGCAGTTGGAACAGAAGTCGCATTAAAAGATGATCTGATCCAAGGGGTTATATTAGATTGCATTTTGCTTGATCCTCTGCCTTTAAATGCAACAGAATTTAATTTGCGAATTCAAAATGCCAATAATTCAATGATTGAACATGCTAATGGGCTCTCTAAAATAATCATAGAAACACTGACGCTTTTGAGTACGCTTAAACAGAGCCTGCACAGCTTACATCCTGCCAATTATGCATTACTTGAACCTGCCGTTTTATTACATATCAAACGCTTAGTATATGATGGTTTTGTCAGCCAAACGCCCCAAAAATGGCGGGCACATTTACCTCGGTATATGAAAGCATTAGCGACAAGAATAGAGCGCTTTAGTCAAAATATTGAACGCGACAAAATGCATGATGTGATTATTCAAACCCACTTAAAACAGTATCAAGAAGGGCTAATGCGTAGCAAAAATCGCGCAGTGAAACGTACCTGAACTATTGGAATATCGTTATTTAATCGAAGAGTTGAGTGTCTCATTATTTGCACAACCGATGAAAACCGCATTGCCAATCTCACCTAAGAAATTAGATACGGCATGGAAAAAATTCTTAAAACAATTAAGGATGCAGGGGGTTAATATATTGGCTTGGGTATATCCCCGTCATACTTGAAGATCCTGCTTTGTTGGCATCGTGTACTCACCCGAATCACTTACTACTTGTAAGCTCATCGGAATTCTTACACTTGCAGTGCGCAGCACTTGCCGCCTCGCAGGATCTTCAAGTTTTTTGGGTATAAGCTAAGAGATATTAAGAGATTCTGTAGCTAGAACTAATATTCAAATTAAGCTAAAATTACGCGCCGCTTTGAGGGACGCTGCAACTGTAGGCACATCACACAGTCAGGCTCAAAGCAATTCAAAAGATTCAACTGCGTCCACTAAAACAAATAGGACGATATACTATGAGCTTTAATGATTATTTTGTAAGTGATATGAGTTTGTCTGCATGGGGCCGTAAAGAGCTTTCAATTGCAGAAAACAGAAATGCCTGGATTGATGGCATTGCGTACTGAATATAAAGATTCTAAGCCACTTAAAGGCGCTCGCATTGCAGGCTCTTTGCATATGACGATTCAAACAGGTGTTTTAATTGAAACTTTGGTTGCATTAGGTGCTGAAGTTCGTTGGGCATCATGTAATATTTTTTCAACTCAAGATCATGCAGCAGCGGCAATTGCAGCAGCTGGAATCCCCGTGTTTGCATTCAAAGGTGAAACTTTAAAAGAATATTGGGAATTTACCCATAAAATTTTCCAGTGGAAAGATCAACCAGCTAATATGATTTTGGATGATGGCGGTGATGCAACGTTATTACTTCAGTTGGGTGCTAAAGCTGAAAAAGATATCAGTGTATTAGCATCTCCAAGTTCAGAAGAAGAGGTTGCACTTTTTGCAACAATTAAAGAAGTACTTGCGAAAGATCCTAAATGGTACTCAAGCCGTCTACCTCATATTAAAGGGGTAACAGAAGAAACAACAACGGGCGTGATGCGTTTATATCAAATGCAAGAAGAGGGCACATTGCCATTCCCAGCGATCAATGTGAATGATTCTGTCACGAAATCAAAATTTGATAATTTATATGGTTGCCGTGAGTCTTTAGTGGATGGTATTAAACGCGCAACAGATGTCATGATTGCGGGTAAAATTGCATTGGTTGCAGGTTATGGTGATGTGGGTAAAGGTTGCGCGCAATCACTACGTGGTTTAGGTGCAACAGTGATAGTGACTGAAATTGATCCGATTTGTGCATTACAAGCGGCAATGGAAGGTTATCGTGTTGTGTACGATGGAAGAGGTTATTTCAACGGTAGATATTTTGTCACGGCGACAGGTAACTATAATGTATTAACACATGATCATATGATTGCGATGAAAGATCAGGCAATTGTTTGTAATATTGGACATTTTGATAATGAAATTGATGTTGCCAGCATTAAAAATATGAATGGGATAATATCAAACCGCAAGTGGATCACATTATTTTCCCAACAGGTCGCCGTATTATTTTGTTGGCAGAAGGTCGTTTAGTGAATTTGGGTTGTGGTACTGGGCATCCAAGTTTCGTAATGAGCAATTCATTTACCAATCAAACATTGGCACAAATTGAACTGTTTGGTAATACAGGTAAATATGAGAATAAAGTGTATATTTTACCTAAGCATTTAGATGAAAAAGTGGCACGTTTACATTTAGGGCGCATTGGTGCAAATTTAACCCTTTTGACGAAAGATCAAGCAGACTATATCCGCGTGAAACAAGAAGGGCCTTATAAAGCAGATCATTACCGTTATTAATCGCGTATAACATATTAAAAAGCCTTCATTTTATTGTGAAGGCTTTTTAATAAATAGATCTTGATATTTGATGGTAGTCACGATGATAAACAGGAATAATAAGCATGTTATTAAATTATTCAGCATTAAATGGCGCATTAACACAACTTAATGAGGTGAAACTTGACGGAGTGGTTATATCATGAGTACTTTAATCACATTCCACAATGACGTAAAAAACATTTTAGAACAGGCGCGAGGAAAGGTGCGTTCGGCAGTAAATACTGCCATGGTCGAAGCGTATTGGTTGATCGGGCAACGAATTGTACAAGAGGAACAACAAGGGCAGGCTAAAGCCCAATATGGACAAAGATTGCTAGAAAATCTATCCAAAGAGCTCTCTGTAAATTTTGGCAAAGGTTTTTCTTATGCTAACTTGCGTAATTTCCGTCAGTTTTACCTGACTTATCCTGATCAAGCAATTTGCTACACACTGTGTAGCAAATTGAGCTGGAGTCATAATCGGTTAATTATGCGGGTAGAAGATCTGAAAGCGCGAAACTACTATTTACGTGAGGGACTGGATCAACAATGGAGCGTTAGACAACTAGAACGTAATATTAAAAGCCAAAGTTTTCAACGTTTGCTTTCAAACCAAGTCTCTCAATCACCAATCAAGGTCTCATCTTCCCATCTTGAGTTCATAAAAGATCCCTATGTTCTTGAGTTTTTACAATTACCAGAGACAGGACATTTAAAAGAAAATAAGCTAGAACAGGCGATTATTAATGAATTGCAAAAATTCCTGTTAGAACTCGGCAAGGGATTTCTTTTGTGGCAAGACAAATGCGCATTAGCACGGAAACCAGTCATTTTTATATTGATCTAGTTTTCTATAATTATTTGCTTAAATGTTTTGTAATTATCGATCTAAAAACAGGCAAACTAGTCATCAAGACATCGGTCAAATGGATATGTATGTACGGATGTTTGATGACCTTAAACGTGGTGCAGATGATAACCCAACGATTGGTATTATTTTGTGTGACAGCAAAGATGAAACCGTTGTTAAATATTCTGTTATTCCAGAAAATCAACAGTTATTTGCGGCTAAATACCAACGCATACTGCCTACCGAGGCTGAACTAATTGCCGAAATTGAGCGCGAAAAACGTTTGATTGAACACTAAAGTAAATCAAAAAAAACAGCATAAGGATCATAAAATCTTTGGATATTAGGTAGTATGATTTTTTATATTTTTATATTCTGATTGTCTTAAATAACCTAAGACAAAATCTAAAAACAATAAAGTGTGTGGAGTGATTTTTTATGAAAAAAATAGAGTTTAGTTGTGAATTTTTCCCTCCAAAAACAGAAGAGGGTTTAGTTAAACTATTACGGGTTGCACACAAATTAGAAGTGATGAATCCATCTCTTTTTTCAGTTACTTTTGGTGCGGGTGGCTCAACTCAATCTAATACATTTAAGACGATTAAAGCGCTTCAAGCCATAAATCTCGCACCAATTGCACCACATTTAACGTGTGTTGGCGCTAACAAAAAATAGTATTGCTACTTTGATTGATCAGTACCAAGCGGAAGGATTTAAACATATTGTCGCATTGCGAGGCGATTTACCAAATGGAATGATTGATCCAGGTGAATTTAAACATGCGAATGACTTAATGGCATTCATCCGTTCGCACAGTGGAGATCATTTTCATCTATATGCAGCCGCGTATCCAGAGTTTCATCCTGAATCGCCTAATCCTCAAGCGGATATTAATGCATTGATTACTAAATTTAATGCAGGCGCAAATGAAGCAATTACACAGTATTTCTTTAACAGTGATGGTTATTTATATTTACGTGATGAGTTGAAAAAACAAGGAATTGAGCAAACCCTGATTGCAGTATCATGCCGATCACTAATTACACGCAGCTCGCCCGATTTTCAAATATGTGTGGTACGGAAATCCCGCGTTGGTTAAGAATGAAGTTAGAGCGTTTTGTGATGATATGGATAGCTTAAAAGCCTTTGGCACGGATGTAATGGCGAGTATGTGTGAGCGCTTGATTAAAGAAGAGGTTGAACATTTTCATTTTTATACACTGAATCAATCAGAAGCAACGTTGAAAATTGTTGAACGGTTATAGATTTTTGTAATGTTTAACAGTCTACTGATGCTAGGGTATTTAAATAAAGGGTTAAAATATGGCTAATTTGTTTTTCGAAAAGATACAAGTATTGGAGGATTGGATGCAGCGCTAGATAATTTCTTAGACCCATGTTTTATAAAAACATCAGTTTTTAAGGCTCTAACAAAATTTTCAAGATGCGGATTCAGATTTTCAGAAAAGAGTCATTGTTGGACGAACTGGGTCGGGAAAGACTGCTCTATTACAAATAATGGCTAAGGAAGATAAATTAAAATTAGCTTCAATTGAAGCAGAAAGTACAGTATTTGATCATATTCATAACAATATATTCATTACACAGCTTTCAGAGAAAGGTATCGACCTTAGAATATTTTATAAGTCACTATGGATACATGTTTTGCTTGTAAAAACGATTGAACTTCTTTATGACAATGTCAGATCTGAGAACTTTTTTGAATCCATTGTACGAATAACAACGGGGCAAAAAAATAATGAAATGTCTGAAAAATGTAAAGAATATGTGCTTGAGCATAAAGAAAATTTCTTTACTAACAAAATATTAACAGATTTGACAGAAAAATTAGAAGCAAACTTGTCTCCTAAATTTGGAGTAGGCATATTTCAAGTTAATGGATCCATAACTGCTGAAGAGCAAAGGCATATTCAAAGCGAAACCAGTCAGTATGTGAATACTGAAATTTTAAGAAATCAGAAAGGGATTATAGCTTTTTTAATTAACAATAATCCTGCTGAAAAATTTAAAAATAGTGTTATTACAATTGATGATTTAGATAAATCTTGGCTGAGTAATGCTGATATTCGATATGATTTTATTAATGCTCTTTTAGAATCATTTAAAGATTTTTTTGCAAATTAAATCAGTTAAGATATTGATTTCTATAAGGTCTGATATTTTAAGAGGTGTTTATGTTAGTAATCCATTGAGGCAGGAAGAAAAAGATAAATCATTATTTCTTGCAGTTGAATGGACTGAAAGAGAAATTAGGGAAGTTCTTGATACACGCATATATCATTTAATGAAAGATCAATACGTATCAAGTCATAAAGTAACATTTGCAGACGTATTTAATTTTGAAATAAAAGGTATGCCAGCTGATATATATATATTGAAAAAAAACAATGCTACGACCAAGAGATGCGATTGATTTTATTAATTTGTGTTTTAGTAAAGCAGATGGTGAGACTAATATTACGGAAATGCATCTCATAATGGCAGAAGAAAGCTTTCATACTTCGCGTAAACAAGCGCTATGTGCAGAATGGAGAAGTTTATTTCCCCATATCAATGTATATATAGATGCATTGCATTATATTACGGAGCAAAAATTTCTGTACTGATTCCCTACCTATTTACAAAAGCAATTTTGACAAGGTACTAATCAATAATTTAACAATAACAATAGAAGATCAGATAATTACGGCATGCGTAAGCCCAAAAGATGATTACTCTTTGATAGTACAAGTTTGGTTTTCAAGTAGGCATTATTGGAATAATGAAGTCGCCAGAAGTAATAGTGTATGCGAATTTTGAAAAACCTATGCTCGATATAACAGACCTTGGTAAGAATTTTTTTATACACCCTTTATTTTGGAGGCGTGAAAGTAATTGAGTAAATAAAATATTACCTTCAAACTGAAGATAATGTTTTTCATTAATATACGTTTTACAAGGAAAATATGATGGGAAATATATCGATAGTTGCACATACAAAATCTGTTTCAAGCCCAAAAGTATGCTTTGTGGGTGGCGGTAATATGACAAATGCAATTGTTTCAGGCATGTTGCGCAATGATTATGATCCCAAAAATATTATATCATTGATCGAAATATTGAAAAGTGTGATTTTTTTTCAAACACATTAGATGTTCATGCGCAACTCACGATAGATGATGTATTGGCACACGTAGATGTGATTGTTTTAGCCGTTAAGCCGCAAGCATTTTCAGCTGTTTTGCCTGAAATTTCAAACTATGTGATCATCAAGTGGTTGTTTCAATTGCAGCAGGCATTGAAATAAAAACGATTCAGACTGCATTGCCTAATGCTTCAATTATTCGCGCAATGCCAAATACACCTTGTGCGGTTAATCTTGGGGCAACAGGATTATTTGCATCATCTGTTTGTTCTGTACAGGATAAAAATTGGGCAGAGGCTATTTTAAGTGCGTGTAGTATTTGTTTTTGGGTGGAAAAAGAATCTCTCATTTCAGCGGTTGTGGCATTGTCTGGTTCTGGACCAGCCTATTTTTTATACTTAATGGAATGTATGGAAAAAGCAGCAATTGATATGGGCTTGAGTGGTGAAATGGCACGAATGCTTATTAAACAAACCGCTTTGGGGGCATCAACTATTGCGCAAAGCGATGAGTCACCAGCGGAATTACGTGCGAAAATCACCTCTGCAAAAGGAACAACTGAACAAGCAATTTTAAGTTTTCAGAAAAATCAATTTGAGCGGGTAATATTTCAAGGAATGAGCGCCTGTTACGATCGTGATAAAGCGTTATCTTTAGAGTTATCGAGTGCGTTACTGCCTTCAAATAATGCTATTAAATAGGATTATTAATTAAGCTTAATTGGTTACAATGTCGCGATTTTAGATTTTAGATTTTAGATTTTAGATTTTAGATTTTAGATTTTATTTCTGTCACCTTTGAAGATCTTAACAAATATCTACATACCTATGCTCTTGTGAAGGGACTTGTAATAATTCTCCCCCTTTGTAAGGGGGAGTTAGAGGGGGTTTTAAATCTACTTTCTTATTGAGTGCGTAACCATCAGATCTTAATGTCTGTTGCGTGCCCCTAAAATTTGTTTATTTGTTTATTTGTTTATTTGTTTATTTTTAATATGTTAAGGACTGTTCAATGCAAAGCTTATTCGTTCGATTTATTGATGCATTACATAATAAAGGCTTTCAAGGGGACATTGAAAGTAAGCATTCGGAGCGTTTAATGCTTGCCACAGATAATTCAATATATGAGATTTTGCCTATTTTATGCGTGTACCCCAAACAAGAATCTGATGTATTAATCGTGGCTCGTTTGCTTGCACAGACTGATTTCAGGCAAATCAAAATTACCCCTCGTGGTGGCGGTACAGGTACAAATGGACAGTCTTTAAATGATGGTGTGATGATTGATTTTTCACGTCATATGAATAAAATTTTGGAAATTGACGTAGAGAAAAGACAAGTCCGCGTTCAAGCTGGCGTTGTGAAGGATCAGCTTAATAAAGCCTTAAAAAAACAGGGTTTGTTTTTTGCACCCGAACTATCAACCTCTAATCGTGCAACCATTGGCGGCATGATCAGTACAGATGCATCAGGGCAAGGCAGCTGTACTTATGGTAAAACGCGTGATCATGTGATTGATCTTAGAACGATTATTTTGGGTGGTGAGATTCTTGAAACATCGGAATTAAATAGAGCACAATTGGCTCACAAATTAAGTGCCACTTTGGATCAAGGTATAATTTTCGGCACGCAAACTAAAGAGCATGATATTTATGATGATATTTCACGTTTAGTTGCAGATCAATATGATCAAATTCAAGCGGCTTTTCCTAAGCTCAATAGATGCTTAACAGGGTATGATTTGGCGCATGTTTGGGATGAGGGATTTAATCACTTTAATTTAAATAATATTATTTGTGGTTCAGAAGGCTCTTTGGGTTTTGTGGTGGAAGCAACACTCAATTGTTTGCCAATACCTAAGCACGTTGGTCTCGTAAATATTGGGTACGCTAATTTTAATGATGCACTAACCGATGCGTATCCTTTAATGCAGTCAAAATTCAAACCGCTTTCGATAGAAATTGTGGATGAACGCGTTTGTCTCATTGGCTAAAAAAGATTTTATTTGGGAGTCCGTTGAAAGAGTTTTTTCAAGAAGATGCCGCAGTGAGTGTGAGTGCGCTTAATTTAATAGAATTTAACGCTGACACAAACGTATTACTTGAAAAAATGATGAAAGAATTTTGCGAATTCTTGGATCAGGATAAAATTCAAAATGGGCGAGTCAGAATTACAGTGGCGTACGGTGCTATCGCGGTCAATAAAATATATAACATGAGGAAACGTGCTGTTGGGTTGCTAGGTAATATTGACGGGGAGGCAAGACCCATCCCATTTGTTGAAGATACTGCCGTGCCGCCTGAAAACCTTGCCGCATATATTCGTGAATTTCGGTCACTTTTAGATGCTCATGGTCTGATATATGGCATGTTTGGTCATGCTGATGCGGGTGTTTTACACGTTCGACCTGCGCTTGATTTAAAAAAAGGCATTGACCGTGCTCGAATAAAGGTTATTTCTGATGAAGTGGCAAGCTTATGTCAAAAATATGGTGGCGTATTATGGGGTGAGCATGGAAAAGGTGTTCGCTCCAGTTATGCGCCTTTATACTTTGGGGAATTATATTATTTGATTCAAGAAATCAAAACCTTATTTGATCCATATAATCAACTTAATCCAGGAAAAATTGCGACACCTGTTGGGGTGGATGCAGCTCAATTATATCAAGTTGATACTACACCTATGCGTGGTAGCAAAGATGAGATGATCGCATCTAAAGATTGGGATGCGTATAAAGAAAGCCGTGCACTGTAATGGTAACGGGGCGTGTTTTAATTATGATTTAGATGATGCAATGTGCCCAAGTTATAAAGCCACTCGTAATCGACTATATTCACCTAAAGGTCGAGCGATGCTTATCAAAGAGTGGTTGCGACAAAAGACAGATGACACATTAACCGCAGATGAAAAATGGTCATTTGCAAAAGAGGTGAATGAATCTTTAAGTAATTGCCTTGCCTGTAAATCATGTACAGGGCAGTGCCCGATTAAAGTTGATGTGCCTAAATTTCGTTCTCAATTTTTAAATGAATTTCATCAGAAAAACAAAAGACCTATTCGAGATTATATTCTGGCAAAATCAGAAAATATGGCACCAATCGTACAAAAACTAAGTTTTGCACCATTTATTATGGATAATTTTTTGGTGAGTGAAACAATGAAGTATTTTGGTTTGGTTGATTTACCAAGCGCCAAGTCGTCTGATTTAAAAAAATTAATTAGGGGGGGTAAGGTTAAAATTGCTGATGCGAAATTATTGGACTCTTATAATAATTTAAATATAAATGATAATAATCATGTGATTATTATCCCAGATGCATTTACTCAATATTTTGATCCAAAAGTATTGTGTGATGCAATATTGTTATTACATCACCTAGGTTTAAATGTCATGTTGGCACCTTATCTTCCTTCGGGCAAAGCAATGCATGTGTTGGGCTTAACGGATCAGTTTGAGAAAGCTGCTGCACAGAAAATTGCTCAACTTCACCATTTAGCACAATATAATATCCCCCTGATTGGGATCGAGCCCGCAGTAACGCTTATGGCTTCAGGTGAGTATCAAACAATAAATCAAACAGTAAATCAGATGCCGAATCAGGCTGTAAAATTACAGCAAGATATGAATGACGGAAATGAAAAAATTCCTAAGATTTATTTATTACAAGAGTTTTTGGTGGATTTTATTAAAGAAAAAAATAAAGAAAAACAAGTTGATATGTCATCTTTTCTTTCCCAGAAATCAATTGTATCGGCAAAATCTACGTATTCTTTATTAAGCCACTGTACGGAGAAAACAAATGCCCCAAGCGCGCCAGGGCTATGGAAAATATTATTTGGTTACTTTGATTTGAAATTAGAACTGATTGCAACAGGTTGTTGTGGCATGAGTGGAATGTTTGGTCATTTGAAAGAAAAACAAGCTTTAAGTAGATCAATTTATGATCAGTCTTTTCATCCAGTTATTAATGGATTAAAAGATCACTCTGTTGTTTTGGCTACAGGTTATTCATGTCGAACACAAATCCAGAGATTCGATCATTATGATGTTCAACATCCGATCTCGGTTTTAGCAGATTTTATTTTGATTGATCATTGATTTTAAGTAAGCTAAAGAAAAAAGTAAGTAATGAATAGTTAAAGGATGACCTTGGTGTGTGTCTAATTCTAGCTCAATTAACTGATCTATCCTTGACCAAAAATGCTTATTTCAATAAAATACGATTTGTTGAAAAATGTTTGATTCAAAATGATTTTAATACTTTTACTTTTTAAGTACGTACTTAAAATACCTGTGTAATAGGTGGAGCATCTTTATGTTAATGCAGTATCTTTCCGTTTTAGTGTTTATAGGATTTAGCCTAGTTTTTTGCCCTAATTTTAGTTGGCTTGGGGATGTTATTAAGTCCAAGCAAACCTGATCCAGAAAAGCTTTCACCGTATGAATGTGGGTTTGAAGCGTTTGAAGATGCAAGAATGAAATTTGATATTCGATTTTACCTTGTTGCTATTTTATTTATATTGTTTGACTTAGAAATAGCTTTTTTAGTGCCTTGGTCTATCGTAATGAAAAATATTGGCGTACCTGGCGTGATTGCGATGATGGTCTTCTTGGGCTTATTGGTCGTAGGCTTTATTTATGAATGGAAAAAAGGGGCGCTAGAATGGGAATAGAAGGTGTATTAAATAAAGGATTTGTTACAACAACGCTTGATGCAACAATTAACTGGGCGAGAACAGGTTCTTTGTGGCCTATGACATTTGGTTTGGCGTGTTGCGCTGTTGAAATGATGCATGTCGGTGCAGCACGTTATGATCTAGATCGTTTTGGGTGGTGCTGTGTTTAGACCTTCTCCGAGACAGTCGGATTTAATGATTGTCGCAGGCACATTGACTAACAAAATGGCAGTTGCATTACGCAAAGTTTATGATCAAATGCCAGAGCCAAAATGGGTTATTTCAATGGGATCTTGTGCAAATGGCGGCGGCTATTACCATTATTCATATGCGGTTGTGCGTGGCTGTGATCGAATCATACCTGTTGATGTGTATGTTCCAGGATGCCCTCCTACAGCAGAGGCGTTAATTCATGGAATTTTGCAATTACATAAAAAATAAAACGTACTAGCACGATTGCGAGAATAGGATAAAGGATCAATAGTGAATACTCAAAGCGCTGTAAATATACGTCACCCAGAAGTTTTAATGAAATTAATTAATCAGTTTTGTAGTGATATAGTGATTTCATCCGTTATATATAAAGATGAGCTGACGATAGAAGTGAGCGTTGCTCATATTAGCAATATATTGAAAATTCTAAAAACAAATAGTGAACTGATGTTTCTCACAATTAATTGACTTATGTGGCGTTGATTACGCAGCTTATGGTATTGCTGAATGGGATATAGAAAGTTCCTCCACCGGTTTAGCCGTGGCGTGAATGAAACAAGTGTTGGTCGTTCAAGTGATAATCTGAATGAAATTAATGCCAATATAAATAAAACAAGGCGATTTGCAGTTGTGTATCACTTGCTTTCAATGACTCATAATTCACGCATTCGTGTCAAAGCATACTTTGAGGATAGTCAATCTTTGATGATTGATTCAGTAGTAAGCTTGTATACGTGCGCAGATTGGTATGAGCGTGAAGCTTTTGATTTATTCGGAATCCTTTTTAAAGGACATCCAGATTTGCGTCGCATTTTGACAGATTATGGCTTTGTAGGGCATCCACTACGTAAGGATTTTCCTTTAACAGGGCATGTTGAGGTTATTTATGATTCAGAGTTAAAGCGTGTTGTGTATCAGCCTGTTTCCATTGAGTCGCGTGTGAATATTCCACGCACCATTCGTGGTAACGGCACAACAGACGCATCTTAGAATAGCAACCTTAAGGAATCTTAAAATGCCAGATATACAAAATTATACATTAAACTTTGGACCTCAACATCCTGCTGCACATGGCGTACTTCGTCTAATTTTAGAGATGAATGGTGAGACGATTGAACGCGCTGATCCGCACATTGGCTTATTGCATAGAGGTACAGAGAAATTAGTTGAAGCGAAACCATATATGCAATCGATTGGCTATATGGATCGATTGGATTATATGTCAGCGATGAGTAATGAGCACGGTTATTGCCGTGCAATTGAGAAGTTGTTGAATATTGAGGTTCCAATTAGAGCGCAATATATTAGAACGATGTTTGATGAGATTACACGTTTACAAAACCATTTACTATGGATTGGAGCGCATGGGCTTGACCTAGGTGCTATGGCAATGTTTTTATATGCATTTCGAGATAGAGAAGATCTCATGGATGTTTATGAGGCTGTCTCGGGGGCGCGTTTGCATGCATTTTATTATCGCGTTGGTGGTGTTGCAAAAGACTTGCCTGATACCATGCCAAAGTATGAAGTAAATAAGTTTAAATCCAAAAAAGATGTTGAGCGTTTAAATAAAGCACGTTCAGGGAGCTTGCTTGACTTTATAGATGATTTCGCTGTGCGTTTTGATCAAAATTTAGCAGAGTTTGAAACCCTATTAGATGAAAATCGTATTTGGAAACAAAGAACCGTTGGGATTGGCGTAGTATCTCCAGAACGCGCATTACAGCTTGGTTTTACAGGACCAATGTTAAGAGGTTCAGGGTTTGCGTGGGATTTACGAAAAACTCAACCATATGCAGCTTATGCCGCGTTAGATTTCGATATTCCAGTGGGCGTAAATGGCGATTGTTATGATCGATATTTAGTGCGTATGGAAGAGATGAGACAATCTAATAAAATCATTAAACAGTGTGTCGCATGGCTTCGTGTTAATGAGGGACCTGTGATGACAGAAGATCATCGGATCAGTCCACCAAAACGTGCAGATGTAAAAGAATCTATGGAAGCTTTGATTCATCACTTTAAATTGTTTTCTGAAGGTTTTTGTGTGCCAGAAGGTGAAGCATATGCTGCCATTGAGCATCCAAAAGGTGAGTTTGGCGTGTATTTAGTATCTGATGGTGCTAATAAACCATATCGCTTGAAATTGCGAACGCCAGGTTTTCCTCACTTAGCATCGCTTAATGAAATGGCACAAGGGCATTTATTATCTGATGTGGTCGCAATTATTGGTACACAAGATTTGGTATTTGGTGATATTGATCGATAGTACATTTTTATAAATATCAACACATTGATGTTTATGCATGATAATAAAATGTGATTTGATGGCATTAAATACAGTAAACAAATACAGTAAATAGTGTGAGCATATAAAATATCAATCATTAGAAATACAGTAAGAAAAAATGGATCATAAAAATGAAAAGCAATATGAATAATTTAGATGCGCCCAAAGTCGAACTTAGTGAACATGCTAAGTTTGAAATTGATAAATGGCTAAAAAAATATCCAAGTGATCGTAAACAATCAGCAGTTCTCGCTGCGTTGCGTGAAGTACAGCATGAAAATCAAGGCTACTTAACCACGCCGCTAATGGATGCCATTGCCGCGTATTTAGAAATTCCTAGTATTGCAGTTTATGAAGTTGCGAGTTTTTATTCGATGTATGAATTAAAACCGTGCGGTAAACATTCTATCTCTGTTTGCACAAATATTTCATGTATGTTGCGGGGTGCGGATAAAGTTTTGGCTCACATTGAGCAGAGATTAGGCATTAAAATTGGTGAGTCTACACCTGATGGACAATTTCACTTGAAACAAGAAGAAGAGTGTCTTGCAGCGTGTAGTTATGCACCAATGATGCAGATTGATCATGTGTATCATGAAAATTTAACCTCTGAAAAAATAGATGCAATTTTGGATGCTATTTCTAAAGATAGTCAAAATAAAGCACACCTTAAGGAGCACCACTAATGGCAAATGAAGTATGTTATTTTACTTTAGGTCATGATAATTCGTGGTCGATTAAAACGTATGAAAAATTAGGTGGATACGATGGCTGGAGAAAAATCCTTAACGAACGCTTAAGTTCGGACGATGTCATTAATATTGTTAAAGCCTCTGGTTTACGTGGTCGTGGTGGTGCAGGATTCCCAACAGGCGTTAAATGGAGCTTTATGCCCAAAGGTGAAGGAATTACGCGTTATTTAGTATGTAATTCTGATGAATCTGAACCAGGTACTTGTAAAGACAGAGATTTGTTGCGCTTTAATCCACATGCATTGGTTGAAGGTATGGCGATAGCTGCCTACGCTATGGGCGTTAAAGTTGCCTATAATTATATGCGTGGAGAATTTTTGGATGAGCCTTATAAGCGCTTTGAAAATGCGGTAAATGAAGCATACGATGCAGGTTTATTAGGGAAAAATATTTTAGGTACGGGCATTGATATTGACATTCACCCGACACTTGGCGCAGGTGCTTATATTTGCGGAGAAGAGACTGCCTTACTAGAATCTTTGGAAGGCAATAAAGGTCAACCACGATTTAAACCGCCTTTTCCCGCAGCTGTGGGGCTTTATGGTAAGCCAACTACCATTAATAATACAGAATCACTGGCATCTGTTGGGCGTATTATTCGCAATGGTCCTGACTGGTTTAAAGCATTAGGAATTGAAGGCGCAGGTGGCACTAAAATTTTCTCGGTATCTGGGCACGTTGCTAATCCAGGTAATTTTGAAATTAACTTAGGTACACCATTTAAGGATTTATTAGAATTAGCAGGTGGCATGTGGAAAGGGCGGAAATTAAAAGCCGTTATTCCTGGAGGCTCTTCTGTACCTGTTGTACCTGGCGATATCATGATGGGATTGAATATGGATTATGACTCAATTTCAAAAGGCGGCGGCTCAATGATGGGCTCTGGTGCTGTAATTGTGATGGATGAAACCACGGATATGGTTAAGGTCTTACAGCGCTTATCACGATTTTATCATAATGAATCGTGTGGGCAGTGCACACCTTGTCGTGAAGGAACCGGTTGGTTACACCGCGTTATTACACGGATTGTTGAAGGTAAAGGTCAGATTGAAGATTTAGATCGTTTAGATAGAATTGCCGCAAGTATTGAAGGGCGAACAATTTGTGCGCTAGGAGATGCGGCGGCAATGCCTGTTCGAAGTTTTGTGAAACACTATCGCCATGAATTTGCGTATTACATTGAGCATGGACATAGTATGGTTGAGGGTGCGCAATGAGTATTGAGACAGTTATGGTAGATCCCGTTGTAGATCCTAACCAAGTAACAATTAATGTAGATGGCAAAAATATTGTTGCACAAAAAGGTGCAATGCTAATTGAAGCAACAGACAATGCAGGCATCCCAATTCCTCGCTTTTGTTATCATAAAAAATTATCTATTGCTGCAAATTGCCGTATGTGCCTAGTCGATGTTGAACGTGCGCCTAAGCCAATGCCCGCATGTGCAACCCCAGTTGCAGAGGGAATGATTGTCAGAACTCGTAGCGATAAAGCGCGTAATGCACAAAAAGCCGTCATGGAGTTCTTATTAATCAATCATCCTCTGGATTGCCCGATTTGCGATCAAGGTGGTGAGTGCGAGCTGCAAGATTTGTCTGTTGCCTATGGTAAAGATGATTCTATGTTCGTTGAAGAAAAACTAAGCGTTGTTGATATTAATATTGGCGCACTGGTTGAAACACATATGACTCGCTGTATTGCATGTACCAGATGTGTTCGTTTTGGTGATGAGATTGCAGGTTTGCGAGAAATGGGCGCGACAGGTCGTGGTGATGAGGTGCGCATAGGTACTTATATCACTAAGGAATTAGTGTCTGAAATATCTGCAAATATTATTGATATTTGCCCAGTTGGTGCATTGACAGCAAAACCATCTAAGTATCAGGCTAGACCTTGGGAATATGTATCGCATGACTCTTTAAGTCTTCATGATGGGTTAGGCACTAATACAACAATTCATACCTTGCGTGGTCAAATAATCGTGTCGTTCCACGAGAGAATAACGAGATTAATGATGTTTGGATTGCCGATCGTGACCGATTTAGTTATGAATCTATATTTGCTAAAGACAGAGCGTTAGCGCCATTAGTAAAAATGGGAGAAGAAGGTTTAAAAAACGAGGGTTGGCAAAATGCACTTGCTGCAGCCAGAATGTCTATTGAAGGTGTGATCAATAAATATGGTGCAGAACAGATTGGTGTACTTATTTCGCCAAATGCCACGGTTGAGGAAATGTATTTAGCACAAAAACTAGCCAGAGGATTAGGCATTCATAATATTGATCACCGTTTTACTCAACAAGATTTTTCAGGCGATCAACATGATGCAATTTATCCTGGGTTAGGGATTAATATTACGGATGTCAATACACTAGATGTGGCTTTTTTAGTGGGCGCAAATTTGCGCATGGAGCTGCCATTATTAGCGGTGAGAATGCGTGATGCGGTGAAGAAAAATGCAGCTAAGGTTTCTGTATTATCACATTATGATACTGAACCGTTGCATGAGCTTGATCAAAATATCAACTTACCTTCTATTGATTGGGTTGGCTTTTTATCTGAAGTTCTAAGCGCAACATTATCAATGAAGGCATTGGTTAGTGGTCAATTGATTAAGCTAGCACCAGAATTTGATGTGTGCTTAAAAAATATTAAAGTGAGTGACACTGCATATTTGCTAGCAGAGAAATTATTTAGATTTTCATCTGAAGATTTAAATACAGATTCTAATACACCAAATGTACCTAAAGCTTGGATTGTATTGGGTGATGAGGCAATGACCCATCCTGAATTTGCAAATATACGGGCATTAAGCGAAGCGATTGCATCTCATTGTGGTGTCGCATTTGGAATGATTTCAAAAGGCGCTAATGCGGTGGGTGGATATCTTTCTGGTGCATTACCACATCGGTTACCAGCAGGTGCTCCAAGTCGCATCGTTGGATTGAGTGCCATGAATATGTTAAACCAGCCGCTAAAAGGATATATCTTAGTTGGTGCGATTGACCCTAAGCTTGATTTTAAACTTGGTGATGCGGCATATGACAGCTTGAGTAAAGCTGACGTTGTGATTAGTTTGACAACCATTTGCAAGTGACGCGCTAAAGGCAATTTCAACGATTATTTTGCCAGTTTCTGCGTGGGGTGAAACAGCGGGATCATTTATTAATTTAGAAGGTCGTTGTCAATCAGTGTTAGGTGCGGCGGCACCAAAAGGTGAAGCACGTCCATTATGGAAAGTTTTACGTGTATTGGCGAATCAGTTTGAAATACCTGGTTTTTGATTATTTTAAAGTAGATGATATTTTAGATGAGTGGCTTGTTGAGTGTGATGATTTTGAAGGTGTCACTAATTTTATGAATAGTTTGCCAAGCTCTTCATTAACGGCTTCAGACTCAAATGCTAATGTATTGAAAAAAGTAGAGGCAATAAATTCTAGTAATTTTCAAAGTATTTATGCGGTTGATTGCTATGTGAGGCGTTCACCGTCTCTGCAATTAACGCCCTTGGCACATCAGAATATTAGTGTAGGAGTCTAAAATGGATATGATTATTGCTTTTTTAACGCATCCATTGATATGGGCTTTATTAAAAACTTTAGCTATCGTGATGCCCGTTATTATCGCTGTTGCATACATGACTTTTGCAGAGCGTAAAATCTTAGCATACATGCATATGCGGGTTGGGCCTAATCGTGTTGGACCATTTGGGCTTTTACAACCTTTTGCTGATTTAATTAAAATGATTTTTAAAGAGTGGATTATCCCAGCATCGGGTAATAAATTTCTTTTTATTCTTGCGCCGATTATTATGGTCATCACTGCATTTGCGGCTTGGGCGGTTATTCCTTTTGGAGAGGGGTTGGTTGGAGCGAATCTAGATGCTGGCATTCTATATATTTTAGCAATGACTTCTTTAGGTGTGTACGGTGTCATTATTGCTGGATGGGCTTCTAACTCAAAATATGCGCTGTTATCTGCTTTACGTTCAGGCGCTCAGGTTATTTCATATGAATTGGCGATGGGCTTTGCGCTAGTCACGGTTATGATGACTGCTGGATCTTTGAATTTATCAGATATTGTTCGAGCACAATCAGGGCATGGATTACTATCTTGGTATTTTATTCCATTATTTCCTATGGCTATTTTATATTTCATTTCTGGCGTTGCAGAGACAAATCGGGCGCCATTTGATGTAGTGGAAGGTGAGTCTGAAATTGTTGCAGGTTTCCATGTTGAATATTCAGGTACTGGGTTTGCATGTTTTTTCCTTGCAGAATATGCCAATATGATCTTAGTTGCTGCACTGGCCTCTATTATGTTTTTTGGTGGCTGGTTGTCTCCTCTTAAAGATATTCCTTATCTAGAAAATATTCCAATGCTTGCTACAGATGGAATTGGTTGGATGCTAGCAAAAATGGCATTTTTCTTATTTGCTATATTTGGCTAAGGGCTACTTTTCCCCGTTATCGTTATGATCATATTATGCGTTTGGGTTGGAAGATTTTTATTCCATTAACGATTGTTTGGGTGCTTGTTGTGACGGTATTTAGTCTTACTGGCTTTGGCCCTTGGTATTAGGAAGAGGCTAGGAAATTTATGAAGAATAAGAGCTTTTTATCAATACTTTCCCATTATTGGAAAGTATTTACTTTGGCAGAATTGCGCAAAGGACTATGGATCACATTAAGTTATATGTGGAAACCTAAAATTACGATATTTTATCCAGAAGAGAAGACTCCACAGTCACCTCGCTTCCGAGGTTTGCATGCATTGCGTCGTTATCCAAATGGAGAAGAGCGTTGTATTGCATGTAAACTTTGTGAATCAGTTTGCCCTGCGCTGGCGATTACGATTGAGTCTGAAGAGCGTGATGACGGTAGCCGTCGTACGAATCGTTATGATGTTGATTTATTTAAATGTGTTTTTTGCGGACTATGTGAAGAGGCATGCCCTGTAGATTCCATCGTGCTAACGCGCGTTTTTGATTATCACATGGAAGAAAAAGGTGAGAACATTATGAATAAAGAAAAATTACTTGCAATTGGCGACAAATATGAAGTCCAAATTGCTGCCGATCGTGAAACTGATGCGAAATTTAGATAAGGAGCTTATATAATGATATTAAAAGTTTTATTTTATCTATTTTCTGCATTACTTATATATGCATCTGTACGTGTAATTACTGCTAAAAATCCCGTAAATGCCGTTTGCATTTAGTTTTAAGTTTTGTGGCGACAGCAGGCTTATGGATGCTTATTCAAGCTGAATTTCTTGCATTAAACACTTGTTGTGTGTATATGTCGGTGCTGTGCTGGTGCTTTTCCTATTCGTGGTAATGATGCTGGATATTAATATCGATTTAGTCAGAGAAGGGTTTGTGAAGTATTTGCCGCTTGGGCTTATCATTGGTTTGGTTATTTTGGCAGAATTATTATTTATTTAGGTAATAAAAATGGATTATTTAGCATGACTAAATTTCCTTTACCTGCTGAGTTGGCGGATGGTTATAGCAACACCAGAGAGTTGGGTACTTTGCTCTATACTAAGTTTTTATATCCATTTGAAATTTGCAGCCGTAATTTTATTAGTTTGCAATGATCGCTGCCATTTCTTTAACGCATCGAACCATGCGTCCAAATAATAAAACCATTCCTGTTCCTGATCAGTTAGCTGCTCGCAAAGAGACTAGTTTGCGTATTGTGAAGATGGCTAGCTCTAATGCCGAGTTAGCACCTGTAAGATTAATTTGGAGCTTAATCTAGATGCTGATTTAAATACGGTCGATAGTATTGCCACTATTGCCACTTTAGAAGGGGATAAAAAGTGATCATTACACTATTTGACTATATTGCATTGTCTGCAATTTTATTTTGTATCAGTATGGCGGGGATTTTTATAAACCGTAAAAATTTAATAGTATTGTTAATGTCCATAGAGTTACTTTTGTTATCAGTTAATTTTCTGTTTGTGGCATTTTCTAAATTTTCAGGTGATTTGTCTGGGCAATTATTCGTTTTCTTTATTCTTGCTGTTGCGGCGGCGGAAGCTGCTATTGGCTAGCTATTTTAATCTTAGTGTTTAGAAATCGTTCAAGTATTAATGTGAATGATCTTGACGAAATGAAGGGATAACTCACGATGAAAAGCATTTATTTAGCAATTGTATTATTGCCTTTATTTGGGGCGGTCTTTTCAGGTCTTTTCTGTCGAGTAGTATCTAAAAGTAGTGTTCACTGGGTTACGTGTAGCGCAGTGGCTATCTCTTTTGCGCTATCTGTATATGTTTTGTTTGAACACAGTGTTGGATTAGCACCTTTTAATGAAAATATTTATACATGGATGAGCACAGGGAATCAATCCAGTGGGTTGAGCGTTGGTGTTGGTTTTTTGGTTGATAATTTAACAGCAATGATGATGAGCGTTGTGACATTTGTTTCTTTGATGGTGCATCTTTACTCTATTGGTTATATGAAAGATGACCCTAGTTATAATCGTTTTTTTAGTTATATCTCATTGTTTACTTTTTCAATGTTGATGCTGGTCATGGCGAACAACTTCATGCATTATTTTTTGGATGGGAAGCGGTTGGTTTAGTGTCCTATTTATTGATTGGATTTTGGTTCAAAAAACCAAGTGCAACCTATGCCAATATGAAAGCATTTTTAGTGAATCGCGTGGGTGATTTTGGCTTTATTATCGGTATCTCATGTGTATTATATATGTATGGCAGTTTGAACTATGTCGACGTATTCAAAAGTTCAGTCGATTTTCCAAATATTGCGACACATACAATTGGGTTTTTTTAGGTGCTGATTGGTCAATTATGACTTTTGCTTGTATTTTTCTCTTATCGGAGCAATGGGTAAGTCAGCTCAGGTGCCATTGCATGTTTGGTTGCCAGACTCAATGGAAGGTCCAACGCCTATTTCAGCTTTAATTCATGCAGCAACGATGGTGACCGCTGGTATTTTTATGGTTGCTCGAATGTCACCATTATTTGAATTATCCTCTACAGCATTACTTTTATTATGATCATTGGTGCGATAACTGCCTTATTTATGGGTTTTTTAGGCCTTGTTCAAAATGATATTAAGCGGGTTATTGCATACTCAACAATCTCGCAACTTGGTTATATGACGGTGGCTTTAGGTGCATCGGCCTATTCTGTTGCTGTTTTTCACTTAATGACGCATGCATTCTTTAAAGCACTTTTATTTTTAGGCGCAGGTTCAGTTATTATCGCGATGCATCATGAACAAGATATGCGTTATATGGGTGGATTGCGCAAATATATGAAAATAACATATTGGACAGCGCTTATAGGTTCATTATCACTGATTGGTACGCCTTTCTTTTCAGGATTTTATTCAAAGAAAGTATCATTATGGCAGTTGAAGAGAGTTCATTATTTGGTAGTCAGTTTGCATATATTAGTTTATTGATCGGTGTGTTTGTAACGGCTCTTTATTCCTTCAGATTTTTTTTCATGGTATTTCATGGTAAACCCCGCTTTAAAGTGGTTGAACATCATGACACGGATCATAGTGATCATAGTGATCACAGTGAAACAGTACATGTACACGGTCAATTGCACCATGCCCCAAAAGAATCTTCATGGGTTGTTACTTTGCCATTAATTCTTTCTTGCCATTCCGTCTTTGGTAATTGGGGGGGCTGTTTATTAAGCCAATGATTTTTGGTGATTTTTTTCATAATGTTATTATGTGAATGGTGTACATACAGCAATGGAAGGTTTGGCTGCATCTTTTCACGGTTGGCTAGCTATGGCTATACATTCAGTGCAAACACTGCCATTTTGGCTCGCTTTTGCGGGGGTATTAACTGCTTGGATTATTTTCTTAGTGCGTCTCTCATTTTTGCAACACGTTGTGAAGCAATAATGCGTAGCATGGGTATTATTAAGTTGTTAGATAATAAATATTATCTAGATGCATTTAATCAAAATATTATGGCAATGGCGCTGTAAAAATAGGATTGAATCTTTGGAAGTATGTGGATGATAAATTAATTGATCAAATATTGGTTTATGGAACAGCAAATTTGTGCGCAAAGATAGGCTCAATTGTTCGTAAGCTGCAAAGCGGATATTTATATCATTACGCATTTGCAATGATTATTGGTTTATTGGGCTTATTGTCATGGATCATTGTGATCTCTACTTCAAATTAAGGATATATATAGAATGATGCCGTCCTTCTCTTGGTTGAATTTAGTAATTTGGCTGCCCATTATTGGTGGGATTTTAGTATTTGTTGTTGGCGATAAAGATGCAAAAAAAGTACGCTGGGTCGCATTATCTGCGGCAGTGCTTTCTTTTTTAGTTTCCTTACCCTTATATTTAAATTTTGATATCAATGATCCTGCATTGCAATTTGCAAGTAATTATCCTTGGATAACAGCTTTGAATATTCGATATCATATTGGTGTTGATGGTTTTTCTATGCCCTTTATTATTTTGACATCTTTTATTACTGTATTGGTTATTATTGCAGGTTGGAAAGTTATAGAAAAACGCATTAGTCATTATTTTGCGGCTTTCTTGATTATGGCAGGGCTTATGAATGGCGTATTTGCTGCCATGGATGCTATTTTGTTTTATATATTTTTTGAAGCAATGCTTATCCCAATGTTTTTAATTATAGGTATTTGGGGCGGACCAGGTCGTGTTCAAGCTGCGCTAAAATTCTTTATCTATACTTTTTTGGGTTCAATTTTTATGCTTGTTGCATTGATTTATTTGGGCGTTAAAGCAGGTAGTTTTGATATTTTAGTGTTGCATCAATTGTCCAATAGTCTTGATTTAGATACACAGAAAAGGATTTTCCTTGCATTATTAGCAGGTTTTTGCCGTTAAAGTACCGATGTGGCCAGTTCACACATGGCTACCCTCCGCGCATGTGGAAGCACCTACAGGTGGCTCTGTTGTATTAGCAGCGATTACTTTGAAAATTGGTGGTTATGGTTTTATTCGCTTTATGCTTCCAATCGTACCTAATGGCGTGATGGCTTTTTGATTGGTTAATTATTGCATTAAGTTTAATTGCGATTTTGTACATTTCTCTTGTGGCGTTAGTTCAACAAGACATGAAAAAATTAATAGCATATTCATCGATTGCACACATGGGCTTTGTGACTTTGGCATTTATTTTGCCTGTTGTGATTTTGCAAGGTAATACAACTATTGAAAGCAAAATCTTAGCATCTCAAATGGCGATGCAAGGTGGGATGATCCAAATGATCTCTCATGGTTTTATATCAGCTGCGATGTTCTTGTGTATTGGTGTTTTGTATGACCGAGTTCACTCTCGTCAGATTAAAGATTATGCGGTTGTAATTAATAGAATGCCTATTTTTGGTGCTTTTTTTGTGTTCTTTGCTATGGCTAATTCAGGATTACCAGGTACATCAGTTTTGTCGGTGAGTTTTGGGTTATTTTAGCGAGTTTCCATTACAGTATTTATGTGGCACTTTTAGTGGCAACGTCTATTGTTCTAAGTGCAGCGTATAACTTATGGTTAACACGCCGTGTTATTTTTGGCGAAGTAACGCATTCTCATATTGGGTGTGCTGAAGGATCTTGATTTAAGGGAGTGGATTTTGTTATCAACACTTGCTTTTTTGTTTTACTTTTAGTATCTGGCCTGCACCGTTTGCAGCGGTAATGCAGACATCAATTGATAATCTTATTATCAATTTCCCATTTATTAAATAGAGGTAAGATAATGAATTCTATAGCTAATCAGTTTGATTTGTCGGTTCTTCTGCCAGAGATTTTTTTATTATCTATGGTGGTAGTCATTTTATTAAATGATTGCTTTTCTAGTAAAGATAATACAAATGCCAGTATGCAAAGAAGTTATATTTTTAGTTTAATTGGTCTTTTTGGCGCAGTGCTTTTAATTGGATTTGATTATGGACAATTTGAGGGTAGCCAATTTTGGGATGGGCAAGTTGCTCGAGATTCATATATTGATCTTTTAAAAATATTTGCTCTGGGTACTGTTGGTGTTGGGTTTATTTATTCACGTCGCAGCTTGATTCAAAGTGGATTATATAGAGCAGAGTTTTATATTTTAGCTTATTAGGCACGCTAGGGATGCTTGTATTGATTTCTGCCGCAAACCTATTAACGCTTTATTTGGGTTTAGAGCTGATGTCATTGTCAATGTATGCAATGGTTGCATTTAATAAACACAGTTCAAAGTCATCTGAAGCTGCAATGAAGTATTTGTAAGGGGTCAATGGCATCAGGTATTTTACTGTACGGTATGGCTTTAATGTATGGCGCAACAAGTTCTATTAATATTATCCAGATTGGACAATCGATTCCCGCAATTTTGGCAGGTGATGTGGCAAATAAAGCTATTTTACTTGTAGGTATCGTATTTTTAGTTGCAGGGATTGCATTTAAGTTTGGTGCAGTACCTTATCATTCTTGGGTACCCGATGTGTATGAGGGCGCACCTAACTCGGTTGTGGTATATATTTCCACCGCGCCTAAATTAGCTGCAGTTGCAATGGCTTATGCACTTTTGTATCAAGCAGCAGGGTCAATGTTTAGTGACTGGAGCAATATGTTAGCCGTATTATGTATACTTTCTTTCGCGGTAGGTAACCTAGTTGCGTTAATGCAAACGAACATTAAACGTTTACTTGGGTATTCTGCGATCTCACATGTTGGATTTATTTTGCTGGGATTTGCAACAAAAAATGTTGAAGGAAGTATTTTTTATACAATCACGTATGCCTTAACCTCTTTGGCGGCATTTGGCATTTTAATGATATTAGAGAAAAATGGTAAAGAGATTAATCATATATCTGATTTAAAAGGCTTAAATCAAATCATCCTTGGTTTGCATTTTTGATGTTTATGTGTTCTGGCATCCCTTGGCGGTATTCCACCATTAGTGGGCTTTACTGCTAAGTTTTCTATTTAGTGGATGCATATAGAGCTGGCATGTTAGGCGTTGTATTAATAGGTCTTATTTTCTCTGTTATCGGTTTATTCTATTACTTGCGGATTGTTAAAGTGATGTATTTTGATGAGGCAGAGAATAATGCGGTTACGCTTCAATCTGGCACTTTGAGTCGAGTAGTTTTATCTATTATGGTTTGCTGTTGATTATATTGGGTATTTTTCCATTTTTATTGATTTCTCTTATTCAATAAAAGTTGAGTAATCATGCTTTGCTAAAATTGTGAAGTGGGTAACATCAGTTTATAAGTATTTAGCAAAGTACAGGCATTTATGTTTCAAGAAGAATTAAAAAAAAAGCACATGAATTAGGATTTGACCAAATAGGTTTCAGTGACATTGATTTAACAGAAGCAAGCATTCAATACCAATCCTGGATTGCTAAAGGTTATCACGGGCAAATGAATTATATGGAAGCCCACGGTGAAAAAAGATGGCATCCTGAGTTACTCGTACCAGGCACCTTAAGTGTGCTAACTCTAAGAATGCACTATCATAATCCGCTAATACAAGATGCTTGGGAAATATTAAATGATCCCGAGCGTGCTTATATTTCTAAATATGCCTTAGGTCGTGATTATCATAAATTAATCAGAAAACGGCTAGAATTGTTAGCAAATTGGATTGAAAATACATTACCCCTTCAATCTGATAAAAAATTTATTTATCGTGTATTCAGTGATAGTGCGCCCGTTTTGGAGCGAGCCTTAGCACAAAAAGGAGGGTTAGGATTTATTGGTAAAAATACTTTAGTCATTGACCCAAATGCAGGATCTTACTTTTTTCTTGGTGAAATATATATAAATCAAGTGATTAATGAAAATAACAAAACTTATAAGCTTAGTGAAGTCAGTACGAATCAAAATACAAAGGACATAAATAAAAAGAAATCTCTAACTCAAAGTAAAACTATCACAAATCATTGTGGGCGCTGTACAAAGTGTATTGATATTTGTCCAACAAAAGCCATTGTTTCACCATATGAACTTGATTCTAGGTTATGTATTTCTTACTTGACCATCGAATATTTTGGGAGTATCCCACTTGAATTACGTCCTTTATTTGGCAATCGAATTTATGGGTGTGATGATTGCCAATTAATATGCCCATGGAATCGTTTCGCGAAAATGACACAAGAAATTGACTTTCATCCCAGAAATAAGTTTGATCAATCTCATTTATTAGAACTTTTCAAGTGGGATGAAGCGCAATTTTTAAAGAATACAGAGGGCAGTGCAATTAGGCGAATTGGTCACATCCGCTGGTTGCGCAATATTGCCGTTGCCCTTGGTAACGGTAAATATGATGACAATATTATCGATGCGCTCAATTTTAGATCTACACATGAAAATGAATTAGTGCGAGAACACAGTATTTGGGCTATATCACAATTACAAACTGTGAATAAAATTGACCCCGTAATGACATCGTTGGATTTATAAATAACGTTTAATTCGCGCTAAAAAACGGTTGAGTATAAATACAAAAGGTGCAAAGTGATCACTCCAAAAATCCTGATCTAAAAAAATATTTTCTTTTATTATGTATTTTGAGAGGTAACGATATAATAGTTTATCTCTTACATAACCACCATGAAACTCCGCACTAATATATTCAATTTGTTTTAATTTTTTTGAAGCATACAAGATATCAAACTCAGCGCCCTCAACATCTATTTTTAATAATTTAATATTTTCTATATGATTTTTGATGAATATCTCATCAAGAGTGATCGCGCCAATTTTTGTATCTGTTTTAATGCTATGTGATATTGATTTATTGCCGCAACCATTTATACCATCAACAATAAATACATCTTCATTATTTTTTGACACAGCTAAATTAAAAACTTTTAAGTTAGTATGATTTTCAAGATTATTGGCTTTTATATTTTGTCTAAAAAGTGCAAATTTTCAGGAGAAGCCTCATAGCCATAAATGTGCAAATGCGGATATTTTTTTGCCAAGTACAGTGACACAATGCCAATATTCGCACCTAAATCTAGAATAACATCATTCTCATTAAACATAATTTCTTTTAATTTATATGCGTCGTTATTCATTTCTCTTAACACAACATCAAGTGTTCTCTGGTCTGAATAATTCATCTCCAAATTAATACCTAAACAATTTATTACTTTTTTATTCACTGAAAATCCTTTTATAAACAAACAAACAATTTTTAAACCAAAAAAAATCTGTTGATCGTTTTAAATTATATAATTCTAATTCAATGACTAATAATATCATTGTGCTTGAGTTCGCATCACTAACGCAAAACTTGTTTATAATTTTAGGTTAAATGAAAAGATCAAGTGTTAAGCTTGTCAAAATTCATTCCCAATCAAAAGAAGATTTTTATGAGCAAGCACTTAACACTTGAGCAACGTTATTATATCGGTCTTGAGAAAGATACATCAACCAAAACTTCAATTGCTAAAAAAATAGGGGTTGCCGTGAGCACGCTATAAAAAACAAAAAGGGTATGTCTTATCAGAAAAACTACTTGATTCAGTTGTCAATTATATATAAGAGGATTGATCTCCAGAACAGATTTCAGACTACCTTAGGACTAAAAAAGAGTCTGGATACAGAACACCTACGAGGCTTTTTTAGAAGAAATAGGGATTGACGCTAGAGCGTTCGTCATTTTGCGTTTATGATGCGAAGCTCGACAAGCTTAATACTTGATCTTTTCATTTAACCTAAAATTATAAACAAGTTTTGTGTTAGTGATGCGAACTCAAGAAGTAAGTTTTTATATGTTTTTTGAATTATTTTTAGGGTTATTTATGAAAATATTGGTGCTTTATTATTCAAAGTCAGGAAATACACAAAAATTAGCCCATTCAATTGGTGTGGGAATAGAGTCTGCAGGTCTTATTCCTGTGATTAGGCGAGTCCCTGATATTACATCTGATGCGACTATTTTAAGTGATTTAGATACTACAAATATAAATCACGATGCGATTGTAAATGAAACTGATTTGAGTGAATGTAAAGGAATTATTATAGGGTCTCCTGCATATTTTGGTGGCATGGCGGCACCAATGAAACACTTTTGGGATACGACAATTGTGCAATGGTTATCAGGCACTTTTATTGATAAACCCGCAGCAGTATTTACTTCAAATGGAACTCAACATGGTGGGCATGAAGCAGTTTTACTGTCTTTGATGTTACCTTTAATACATCATGGCGCGATTATTGTTGGCATACCGTACACCAATCCAGATTTGAAATTGACTAATAAAGGGGGAAGCCCTTATGGCGCAGGACATGTTGAGCTTCAAATCCTAATATTTCTCAAAATGAACATAATATTTGCATTGCGTTAGGAAAAAGGCTTGCAAATGTGTGTTTAAAATTGAATGCATAATTAATGCATTATTACTGTTAGAGATTATGTTTTTTATAATTATATTTTTATAATCATACTTTTAATATTAGGCAGCTTGGCTATGACAATCCTTTTTTCTTCCCTGATTTAGTTGAAGTTAATCAACCTGAAAATAAACCTGCAAATAAATATATCAATGATTTATCTATACATCCTTTGATTGAATTATCATCCGATAAAGACGATGTATTTATTGATTTGTACTATGCAAATTCTCGTAATTTTACACAAAAGCCCGTTTATCAAAATGCACAGTGTTTTTTGCATCAAGATGCAATGGAAAAGTTTAAAATTGCGAATGCTCAAGCCCACGCACTTGGGTTAAAGTTTATTATTTATGATGCGTATAGACCTTCAGAAGCACAATTTGTATTGTGGGATCACACGCCAGATCCTGGTTTCCTAGCGAATCCATACAAAAATGGCTCTGCACATTCCCGTGGTGTCGCAATTGATCTTAATTTAGTAGATGGCAATACGCCATTAGACATGGGGACTGACTTTGATGCATTTACACAACAATCTTGGCATGGTGATTTAACGATTTCAATTGACGCTCAAAAAAACAGAGCTTTATTACTAGGGATAATGACAATCGCTGGTTTTGATTGGTATTCGCATGAATGGTGGCATTATCAGTTATTTAATGCAAAAACATATCCACTAATCAGTGATCAAGCTTTAGGGATACATTCGATGATGAGGGTAAAAAAATGCATAAAAAATATTGTGTTGGGGATTACAGGATCAATTGCGGCGTATAAATCACCTGATTTAGTCAGGCGCTTAAAAGAATATGGTTTTGATGTTCGTGTGGTCATGACGCAATCTGCATTGCAATTTATCACCCCCTTAACCTTACAAGCTGCAAGCGGACATAAGGTTGTTTATGATTTATTAGACCCAGCACATGAAGCGGGAATGGGGCATATTGAGTTAGCAAAATGGGCTGATTTAATTTTAATTGCACCTGCGACAGCGAACATAATTGCCAAGCTAAGTATTGGTATGGCAGATGATTTATTGAGTGCAATCTGTTTAGCGCGTGATCCTGATACAACCAAAATTGCGATAGCGCCTGCGATGAATATGCAAATGTGGCGAAATAGATTAGTTCAAAATAATGTAAAAACTTTATTGGCTGATCAATTCTTGATTTTAGGGCCTGCAGCGGGAGAGCAGGCATGTGGAGATGTTGGTAATGGTCGAATGCTTGAACCGTTTGAAATTAGAGATGCTGCTTGTGACTTATTTAAATGTGAAGAAATGAATTTTAAAAGTGATTTGGTTGATGTTGCAGGTATTGAAAATACAATGCTTGAAAATCTTGAAAATCTTGAAAATCTTGAAAATCTTGAAAATCTTGAAAATCTTGAAAATCTTGAAAACTTATCTGGTAAAACAGTCCTTTTAACGGCAGGTCCAACTCAAGAACCTATCGATCCTGTGAGATTCATTACAAATCGCTCTAGTGGCAAAATGGGGTATGCACTAGCAATTGCTTGCCTAAATGCAGGCGCTAAAGTCATTTTAGTTTCGGGACCTGTTTCAATTAGCGCACCTGAAGGCATAACAATACATCAGGTGAATACTGCACGAGAAATGTATGAGTGTGTTTTTTCTCTCGTAGAAAAATGTGATATTTTTATTGCTACAGCCGCAGTTGCTGATTATCGAATCGCCAATACATTTACGCAGAAATAAAAAAAGAATCAACTCAAGATCATCTCAATTTGTCATTGATTAAGAACCCTGATATTTTAAGAGACGTATCTCATCTATCACAGAATCGCCCTTTTTGTGTTGGCTTTGCAGCAGAGACAGAAAACATTATTTTATATGGGCTTAATAAAATGAATCAAAAGAAATTAGATATGATTGTATTAATGATGTCTCATCAGGGAAAGTATTTGAATCTGAATATAATACCGTGCATGTTTTTAGTAAAAACAATACAAAAACAACCTTGAGTCATGCAGCAAAGCAACAATAGCAGATCAAAATTGTCGCCATTATCGCAGATGAATTTGCGAGCATCTCTAAGTAACTGATGTTACACACTCAATAAGACAGTAGATTATCCCCTTCTAACTCCCCCAACGCCATTAAGTTAAGGATAATTAAAATATAACTTATTGATTTAAAAGTTATTCATCATTGCGGATCAAGTCCGCAATGACCAATATCTACACATTTTTTTAGTCCTCCCCTTTTTAAAGGGGGGAGTTAGAGGGGATAGTTACATAATGGCTAGCCGCCTACTCGATTATGGCGTAAATTCATATTATAACAATTAGTTATATCGTTTAATATGTTTCAGCCAATTTTTTTGTCATCAATATATTAGTCGCTACAATTGTTTTTATTTGATAAGTACTTCAATTTTGGCGTTTGTTTTTAATTTATTTATTAATTCTCGAGCTTTATCATTTTTGAGGGTGCTTTCGAGTTGAGGTTTCAATGATTCTAGGGTTGGTTTAATAGGATCGCGTGAATCATCAAAGCGGATGATGTGAAAGCCAAATTGAGATTTAACAGGTGTTTACTAATTTCACCTTTTTTCATTGATGTGAGTGCAGTTGAAAATTCAGGTACCATCATTTCAGGCGTAAACCAGCCTAGAGATCCGCCTTGCACAGCAGAACTTGGATCTTTAGATTCTTTAGCTGCTTCTTCAAATTTTAATCCATTCGTAATTTTTTTGATTAAAGATTCGGCTTTCTCTGACGTTTCAACAAGAATATGGGATGCATTATATTCTTGTCCTTTAGGCATATTTTCAATATATTTATTGTATGCAGCTTGAATATCTGTATCTGAAATTTTGAGTACATCAATTGAGAAATAATATATTTCTGTGCCAATAAACCCAATTCTATTAGTTCTATTTGAGCTTTAAAATCGTCGCTTTTATCAATCCCGCTTTTTTTGCATAGCCAGCTAATACATTTTGGAATGCATAATCTTCAATAATTGCTTTGGCTTCGTTTATATCATTGGGAGCGGCTTGACCTTGTGATCCCATAAGCTTTATGAATTTATCATATTCAGCTTTTGAAATAGTTTTGCCATTAACAGTCGCAACGGGATCTGGAATTACTAATGCTGGCGGTGCTTGTGCGTATAAAATTTGACAGATGGATAAGGTGCTAATTATTAATGCAATTTTTTTTATAGATAATTTCATTCCTAAGCCTTTTTATATAAATATAGAAAATATGATTTAAAAATAAAGTATTAATATCTGATTAGATTTTAATACTTTATTCTTAGAGTTTGAGACGGTTTTAAAAGCAGAGAATGATATCACTTTTATGGATGATTTTATGAGCATATTTATAATAATTTTCTCTATGCATGATAAAAAAACAGATTTGTTGTGTAATATTCTAGAAACTTCAGAAAAGTCTTAAATTTATATATAATTCATCTAATTGCCACCAACGAGAAACTTAAAAAATGTTATTTTCAGGATATCCCCGTCACCTTTGAAGATCCCGCTTTCAAAAATTGTGAAGGCGTAACATCAGTTCCTATATCTAATGGATAAAATTATCATGAATACAGTTACCATCTATCATAATCCTGCTTGCAGTACCTCACGTAATACTTTGGGGCTTATTCGTAATGCAGGTATTGAGCCTACCATTATTCACTATCTTGAAACGCCTCCAACTCATGAAAAACTCGTGAATTAATTGCACAGATGGGCTTATCAATACGTGAAATTATGCGAACCAATGTTGAAGTATATGTTGCGCTTAATCTAGTTGATGAAACATTAACTGATGACCAGCTGATTGATTTTATGGTTAAAAATCCGATTTTAATTAACCGTCCCATCGTGGTGGACACAAAGGGAACTCGTCTATGTCGCCCCGTGTCTGAGATTGTTCTAGATATTTTACCTAACCCACAAAAAGGTACTTTTACTAAAGAAGATGGCGTTCAGCTTATTGATGAAAATGGTCACTTAATTACTTAATTACTTAATCACCTAATTTCTTTATTGATTTTACAATGAAAAATATTCTAAGAATATTAAATGATTCGGGAGGGTATGCGCAGCCAACAAAGCAGTCAGAAAGAGTGCATTCTTTTGGAGAGATTAATTCAATATCTAGATAACTGGAATTATAATTCTAGGCATTATTTTTTTGTAGGAGACTATAAATTTAGTTTATTTTCTTGTATCTTGATGCTCGCGTTTAAAACAAGCCTTTCTCATCCGAATCATTTATCTTACTATAGTAATGATCAGGATTCATGAATTTGCCGCTTCACGGTATCTTCAAGTATTTTTAACTAATTAAGACAATATATTACTATATGACTTCAAATACTACACTTGCCAAAACCGCTTTTTTATCTGATAAAGTCATTATTGCACTTTCAAAAGGTCGTATTTTAGATGAGACCTTACCCTTACTTGCCGCCGCTAATATTCATCCGATTGATGATTTGAAAACAACGCGTAAACTTATTTTAGACACAACAGATTCTAATATTAAACTAGTCATTTTACGGGCAACAGATGTGCCAACATATGTGCAGTACGGTGCTGCGGATATCGGAGTAACTGGTAAAGATGTAGTGATGGAACATGGTGGAGAGGGATTGTATGAACCTCTGGATCTAAATATTGCATGTTGTAAATTAATGACTGCAGGATACGCCGATAAAATTCTCCCGAAAAAAATTCGTGTTGCCCACTAAATATGCAAATGTGGCTCAAAAATATTTCCAAAATCTAGGCATCCAAGCTGAAATTTATTAAGCTATATGGTTCTATGGAATTAGCGCCAATTGTAGGGCTAGCAGATATTATTGTTGATGTTGTAGAAAACGGGAAATACGTTGCGTGCAAATGGATTAGTCCCTTTAGATTAATCGCAGAAATTAGTTCTCGTGTAGTGGTTAATCATTCAGCATTTAAACTTAAACATGCGACTATTTTTCAACTTTTAAATGTACTGGCGATTGCCAATGCACAAAATAATACAGCACAGTAAAACTAATAGGATAATTGTATGCAACTCTTGAATACTAAAGATATTGATTTTTTTGATAAATTATCAAAGCTGACTGATTGGGAAGAGGTGTCTGATCATACTGTTTTTGATCAAGTTTCGTGCATCATCAAAAAAATTAGGCAATCTGGCGATACCGCATTGGTTGAATTTAGTTGTAAAATTTGATGGTTTAAATATCACTCAAGCATCTGAACTCGAAATCCCATTAAGTGATGCAAAAAGTGCATTTGAACAGTTAAGCCTGATACAGCAAGAAGCGCTAACAATTGCTGCCACACGCATCCGAAATTATGCCTTACATCAAAAAATTTCCGACTTTAGTTTTCATGATGAATATGGCAATTTTTTAGGACAAAAAGTCACGCCACTGGATCGAGCAGGCTTATATGTGCCTGGTGGCAAAGCTGCGTATCCATCATCTGTGCTGATGAATGCAATCCCGCTAAAGTTGCAGGTGTGGGCGAATTAATTATGGTAACCCCCACACCGAACGGTGAACGTAATCAACTTGTTCTCGCAGCTGCATATATTGCGGGAGTGGATCGGATTTTTACCATTGGTGGCGCACAAGCAATTGCCGCACTTGCGTATGGCACATCGACTATCCCTATGGTGGATAAAATAGTCGGACCAGGTAATACATGGGTCGCAACAGCCAAACGTTTAGTTTTTGGGCAAGTTGGCATTGATATGATTGCAGGGCCTTCTGAAATTTTAATTATTTGTGATGGAAAAACAGATCCTAATTGGATTGCGTTAGATCTATTTTCACAAGCTGAACATGATGAGTTAGCGCAAGCCATTTTATTATCTGATGATTTAAGATTTTTAAATAAGGTGTCAGAGCAATCAAAATGCTTATTAATGATCAACCTCGGAAAGCGATAATTGCAAAATCTTTAACGGATCGCGGTGCATTTATCCTGGTAAAAGATCTTGCAGAAGCCTGTGAAATCGCTAATTTGATCGCAGCTGAACATCTTGAACTTTCTGTCTCTGAACCTCAAGAATTACTACCGCTCATTAAACATGCAGGCGCTATTTTTATGGGGCGTTATACGGCAGAAGTGCTAGGAGATTATTGTGCTGGTCCAAATCATGTATTGCCGACTTCTCGCACGGCTCGTTTTTCTTCCCTTTAGGTGTATATGATTTTCAAAAGCGTACGAGCTTAATCAATGCACTCCTGAAGGTGCGTCAGCACTATCTAAAATAGCTGTCACGCTTGCAGATGGTGAAGGTTTATTTGCCCACGCCGCATCTGCGCGTGCGCGTATTAAAATTAATTTAACGAGATTATGATGATACCAATCGATTTATCTACAATTGAAACGTCCCCAACAGACGACCTGCCTCTAAAAATGAGGCAATGAAAAAGCCAGTTCAAGGTGAAAAACTTCGGGGGTGCTGATAAAGTAGCGCGAATTCCCATAAAATTGAGCCGACAACCGCTGAAACTCGTTTAAAAAAACCACTTGGATTCGTGCGCAGTATTCTGGTTCTCCTGAAGTCCTAGGCTCAAAGAGGTTTTACGCGCAAGTACAGTTAGTCACCGTGTGTGAAGAGGCGGCATGTCCTAATTTAGGGGAATGTTTTGGGCATGGCACAGCAACATTTATGATTATGGGGCAATTTGTACAAGGCGCTGCCCTTTTTGTGATGTTGGGCATGGTAAACCAAATCCTTTGATACGAATGAGCCAGCGAGCCTAGCAAAAACAATTGCAGCAATGGCTCTAAAATATGTTGTGATTACATCTGTTGATCGAGATGATTTACGAGATGGAGGCGCACAGCATTTCGGTGATTGTATTGATGCTGCGCGTATCGCATCACCTACATTAAAAATTGAAATTCTCACGCCTGATTTTAGAGGGCGAATGGATGTTGCACTCAATATAATGACGCAATCTCCCCCTGATGTTTTAATCATAATCTAGAAACCGTACCAAAGCTGTATAAAGCAGCGCGTCCAGGTGCTGATTACCAATATTCTTTGACCTTACTCAAGCGTTTTAAAGAAGCATGTCCAAGTGTGCCAACAAAATCAGGTTTAATGGTTGGTTTAGGTGAAAGTAATGATGAGATATTAGAAGTAAAGCAAGACTTACGCCAACACGATGTTGATATGTTAACCATTGGTCAATATCTTCAGCCAAGTGCGCATCATTTGCCTGTTTTGCGTTATGTGACACCAGCAGAGTTTGAAATGTTTAAGATAGAAGGGCTTAAAATGGGATTTAAAGAAGTGGCTTCTGGTCCGATGGTGAGATCATCCTATCATGCAGACTTGCAGGCTAAATCTTTGGTTTAGAATTTAGTTAATTGTTTATGAGATATGCAAAAAAATAGCCAATTTAGTATCTTGATAATTTATTTTGTCTGACAAACTTTTTTGACCAATATCGCTTCTTAATCAAAGCTCATTTTAATCAAAGCTCATTTTAATCAAAGCTCATTCTATGAAAGAACCCGCATTTTGGCAGTCTAATAATTTAATCAGCTTGGCATTAATGCCACTTAGCTTGATTTATCGAGCTGCATCTTATTTAAAAAAAAATAGTGCTTTAAAAAACTTCAACAAAACTTATCTGCCCAAGCAATGACAGTACCGATAGTAATTGTTGGCAATATTAATCTTGGCGGCACGGGGAAAACGCCCGTTACGCTTGCCTTAATTGATTATTTGACAGAATCAGGGCTTATGGTTGGCTTAGTTTCACGTGGTTATCGTCGTAAAAATACTCGGCTGGTCTATGCAAATTCTTTATCTCATGTTGATGATTTAGGGGATGAGCCTTATCTAATTTATCAACGTACTCAAATACCGATGGTGATTTATCATGATAGGCATAAAGCCGTGCAGGAATTATTGGTACAACAACCAAATTTAGATGTGATTATTATTTGATGATGGATTGCAACACTATGCATTAAAAAGGGATATTGAAATTGCCGTAATTGGAGCGCAGCGTTTTGGGAATGGATTAGTTTTTCCAAGTGGTCCTTTAAGAGAGCCTATCGCAAGGCTTAAAACAGTTGATTATATTATCAGCGGGCTAGCTGATCCTTTATGTGGATTAACTCAAGATTTACAGAATTTACTTGCACCTAAAAATTTTTTATTAGAACAAAATCTGACTTATATCTATGCATTAAACTCTCCAGAAATTAAATTAACGATCTCGCAGTTTAAAGAAATAAATCATGCGGCAATTGAACAAAGAAATGTTATTGCAATTGCTGGGATTGCATTTCCCGAAAACTTTTTCAAGATGCTAAAAGAATTAGGGCTTATTAGCCATTCGGAACAAACTCGCATCTTTTCCTGATCATCATGGATTTCAAAAAAATGACTTTAATGCAGTTTCATTTTATGGAGCATAATGCTTCAAGTAAGTTATTCTGTTTAATGACTGAAAAAGATGCAGTTAAATGTCAGAAATTAGGCTTAAAAAAGCTTGGGGAATACCGCTTAATATTAAATTGCCTACTGCATTTTTAGTAGAATGTAAAACCAAAATACAAGCAAAAATACAAGCAAAAATAAAAAATCATTCAATTTTGATGCCGAGATTGTAGCTTGTTTTTAAATGTTTTTTAAGATAAAACAGCCCAGCTGTGTTTAACCCAAGCTTCATGAAGCATGTTATTATTCATGCTTGTGTTTTTAGAACCAATATAGAGTCTAGATTTTGTTTATGGTAGGAAAGATAAATTCTTTTTAAACAATTTATTACTAATTTTAATATTAATACTTTAAATGATATTTTAAGGTACTTAAAAAGGAATGTTATGCATCAAGATAGTTTAGAAAAAAAATACTGACACACCCATGATGAAGTTGAAGAAAAGTTTAATTTTGCAAATATTTATAGGCCTTCTTTTAGGTGTTTTATTGGGCGCATTTTTCAACGAATATTGATAGCGCACTGACGAGTATAGGATTACAAAGTGATATCACTAAATTGTTTGAATTGCTTGGTTCATTATTTATTTCAGCGCTTAAGTCGTTGCCCCAGTATGGTTTTTGTATTAGTTTTATCTGCAATTGCCAATCACCAAAAAGGTACTGATACGAATATAAAAGCAATCCTATTTTTATATCTACTAGGTACTTTTTTTGCAGCAGTGACCGTCGTAGTATTACATTTACTTTTTCCAATTAAATTATTATTAGATGTTGGACAAGATATTGCCGCAGCACCACAAACTTATCGGGTGTTTTAAAAGAGCTTTTATTTAAAATGTCAGAAAATCCAATCAGTTCTATTTTAAATGGCAATTATATTGGAATTTGGCATGGGCAATTGGTTTAGGTTATGCTTTAAACATGCGCATAATAGCTCTAAAAATATGATTACAGATTTATCGAGTGCCGTGACTCAAATCGTTAAATGGTTATTAAATGTGCGCCGATAGGTATTTTTGGTTTGGTTGCATACACTGTGTCTAAAGAAGGTTTTTCAGGAATGAAGATCTATCTGGATTTAGTCCGAAATTTACTTTTAGCAATGCTAATCGTGGCATTTATCATTAATCCTCTGATTGTATTTTTTAAAATTAAAAAAAATCCATATCCTTTGGTTTTACAATGTTTGCGTGATAGTGGTATTACTGCATTTTTTACTCGTTCATCAGCAGCGAATATTCCCGTAAATATGGCATTGTGTGAGCGTTTTAAAGTTGGATGAGAGCACATATGCTGTTTCAATTCCTTTAGGGGCAACCATTAATATGGCGGGTGCCGCGATTACAATCACTACAATGACACTCGCTACTGTGCATACATTGGGGATTCCTGTTGGATTTGGATCAATGCTTATTTGAGTTTGGTGGCTTCATTATCTGCATGTGGCGCATCTGGTGTTGCAGGAGGATCATTGCTGTTAATCCCCCTTGCATGTGGTTTATTTAATATTCCAACTGAAGTGGCGATGCAAGTTGTGGGTGCTGCATTTGTGATTAGTGTGATTCAAGATTCAGCTGAAAACGGCATTAAATAGCTCAACGGATGTATTATTTACAGCTGCGTGTGATAAGCAATTTAAATCATAAATACATTAAATTAAATTAAATTAATATTAACTGATGTTACGCACTCAATAAAATTGATTAAAATCCTCCGTCATTGCTGACTTGATCCGCAATCTCACAAAGTACATCAAGGGGATTGCGGATCAAGTCCGCAATGACAAGAAGGGTTGCGAGTCAAATCTTTTACCAATCGCTTTGGTAAAATTGTGAAGTGCGTAACATCAGATATTAATTTAATGTGGAGAATACGAATCATTAAATATGCTGTATTTAGTTTTAATTTAATGCCCTTAATGGCGATATCCACCTTATTTAGCTTAGTTTTTTTAGGCTATAGCACCCTTGATCTAAATACACTCATTTTTGTGAGTGTATTTTTTTTATGTATTTTATTGATTAGTTTTTCATTGTGGTTAATATTGTTTTTTCTAAAATCTTATTTTGTAATAATAAATCTAAGGCTAATAACCAAGAAATAGATTTTGATAGAAAATATCAAATAAATATTGATCAAGTAAGCATTGATAAAAATAAGCGTTATAAAACCTATTTCTGGCTAATTTTTAGCGGTATTTTTCTAGGGATAATCTTAAGTTTTCGGTCTTTATATTTTTTTCAGCAGTCATTGATTACGAAAACAAATCAGGCTCAAGTTATATTCTTGGTAAAATCTATTTATGCTAACAGTGCGATTGTTGAAATTATAGATATACCCGTATCTCAAAAAGAACTTCAAAAAGTGCCTCAAAAAGTAATTCAAAAAACATCCGAGCTTTCAGGATATTATTTACAGATTAAGACTAAAAAATCAGATAATTTACGCTTGGGAGCAACATATTTAAGCACATTAAAGTTAAGCCCGATAAAGGATAGTCAGGCTTTGGGGAAAACGTTCTTTTATTTACAATCAAGTGAGTAAAAGAGAAATTGGACGTGCTGAAATTCAAGAGATGACGCTGATCAAGTGCCAAATATATTAAGCAATAAGCGTTTATTCATTCATCAATATTTAGAGAAAAATTTTGAATATGGCACTTTGCTAAGTGCATTAACAACGGGAATTACCACAAATGTATTGATATCTGATTGGGGATTATTTCGGGAGACAGGAACGATCCACTTAATTTCTATTTCAGGTTTGCACTTATCCATTGTTGCGGGTTGGTTTTTGTTGTCTTGCGTTTTTTCTTAGGCATATTAAATGTGCAAAATCCTCAACCTTTTGTTATTGCAGCAATAGGTAGTATTGGTATGAGTATTTTATATGCGTTATTTGCAGGTTTTGGCTTGCCGATTATTCGTTCTTTGTTGATGTTTGTTTTTATAATGATTAGTTTAATTATGAGGCGACAAATCATTAGTTTGGATAATATTTCAACGGCATTGTTGATTGTTTTAATTCTTTGGCCTCTATCTATTTTTCAAGCAGGATTCTGGCTATCATTTCTGGCAGTTGCGTGTTTTATTTTTGAATATCAGAGTATTGATAAAAAACTCAACTTAAGGCAAAGCCAATTTGGAAAAAAATATTTAAGATTCAATTGTATTTAAGTATTGTTTTAATGCCATTAACGGTTATTTTTTGGTACGGTGAGTACTATCAGTCCTGTAGCCAATTTATTGGCTATTCCGTTAACGACTATTTTTGTTATGCCTCCGCTGATGTTGGGCGTTATTTTGTTATGTATATCTGAATCATCTTTTATTTTAACTATATGTAATTTCTTATTTAATATAAGTGATGCATCAATGGGGGCATTAAAGTTTGTTTTGACTATTTTTACATCTATTCCAGCACATGAACTTACATTTGAGATTAGATCAATTGGCTTTGCAATATTTTTAACATGTATATTGGGTGCTATTTTTTTTCGTTTTAATTTGTTTATTGATTCTTTAAAGAAAATAATTATTTTTATTTTTCAAAAATCACATTTCAATTTATGAATTTTAATATAAAAAAAACAGTTTATCTCGGCACTAAAATAGTCGAATCATATTGCTATTTGCATGTTTTGTTTTTGGATTATTGATTGTTATATATCAATATTATTTATTTAATCAGCAGCAGAGTATGCAAAATAAGATGATTGTTTTTCCTGCGGGGGATGGATTATCTGTTTTCCTTCAAAAATCTAGAGTAAATGTTCTTTATGATAATGGTCGTCATTTTTAGAGGCATTGAGACAGCGAAAACAGTTATCCTCCCCACACTTAATTATTTGAATATTAATTCTCTGAATTATATGGTGTTAAGTCACGATAATAATCAGCATATCGGGGGAACTAAAACATTACGGACTCGTTTCCCTAAGGCATCAATAATAGCGCATCCAAATTTACAAGATTACATTGAAGGGGCTATTGCGTGTAAACCTGATAAATTAGCTAGCAAATTTCTAACTGATTTATCTTATAACCCTATTTTTTCTATTGATGATGAATTGTTGAGTTTGTCTGCAAAGATATTACCAATCTCATCAAGCTGTAATTTAGAAATTATGATGGGAACTCAGCGTATTTGGTTGTTGAGTGATATGAGTAAAAGGGAGTGGGATGAATTAACAGATCTATTAATGCACCAAAAATTAGGCAGACCAGACATTATGTTAATGCCAAATCAGGGACGATCAAAAGGGTTTATATTGCCTAAAGTGCTTACCACGAACCCTAATTTATTAGTTGTTTTATCAACTAAAAATGTTCATGTAAGCGTGTACGAAGATCTTAGGAAATATAAATTTCAGGTTTGAATGCAAGTGATGGCGTTATTATGATAGATTTTCGCGAAGATTCTTTTAAAGCAACACAAGATAAACTTAGCAGCAAACATTGGTGGTTACGAAATCTTTAGGATGTTATACCCGTCACCTTTGAAGATCTCCTTGCAGGATGCAACTGCTTTGTTGACAGCGTATTCTCACCCAAATCACTTACCTTATGTAAGCTCATCGGGGTTCACATACTGGTAGCCAAAGCAGTATCTTCAAATCTTTTGGGTATAGAAAAGTTAAACCGTTCAACTTTGAGGAGTTAGCCCTTTGCAGGGTTCAGCCCTTGCAGGGTTCAGCCCTTGCAGGGTTCAATCCTTGCTGGCGATCAACCCCAACGGCATTAAGTTAAGAGGTTTTGTCTTGTAGGTGATTGATTTAAACCCCCCTCTAACTCCCCCTTTAAAAAGGGGAGGACTAAAAAAACATGTAGATCTTGGTCAAGTCCGCAATGACGAATAATCTTTAAATCAACATGTTATGGATGATTTTTATCAGTGCCTATTATTTATGCCCCTAAGTTCATTAAGCTTGCATTTCCACCCGCTGCTGCGGTGTTAACGCTAAATGCTTTTTCATGTATCAAAGGGTAGAGCGATAGCGCTAACTGTGCGGACTCAATCACGGGGATAATGCGATCAGATACCTCACATAGTTGTTGTTTGAAAATAGTACTTAAAGGTTCTAATGCAATGACTAACTCAAGCTCTTTAGGGTTGATCTGCGCGACAATTTGAACCCCATTTTTTTCAATATCATTCATTTGAGCTAAAGGATTATCTGTCGTAATGACCGCTTTTGCACCTGTTGCAATGATTGCGATGAGCGCATCAATATTTTTTTCTAAATCATTTCCAATAATTGCTATTTTTTGACGTGATACAAATTGTAATGTATTTATTTCTCCTGTAATTCCTTGTAAAACTATTGATTTATGAATTGGAGAATCTTTAAATGTAGTGACTATTTTTTTTAACATATTCGCTTGAAAGCTCTTATCTGATTATTTTTTCATGTGCCCAATCAAGGCTTAGAATACTTTCCAATAGCTGGTTTGACTGAATTGTAATATTTTTTTCATGAGCCTCTTGAGCCGCATGATGGAGTTTATGTGAATTGCCCATTCTTTGGCACGGGTCAAACGGTATAAATAAAGTGGACCACCGGCTTTAGGGCCTGTACCTGATTTACCAAAACCGCCAAATGGCTGTACACCCACTACTGCACCCACAATATTACGATTTACATAAATATTACCCGCATGAATATTCTCACCAATGTAGGCAATTGTTTCATCAATTCGGCTATGAATACCGTGGGTAAGTCCAAATCCGAGGTCATTTATTTGACTGACTAATGCGGGTATTTGATCACCTTTAAATCGAAGAACATGTAAAACTGGACCAAAAACCTCTTGTTTTAATTCAGATAAATCAGATATCTCTATCATGATTGGGCTGATAAATGAGCCTTGACTAGTAAGAGACTTATCGATTGGTGTAATTGTGATATCAAGTGCATTGATTGAAATATGATTAATGTGATTTTGAAGAGTGTTTTGAGCGTCTATATCAATGACAGGTCCGATATCTGTACTTAAATCTAATGGATTGCCAACACGCAATTCATCCATTGCACCTTTTAACATTTGAATTGTTTTATCAGCAATTTCTGTTTGTAAACATAAAACACGCAGAGCAGAGCAGCGTTGTCCTGCAGAATCAAAAGCAGATGCCAATACATCGGTAACGACTTGTTCAGGTAGCGCAGAGCTATCAACAATCATTGCATTTTGTCCACCTGTTTCAGCGATGAGCGTGATGAGTTTAGGGTGTGTCGCAATTGATTTTTCAATGTGTTTTGCTACAGCGGTAGAACCCGTAAAAATAACACCATCAATTTTTTGATTTGCAGTCAACGCACTGCCGATAATCTCCCCAATCCCTGGTAAAACATTGCAATACATTTTTAGGAATGCCCGCTTGATGCAGTAACTGTGTTGCATAACATGCAATTAAAGACGTTTGTTCGGCAGGCTTTGCAATCACCACATTGCCTGCCACAAGCGCAGATACAACTTCACCCACAAAAATGGCTAAAGGAAAATTCCATGGAGAGAAATTGCGACAACAACACCAAGTGCAGGCGTGAGAGTATTGTCTAATTGTTGTTTGGCTGTTTGTGCATAAAATCTACAAAAATCGACGGCTTCCCGAATTTCTGAAATTGCATTATTGAGGGTTTTACCCGCTTCTCGCATGGCTAAAGCTAATAATGTTACGGTATTTTGTTCCATTAAATCTGCCATTTTATTAAGGGCACTTGCTCGAATTGAAACTGGTGTTTTAGCCCATGTTTTTTTACTTGCATATGCAATATCTATCGCACGTTTGACATCTTCTATATTTGCAAAAATGACCGTACCAATTTGATCTGTAGAATCAGCAGGATTCATCACAGGTTTTTGATCACGCATAAAAGTAGTTTGGGGATGAGCCAGATCTGCTTGAATTTTGATGGATTGTTTTAATTCATTCACAATCGGTATATTGAAAATCTGCAACCCAGATTGGGGTATTTGATTAGGTCACCCAATAAAGGATATGCCATAAAATTAATATAGAAGGTATTATTTAAGGCTGATTGCAGCAAGCTTAAAGTATGCGTGTTGCTTAAATCAAACCCATTTGAATTTTTACGATAATTTAAATCGGTATCATAAATTGCCTGAGGTTTAGGGATTTTAGGATGGGATGTGCCTAAAGTATTTAATGCAACTTGGTTTGGATCTGCCACTAGCGCATCTAATGAGATATTTTCATCGACAAGGCGATTCACAAAAGAGAGTTTGCACCATTTTCTAAAATTCGGCGTACCAAATAAGCAAGTAAGGTTTCATGTGAACCAACAGGTGCATAAATTCGGCAAGGAATATTGAAATGATCAGGACCAACAACGTGATCATATAGACTTTCTCCCATGCCGTGTAAGCATTGGAATTCGTAGTGTGTCACATTCTGTATGCGTGCTAACTCGTAAACGGTTGCAAGTGTGTGTGCATTGTGAGTGGCAAATTGAGGATAGATAATATCAGCGTGATTAAGTAGCCGTTTAGCACATGCAATATAGGCAATATCCGTGTGTACTTTGCGCGTATAGACAGGATAATCACTTAATCCTTCTGCTTGAGCACGTTTAATTTCAGCATCCCAATATGCGCCTTTCACTAAACGCACCATTATTTTACGATTGTTTTGGCGTGTCATCTGGGCGAGTGCATCAATCACAAAAGGGCAGCGTTTTTGATACGCTTGTACGACAACGCCAATTCCATTAAATTTTTTAAGATCATCATCTTGTAAAAGCTTTTCAATTAAATCAAGAGAAATTTCTAATCGATCTGCTTCTTCTGCATCAATATTTAGACCAATATCATATTTTTGAGCAAGTAAAAAAAGCGATTTTAAACGGGGATATAACTCATTCATCAGCCGCTTATATTGGCTTTGTGAGTATCTTGGATGAATGGCGGATAATTTAACAGAGATGCCAGACGCTTTATAAATTCCGAGTCCTTTATTATTTTCTCCCACTGCATGAATGGCATTTTCATATTCCAGCAGATATCGATCCGCATCGCTCATCGTCATCGCTGCTTCTCCGAGCATATCGTAACTATAGCAATAGCCTCGTTTTACATGTGCCTTGCCATTTTTAATTGCTTTATGAATGGTTTCCCCAGTGACAAACTGTTTGCCCAATATTTTCATGGCAAAGTCCATTCCCTTGCGAATAAGCGGTTCGCCACCTTTGGCAACCATTCTGGTGAATACATTGGATAGTTTAAGTGGGTCATGTGACGAAACAAGTTTGCCCGTAATTAATAATCCCCAAGCAGATGCGTTTACAAACATAGAGTGGCTATTTCCTAAGTGTGAATTCCAATCACCTTTAGATATTTTATCTCGAATAAGTTTTATTAGCCGTTGCTTTATCTGGGATACGTAATAATGCTTCTGCTAAGCACATGAGCGCGATGCCCTCTTCACTAGACAGTGAGAATTCATGCATCAAAGCATCTACGCCACTGGCTCGAACGCGTGATGCACGAACCTTTTTCACTAAATTCTTTGCGATATTTGGATGGTAGCTTGCAAAGATTTACAGGTTTGTGTTTCAAGGAGTAGCTTCTGTACGCAGCTTGCTTCATCTGCGCGATACATACTGGTAATCGTATTACGCATAATTTGGTGTGAATGGGTCAAAGTAAAATGCTTGGTCATGTGTTTATCCTTTTTGGCGATCTTGTTTGACGATCTTGTTTGACGATTTTGTTTTGTTGGCAGTCTGATTTATTTTTATAGCTAGCTTAGCGTTTGTAATTTTAAATATTATTTGCTGTAATATGTTGTTTTTATTTTATACTTTTATAGATTTACTGGTTCTCATAAAGTGTTTTTAAACAAAACCTTATAAAGTAGCCAATAAATATGGTAACCTTAACACCAGTTTGATTCTAATTAGGAGAGATATATGAAAGGCGATAAGCGCGTTATTGAGTTATTAAATGTTGTATTAAAAAATGAATTAACGGCGATTAATCAGTATTTTTTACATGCCAAAATGTTTAAAGATTGGGGTTTAAATAAGCTTGCCGCATTTGAAACATGGGGAATCAATTGAAGAAATGAAACATGCAGATGTTTTAATTGATCGTATTTTATTTTTAGAAGGTTTGCCGAATCTTCAAGATTTAGGCAAATTATATATTGGGCAAGATGTAAAAGAATGCTTAATCTGTGATTTAAAGATAGAGCATATCGGTCGTGATGATTTATTAGTTGCTGTTGCACATTGTGAAAGCGTAAAAGATTATGTAAGCCGTGATTTATTCGCGTCTATTTTGGAAAATGAAGAAGAGCATATTGATCATTTAGAAACTGATCTCGATTTAATTGAAAAAATTGGTATCCAAAATTATTTACAGTCACAAATCTGATACAAATCTAATCTTTGTTAATAAATCAAAAAACGCACATATAATTTAAATATATGTGCGTTTTTGTGTGTGAAGGGCATGTGTTATTAGCCAATCTGATTTACAAAAGCATCCAACGATCTATGCATTTTTTAAGTTTTTTTTGCATTTTGAAATTAAAGATGCGAACTCACCTTGTTTTTAATTAATAATTTTGGTTCATCATAACCTTTTAAGCGTAGACATTTATTGAGAGCCGCTTGTAACTCAGCTTTATCATCTTCATCCAAAATACTTAATTTTATCAAATCAAAAAATGATATCGTCATTGCGGGCTTTATCCACAATGAGATTAAGTCAGTTTTTTATGAAAACAATCTACTTTCTTATTGAGTGCGTAACATCAGTTATTGTTTTAAGATTAAAAAATATAGTGTTTTATGTCTTCAAAATTAACAATGATAAGTTGTTGGCTTCTGGTTTTGAGGCTAAAATTTGGTGCTTATTTGAGTTCGGACAATAAGTAAGTCACTAAAGCGGCACTGACTTTGATTTTTAATAGACCGTTTTCCATATTATAATCGTGGATTAAAACAGCTTTTTCTCATCACTTAATCGGATGTCGGGTGTTAAAATCACCTCAATTTCTGTATGCCATAATGCATCTTCTAAATGTCCATGTTCAGAATTGTCTAATAATTCAATCTCATGAAACCGACTTATGACAAAATCTCGATAATCTTTATTTTTCTCACAATAACCTCGAATATGCCAACGCTGGCTCGTATACACAAAAGTATGAGGATGAAAAATACGCCCTTGACGATCAGGATTAGCGATTGAGCGATAATCTGCTTCTATGCGCCGCTTTTGTGAAATTGCCTGTGATAGGGCCCGTATAATTTCTGCTTTAATTTCTCGCACAGGTAAATTCAAGCTTTTTACGCAGTGAGAATTATCCTCGCTACAGAGCGTTTTATAGCGTAGCCAATGCCAGTATTGGGCAATTTTTTGATTGATTGAATGTGCTTTAAAGTTTGCAGAAACTTGATACGGTGTGTGTTTATTCTTTCGATATAAATTTTCAGGATAATACTCACAATAGGCCTTGAGATTGTCCAATGCTTGTTGCCGAGAAATACCAAATTGTCCTTGAAGATCGCGATTTTGGATTGCGCCTTGCCACCATAAAAGCAATTCTATGAAAAAGAAGCGGTGTTGATTTTGAGAATCCCATAACTTTGAATTATCTTTCATATGATTTACCTTATAAATCCCTTTGGAATCTTTTTTTTACTTTTCAGAGCGTAATTTTTCACGGTTTCAAATATAAAACCGTGTCCTTGCTTGAATTGTACATTTTTTGTTTAACCTACAGACCATTTCTCAGACCAATGAGAATATTGATATGGCAGGATTGATTCCATTGCCTTCAATGCCCACGGCAGCATAGATGTGAAGATGATTAAGGGTGCCAGAGTTCATATAAACCCTTTCTTATGTATTAATCGAGTAGGAGGCTAGCCATTATTTAACTAGCCGTCCTCTCACACCACCGTACGTACCGTTCGGTATACGGCGGTTGTAGAACTTGATATGTGTTTCGAGTATATCTTAATCGGATTTTTAAGCCCAAGTTTACCAATATATTCATTCGTTATTGTGCGATGTAGAATCGGGCTATTGGAGATTCTCCATAGTCCTTTTCTCGTATTTGCCCACTCCCATGCCTTACTTTTGGCTATCCCTAATTTCATAAGGTTGCCGAGTCGTGTTTTAACTTTCTTCCATTGCTTCCAGATATAAACCCTTATCTTGCGCCTTATCCAAGCTGTCATTTGATTGATAAATGTCGTCATTTGAGCCGCACTATAATAATTTATCCATCCAGCTAAAAATAGATTTAGTTGTTCGATAACGTATTTAATGCGTCGTCCTTGATTACGTTTTAACAGTGTCCTGATCTTTCCTTACACTTATCTCGGCTCTTTGAATGAGGCGTGATGATGGTTGTACTAGCCGTCTTCTTATAAAATGTGAACCCTAAAAATTTGGATTTTGTGCAATGTCTGACTGCACTTTTAGCCGAATTTACTTTGAGTTGCATTTTACTTTCCAAAACGTGCTGATACTTTTCATCACTCGTTCACCTGCTCGTTTACTTTTTACGTAAATTTGCACATCATCCGCATATCGGCAGAATCTATGTCCTCTATTTTCAAGCTCTTTATCTATTACATCTAAATAAATATTTGATAATATTGGACTAAGCGGTGATCCTTGAGGTACGCCGATTGGAGTAGCCTCTGTAATCCCGTTCTTGACGATTCCACCTTTGAGAAATGTTCTGATCAACCGTAATACACGTCTATCTTTAATACTTTTTGACAATAAATACATCAATTTATCATGATTTACCGTATCAAAATATTTTGATAGATCAATATCAACTACGTAATCATAACCTTCATTTATGTAAATCTCTGCTTGTTTAATTGCTTGATGAGCACTTCTATTGGGTCTGAATCCGTAGCTATTTTCGCTGAAATTCTGATCAAATATTCCTGTCAAAGCTTGGCTAATTGCTTGTTGTATTAATCTATCTACAACAACTGGAATCCCCAACATCCGCATACTGCCATCGTCTTTGGTATTTCTACATCATAACTGGCTTCGGCTTATATCGTTCTTCTAAGAGAGAATCTAAAATCAATTCCTTATTGTCAACAAGATAATCCTTAAGCATATCAACACTCATACCGTCAATTCCTTGACTGCCTTTGTTCCGATATACTTGCAAATAAGCTCGGTTTAGATTGTCGCTCATAAGGATTGATTCTAGTAACTTACACATACAATTTCTACCTCTCGTTTCTTTCAATTGACGCTATAACGCTTCTTGATACCGTTTGTTTTCCAAACATATTCTCTCAAGTCTAGCTTTCTGATCGTGTTTTCTGTATTTACGCGCCTCTTGTTTTAACCAGTTTCAAAATTTTATTCTACTTCCGTCCTTCGTTGATATTCTTCATCTACTATGACTTCTGCTGACTTCTTATGATTTAGTTACATATCACTATGTAGGTTCGACTCGTCGCCTCATAAGATCTCACGGGGTAAGGATTACCACTTTCCTCTCATCTACTCGCCACATTTACTACTATTCCTTTCGAAAGTGTTTTGGATTTTGGCTTGTCTTGCAGCCTTGTCCAGAAATAACAGCCTGATGTGATTCCTGTTCGTCGAGCCAAGAGTTTGTATTAGACTTCCTTCAGATTCCGCCTCGCGATGGACACCCTTGTCCTCTACTAGTAGTTCATACACTTCTACGCCTACAGCGAACTTTCATCGCCTAGTTGTAATCCATGCCCGTCACACAACAAATAATATTAATTATTAATATTTAATAATTAATATTAATAAATTTACATTTAACTTATAAATAAGTTACTGTTTTTCATGTATTATTTACTTGTCGGTTATTTTCTTGTTGATTATTATTCTTTGTGTTGTGATTTATGTTTATATTTATTTTTATATTTATTTTTATATTTGTTTTATTTTTATTTTTATATTTTCTTTTGTTTTTTGTGTATGTGCTTTTACTATTGTTGCTACGCAACATGTCCAGCATTCAACAAGTGGATTTATTTTGAAAACGAAAAAAAAGAATATTAGTTGTGAGAAAAATTTATAGATAATTGTTTTTATGTTTTTAATTTGACTTTAATTAGCATAATTTTTATTTGTATAAATACGTATGATTTATTTAAAAATAATAATTTTAGGAAATAATTATTAAACAAATGTTGTTATAAAATGTTAATAATGATAAAAATACAACCTATAAAAAACAATTTTTAACATAAAATCACAAGAAAGAATCACAAGATAAAGTGACAAGACAAAATGACCTCATTAATCACAAAAATATGATTAATGAGGTTAGATAAGGATATTTAATATGAACAATATAGGAATCATTGGCTTAGGCTTAATGATTAAAACAATTCATCAATTTCTAGCGAGTAGTTCATGGATGTTTGAAAATCGTATAAAAAGATTACTAAGTGGAGATTACACTTATGAATCAATGGTGGATGTTTTTGTGAAGGACTTGAATTTATCATGCGAAGTAAGACAATCGTTGAAATTTTCAATACCGATTTTAGTCGCAGCACAGCGAATGATCTTAGCCGCTAGCAAGCTAGGATTTGGTCAGTTAGATGATTCATCCGTGATTAAAATATTCACAGAGTTTGTGTTGCCAGAGAACGCAGAATTTCCACAATTATTGAAGGCAATCAAATGAGCGGATTAAAATTAGGCGTGATTGCAGATGATTTTACAGGTGCAACAGATATTGCCAGTTTTATGGTGAGTGCAGGTTGGCGAGTTGTGCAGCAAATTGGTGTACCTGATGTTGATTTAATCGCGCCTAATGTGGATGCGATTGTGATTTCGTTAAAGTCAAGATCCTGTTTTGTAGAGGATGCAATTATTGATACATTAGCAAGTGCACGTTGGCTGAAAAGTCAAGGTGCTGCCCAACTTTTTTTTAAATACTGCTCTACTTTTGATTCTACGGCATCAGGTAATATTGGTCCCGTTGCAGACGCACTGATGCGTGAATTTAATATTCAAAAAACGATATTTTGTCCTGCATTATCAGCATATGGGCGAACCGTAGTTCATGGTCATTTATTTGTGAATGGGCAACTGTTAAATGAATCTGGTATGCAAAATCATCCCATTACACCAATGACCGATGCAAATTTATGTCGGGTGTTGGCAGGTCAATCAACTCATAAGGTTGGACTGATTGATTATGCGTGCTTTGATGCGGGATTTGATGCCATGCTTCAATCATTTGAAATGCAGATGGCTAAAGGCACACAGTTTTTTATCGTCGATACTTTAAATGATAACCAATTGCAAACTATTGCTAAAGCAGTGCAAAAATTTGAGTTAGTAACGGGAGGATCAGGGCTAGGCGGTGCATTAGCAGCGTTGGATATGGCAGGTAAAGTTCGAACTAAAGCAAGCTTACACCCGATTAATAATAAAACCGTTATTTTATCGGGCAGTTGCTCGGTGATGACTAATCATCAAGTCGCATATTATCGTGAATTAGGTGCACCCAATAAGATGATTGATGTGGGCTTGGCGATTCAAAATACAGGTTATGCCGACGAATTGACGCAATGGGTTATGGCACAATATCAACAAAATAGGCAGTTATCACTTTGTTATATGCCACGCAATCTCCTATAAATTTGCAACAGATTCAAACAAAATTTGGTGCAAAGGCTGCAAGTCTTGCAGTTGAACAGTTATTTCTACAGATTGCCCAAAACCTTGTACATCAAGGAATATGCAATTTTATTGTTGCAGGTGGTGAACTTCAGGTGCAGTCACGGAAGGTTTACAGATTAAAGAGTTTGAAATTGGTGATACGGTTGCGCCAGGCGTACCTTGGGTGAAAGCAGTCGCATCCGATATTTTTTTATGTTTAAAATCTGGTAATTTCGGTAACGTCACTTTTTTTCAAAAAGCACAGAATTACTCCATATTAGATATACCAAAAAGATTTGAAGATATTGCTTTGGCTAGCAGTGTGCGAACCCTATGAGTTTACAGATAATAAGTGATTCGAGAGAGTATACGCTCCAACAAAAAGGCGAGTGTGCTTCTAAAGCGATATTAATGGGCTTCTTTCTGTATTTAAAAATTATAAAAAATTTAACATCCTACATTGGAGGATCTTATGCTCAAATTTGCTGCTAACGTAACGATGATGTTTAATGAGTATCCGTTTTTAGAGCGTTTTGAAGCCGCAGCTAAAGCGAGATTTAAGGGAGTGGAATATCTTTTTCCGTATGATTTTGAGCCAGGGATTCTTAAAACTATTTTGCTTGAAAATCAATTGACTCAAGTATTATTTAATATGCCACCAGGTGATTGGATCAAAGGGGATAGAGGATTGGCATGTTTGCCTGAACGAGCGCATGAATTTAAGCACAGTGTTCATGAAGCGATTCGCTATGCAAGGGGTATTGCAATGTACTCAAATTCATGCCATGGCAGGGTTAGTACCGCCAGATGCAAATGTATTGGAATACGAACAAATTTATATCAATAATATTCAATATGCCGCAGATCAGGTGTGCAGCCCATAATATTCGAGTATTGATCGAACCAATTAATGTGCGAGATATGCCACGGTATTTTTTAACAACTCAAAAACAGGCAGAAGCACTGCTTGTTAAAATAAATCGAGCCAATGTATTTATCCAATTAGATTTATATCACTGCCAGATTATGGAAGGTGACTTGATGAAGACGATAGAACGCCTTGGTGATAAGTTTTGCCATATTCAAATAGCCTCTGCTCCAGAGCGCCATGAGCCTGACCAAGGTGAGGTTAATTATGCTTGGATTTTTGCACAATTAGAACGCCTTGATTATCAAGGTTGGATAGGTTGTGAATACCATCCAAAGGGCGGCAATACACAAGCTGGTTTAACTTGGTTTAATGATTATTCTCGTCACATTTGAATATCAAATTTGTAGTGCACAGCACTTGCAGTGAGCAGCACTTGCAGTGAGCAGCACTTGCAGTGAGCAGCACTTGCAGTCAAAACAGTATCTTCAAATTTTTTGGGTATATAAAATAAGGAAATATCAATGATTCCCGCAGAGCGCCAATCTTTTATTTACAATATGCGTGTGAGCATCAACTTGTCACGATTGAGTTGCTTGCGTCTTTACTTAAAGTTTCACCCATGACGATTCGTCGGGACATCCAATCTTTAGAGTTGGAAGGGAAAATTATTTCGGTGAGCGGTGGCGTTAAAGTTCGCCATGCGTTAACACACGAGCCAAGTTATCAAGAAAAATCATGGCTAAATAAACCACAAAAAAGGTGTATTGGTGAAATGGCAGCAGATTTAATTTTTTCACGTCTAAGTAGCACAGGTCCTCAAAACTATTTATCTGGATGCAGGGACAACCGTATTTGAAATTGCTAAAGCAGTCATAGGAAAAAACTTGATGGGGTATTTAGATGCAAATCAGACCGATACCTTATTACAAAAATCCACTTACCATTATAAGTAATGATTTTTCCATCATTGCTTATTTGATGAGCCAGCCAAATATTTCTCTTTTTCATACAGGCGGACAAGTAGATCAGCGTAATGGCTCGGCAGTCGGTAATCAGGCCAGCGACATTTATTCGGCAGTTTAATATTGATATGGCGTTTATCAGTACCAGTTCATGGGATCTGGAGCGTGGTCTTTCCACACCATATGCGGAAAAGTCCCCGTAAAAGAAAGTCTGCTTGATTCAAGTATTGAATCTATTTTAGTGACAGATAGCAGTAAATATGGGAATATAGTCGATTAAAATTGTGAGTTGACCGCATTCCAACACATCATTACCGATAGTCAATTGCCTTTAGAGATTCAATCTGCATTGCGTAAACAGGGCATTGATCTTTTAATTGCCAGTAATTCTAAGGAATAGCAGATGAATATTATTATTACAGGTGCTTCAGGTTTTTTAGGTCAGAAGCTTACACAAGCTTTGCTTGATAGTTGTGTGATGACAAGCTTAACGTTGGTTGATTCGGTCTTACCACCTAATGTGGTCTTACCTCCTAAGCCGACTTCATCCTCAATAAATACTACGCAAATATCTTATATTTGTGCAGATTTAACAGATGCAAAAGTGCTGGATACACTTATTACAGATCAAACTACCTTGATCTATCACTTAGCGGCGATTTGTCAGTTGGTCATGCTGAAAGTGATTTTGATTTAGGCAATCAAGTCAATTTGAAGTAACGCGTCATTTACTGGAGAAAATTCGACATACCAACCCGAAAATAAAATTTATTTTCGCAAGTTCTCTTGCCGTATTGGCGGTCAGTTATCAGGAGTGATTACGGATATGTCTGCCACGACACCGAGTTCTTCTTATGGCACACAAAAGGCGATGTGTGAGCTATTGATTAATGATTATAGTCGTAAGGGCTTTGTCGATGGATTAGTGTTGCGCCTCCCTACAGTGAGTGTACGAGCGGGTAAATCCAAATAAAGCCGTTTCTTCGTTTGTGAGTAGTATTATTCGTGAGCCTCTTAATGGCGAGGTTGCGGTTTGTCCTGTCGCGACGGATCTCAAAGTATGGATTTCAAGCCCTGACCAGATTATTCAAAATTTTGTGCATGCAATGTCTTTGGATCTTTCAAATTTTAGCCATTATAGAGTGATTAATTTACCAGGTATTAGCGTCAGTATTCATGAAATGATCAGCACCTTGGCAAGCTTATCAGATACCAAAACGACGCAATTGATTGCCTATGTGATTGATCCTAAAGTACAAAAAATAGTTAAAAGTTGGCCCTGTGAGTTTGATACAAGTACTGCATTAAAATATGGCTTTCATGCGGATAAAGATATTACAGCGATTATTTCACAGTATATGTATTCTTCACCTTTGATCACTCAAATATCATGATTATTAATTCTAATAATCTTAAATCAACGAAACGTTTATAGGTGTAGTCAGATGACTAGGAATGCTGTTTGAATAAAAGGAGTTTAAAGATGAATGATATCCATATCGCAATAACAAGCTTAATTGTCGCGATTTTTATATTAATACTTTTATCAAAAGGGGTTTAAGGGTGGATGATATCCAAATTGCAGTAATAGGCTTAATTGTTGCAATTTTTGTATTGATATTTTTATCAATAAGAACGCGCGTTCATCCGTTGATTGCAATGTTGATTGCAGCGAGTATAGCTGGGTTAGCAGGTGGATTAAGTGGGGGAGAGACAATTGCAGTGATCACCAAAGGATTTTGGCAATACTTTGGGTGGTATTGGTATTGTGATTGGATTAGCGTAATGATGGGACGGATTTTGGAAGTTTCGGGCGCGGCTGAAAAAATAGCATATAGTTTAATCAAATGGTTAGGCGCTAAAAAAGAGGAATGGGCCTTAGCCATTACTGGCTATATTGTAAGTATTCCTATTTTTGTAGATTCGGCATTTGTGATTTTATATCCGATTGCCAAAGCACTTTCTAAAACGGGTAAACGTTCCATTTTAACCTTAGGTGTTGCGTTAGCAGGCGGATTAGTGGTGACACATCATACTGTTCCACCAACACCTGGACCATTAGGGGTTGCGGGTATTTTTGGGGTAAATTTAGGCTCAATGATGTTGGCAGGTTTAGCGCTCGCAGTGCCGTGTGTGATTGGAATTGTGTTTTATGCGATATGGCTGGGTAAAAAATATCCTGATTTTATACCATCAGAAGTGAATGATATTGTTGATGAATCAACACAAGTTGCTGACGTGTCTGGTGATCTTAAAAAAATACATGATCAATATATGAGCGATAAAGAAATAAAGTTTTACCCAACTTATTTCTGTCTTATTGCCGATCATGACTCCGATTGTGCTTATTCTTATAAATGTAATTCTCAATATTTTGTTAAAACAGGATGGATTTAAAGATTATTTTTCTTCCATTTTGTATCAACCATTCAATTTGTGGGTGCACCTGTCATTGCTTTATCTATCAGTGTGTTACTTGCTGTATATACGCTGATTCCTAATCTGGATCGTCATCATGCTCAAGATAGATTGGAAGAAGGGATTCAATCTGCGGGGATTATTTTATTGGTAACAGGTGCAGGGGGTGCGTTGGGTCAAGTACTCCGTGATAGTGGCACGGGTGAGATTTTGGCAGGCTATATTGCAAACTTGCCGATTCCTGTCGTGTTGATTCCATTTTTTATTTCAACATTAGTACGGTTTATTCAAGGTTCAGGTACGGTTGCTATGATAACTGCCGCAGCTATTTCAGCACCTATTTTAAGCCAAATACCTGATGTGAATATGTTGGTTGCCGCACAGGCAGCAACGATGGGATCTTTGTTCTTGGCTATTTTAACGATAGTTTGTTTTGGGTTGTGAACCGAATGATGGGCATCAAAGATGTTAAACAGCAAATGATTGTTTGGTCAATTCCCACCACAATTGCTTGGGCGATTGGCGGAGTGGGTGTATTGATTCTAGATATGATTTTGTAATTTAAAAAATATCCAGCTAATAATTATTCAGTGCGTAACATCAGCGTATAAGATAAAACCTCTACTGATACCCACAAGTTTGATCTTCAAAGGTGATGGCTATATATGATTATTTTTTCAACAAATTAAAATAAAAAACGACTATTGATTCACCTAGCGCAAAAAATTGCTGCTTTTTTTCTTGTAAATTAATGTATATTGCCTTTTTTAAATTAAAGGCAAATATATTATGGAAAATATTGCGACGACCATAGCTGGTCAAAAAATCATCAAGCACACTAAATTGGTTCTTGCTTTGCTTTCGGCAAGCACACCAGCTTTTGCACAAATAAATAGTAATATCGGTAGTAAATGTGGTGATAATGGCACGATAAAATGTGATGCTCTAAATTTATCAAGTAGCATTTTAAATCAAGCTACAGATTATTTACATGTTTGGAAAGATGGTCGAATTGAGAATACGCGTACTGAAAATGGCGCAAATATTAGCTTAAACCAAACGGGTTGGCGGCCGATACATTCATTGGGAATGGCGGAAAAATGTTGCTCAAAGGACAATCTGAAGCGTCTGTCGTGTCTATCGGGAAGGCGGGAATTAATCGTAACCGAAAGTGCTACAGCTCGAAATATTGTGAATGAAGGCTCCATTATTTTGAAAGATGGGACTGTCGAGAACAATTCGAATCAATCTACTAAAAAAAATACTATCTCTAGTATCAAAGTTCAAAATGGTGGTGTATTAACTATTTTGAGTGGTGTTGTGAGTGATGCGGTTATTAATGATGGCGGAAAACTTTATGTTGATGCAAGTGGCAGTAATAATGGTAGGTCTCATTTAGTGCAGAATACTGTCATTAATGCTGGTGGTTTGATGAAAACTGTTAGTCTTTTATCAGCAGAATCTTCCAATATATCTATGGAAACATCGCGTATTTACGATACAACCATTAATGATGGTGGAAGGTTAGTGGTTAATGTTCATTGGGCGCGAATTCCACCACGGTTAAAAGTGGTGGAATTCTTGAATTAGAAAATAATAATAATCAAGCCTATATCATCTCTCTTCGAGATATTAGTTTAAGTGAACCTAGACTTGAGAAAATAGCGGTTCATATTTCAAATACTAATATTGAAAAAGGTGGCACACTACTTTTAACAGGGGATACTGATGGTGATGGATATGATTTTAGATTAGAGAGCGACTCTGTAATTAATGGAAATGTTGTTTTTGTTAGAGGGAATAACGGACATTTTAAAAGTTTGGATATTATTAATAGCCTATCTGGTTTAGCCCTTAGCGGCAATGGTACTTTTATCTAAATACAGATATTGCTACGCATCGGGGAGATGAAATAGGTCTTTATGGTCAAATAGAAGGCAACCATACCTTAGTCATCACTGATTCTGGTAGTGAAAGAACGAAGGCTATTGCGCCTGAAAATGATCAGTTAATGGTTATTGATGGGATGAGTAAAAATGCAGATGGTCTTTTTGAATCAGACATTACAGGAAGTGCTACATTTAGTTTACGTGGTGGACATGTAGATTCTGGTGCATTTCGTTACGTATTGGTGAGAAAAGAAGACAACTGTTTCTTGTAAATGCAGCAACTGTTGATACTCCATCAGTACCAGATAAACCATCAGTACCAGATAAACCATCAGTGCCAGGGATATCACCAAATAACCCTGCTATTGCGTATAAAGGAAAAGGTTTAAGTAACATTGCGAATGCAGCTGTAGCAAATCATGCAGGGACTGCGTTTTATTGAGCACACAAATGGCAATTTTATCCAATCAGCTTCATAAATTACATCGTAACTTAAATAATACAGTATCTGGAACAAGTAATAATGCTTGGACAACAGCTTATACGCGTAGTCAATCGCTTGATTTAGATACAGGCCGTAAATTTGACCAAGAAGTGAAAGGTGCAAATTTGGTGCAGACTTTGGTTTTGATTTTTCGGGTAATGGATTAAATATTGGTGGTACTTTTGGTGTGGGAGAAACTAAACAAGATTTAGCCGAGAATACATACAGTAAGGTCAAAGGTAGTTTTGTCGGGATGTATGGAATATACCAATCGAATCAAGGTTTTTATGTGGATGGTATTTTTCAATATACACGCTTGAGAAATAATGTGAATAGTATCAATAATGTAGGTCGCCGTATTTATGCATCATATAGCAATCATTCATATGGGATTGATTTAAGTATCGGTAGGCAATTTAACTTAGAAAATGCTTGGTATGTTGAACCACAATTGGGGTTTAGTGCGACACGAACATCAAGTGGCGATTATATTGCCAGTAATAACTTAGTGGCTAAAATTAGTTCAGTAAGGTCTCTTCAAACCAGAATATCTGGTGAATTAGGGCGAGATATATTGTTAGAAAATGGTGTAAATATTAAACCTTATGCTAAAATTTCAGCTGTTTATGAGCATCATCGTGAAAAAAATAAAGTAACGGTTAATAATGTTCCTTTAAATACAAAACTCATTGGTACACGGGAGAGAAATTGGCGCTGGCTTAAAAGTAACAAGTCAAAAACATGCTTTTTTTATTGAAACAAATTATAACCGAGTAAAAAACATTAAAAGTGGTGTAACAGGAAATATTGGCTATAGCTATTCGTTTTAATTTAATTGTAACCACTTAGAGGTGTTTATCTCATCTATATTTGTCGTCATTGCGAGCTTTAGTCGCAATGACGACAGATAAGTTCCGTTACGGAATCAAGCCCGCAATGTTGGTTGGGTTTTAAATCAATTTTATTCAGAGCGTAACATCAGTTATAAATATGATTTATTTTATTACAGGATTTATTTTATTACAGGTAAGTTGAATTTTACGTATCCTTGTTATCCACTATAAGTGACAAAGAGCCTTTTAAAAATAAGGAAGCACAAATTTGTTGGTAAATAAGCTTATAACATAGACTAGTATCACACTTACAAAGAGATCAATAGGGAAGTGCATTCCCAATAAAACTCGACTAATTAGCATTAACCCAGCCCAAAATCCAATAATTAACGTAAGTATGATATTGCGTTTTGTGGGGCGAATGATAAAAAAATAATAAATATACTAAGCCAGCTTGCCGCAAACGCAGCATGACCAGATGGAAATGAATATCCTGTTTCAGCTTGCCAATGGTGCTGCAACCATTGAGGGATATTTTTTTGCCCTATGCTTGCATCTTTTACGATAAGGGCTCGCTGTGCACGTTTCTCTGATAAAATTGAATCTCATCAATTCCTGTTTGTGCGATAAGTGCATTCATATATGGTCTAGGTTCAGCAAATCCTGCTTTTAATCCTGTTTTAGCAACTTGCGAAGCACCTTGAATCATGAGCACGACGAATATGATAATTTTCCAATTTATTTTTTTACCGTACAGTAAAATTAATATGATCAGAAAAATAATGGATGTGAATGCAGCGTAAATAGGTGCCGAGCCTGATTCAGTAATTATGAAAAAAAAACAAATCTAAGCTTGTATATGTTTTGCTTATTTTCCATGTATATGTCGTTACCCAAAGAAAAGAGGGATACATAACAATGAAAGACTTGCGGCTAATGCTAGGTGGTTCATTTTTGAGAACGGATGGGGTAAAAGGGAATAAAAGTTGCTATGTTTTGGTTTCATTTTGATCTTTGGTTCGCTTAACGGCTATAGAAATTTATAAAAAACTGGTTAAGAATGTGAACAATCCCATTGTTCTCATTAGAGAGAGTATGGCGATTTATAGGAATTTTTTTTTTAAGAGAATCAGGTGCATTTCCCATTAAGTAGCCATCCCCTACAAAATTTAGCATTTCATAATCATTCCATTGATCACCAAAAGCCATTGTGTTTTGAGGAGTAATGCCAAGTTTTTTGATGATGAAATCAACACCATGTGCTTTACTCATGCCTTTAGGCAATATTTCAATTAATGTATCTGTTGAAAGTACAACGGTGATATCGGAAAATTGTGCATTAAGTTTATCAATAACACATTGGGCTTGCCCAGCCTTAGCGACAATGAGTGCTTTTGTAGAAGGTTTACCAATAAATTTTTTAAAATCAATAACGTTATAGTCTGTATTTGTTGTTTTTTTATAGAACTCTGCTTCTTCTGTTGCGGCTTCTACATATAAAAAATCATCATGATATAGGTTAAGATGAAGTTCATTTGAATTTGAAAACTCAATTAGTTGTTCAACTAAAAGTGGTGATAATTGTGTTTCAGATAAAATTTTCTGTTCGTTTAAGTCAAAAATACGGCCACCATTATAGTTAATGACGTAGTTTTGAATTTTTAGCATTTTGAGTGATTGAACGGACGCACTATAGTTACGACCAGTACATACAACTACTTCAATATGTTTATTACGCGCACGATCTAAGGTTTCTATTAATATAGGAGAAACGGTATGGTCGGGTAATAGGGCTGTGCCATCTAAGTCTAAAAAAATTGCTTTGATATTATTCATTGGTTGTTTTTCACTTTTTTATAAAAAAAATATAAAAGAAATTAGGAGTAATAGAGGAGTGAATATACTTATAAAATTTTACGATGCTGCTTTGGCTACCAGTGTTGTACACGGCAAGTGCCGCACACGGCAAGTGCTGCACACGGCAAGTGCTAATTTTTACAATTTATTTGGATCATCAATATTATGTAATGCACATGCAGCGCTCAGTGTATTTTGCAATAAACAGGCGATTGTCATAGGTCCTACGCCACCTGGCACAGGTGTAATTAATGAGACTTTCTCTAAACAATCATCAAAATCAATATCACCTACTAATTTATTTTTACCCGCAATGTGTATACGATTAATACCAACATCAATGACTACAGAATCTTTTTTAAGCCAATGTGCTTTAACTAATTGAGGGCGACCAACAGCTGCAATAACAATATCCGCCGTAGCAACAAGTGATTCAATGTTCTGTGAACGGGAGTGAACAATGGTGACGGTACAATTTTGCGACAGCAATAATTGCATCATAGGTTTGCCAACAATATTAGAGCGACCAATAATGATGGCGTGTTTGCCTGATAAATCACCAACAAATGATTTGAGTAGTAAAATGCAGCCTAACGGGGTGCAGGGAACGAGCGCAGGTTCACCATAACTTAATTTTCCAACATTAATAGGATGAAAACCATCTACATCTTTTTAGGATCAATCTGGTTCAATACACTGGCGGTATCAAAATGAGGAGGTAAGGGGAGTTGTACCAAAATTCCATGCACATCTTCACGTTGATTCAATTGTGCAATCAGTGTTAATACTTCAGCTTGTGATGTATTGGCATCTAATTTATATTCAAAAGAATTTAAACCACATTCAATTGCTTGTTTCTGTTTATTAGCGACATATACTTGGCTTGCAGGATCTTCTCCTACTAAAATTACCGCTAAACCAGGGGTAATATGATGATTTGATTTGATTTGATTTACTTGATTGCTAAGTTTATCTCTTAATTGACTTGCAAATGCTTTACCATCAATAATTTTTGAAGATGTCATATATTTCTCTTTTTTTGTGATTTACGAATTAATCTTCCCGTTTTGGGGATATTTGTGCACTTTTAGGGTGCTATCACTTATTTTTAGGCAGTTTGTAGAAGCGCTTATAACTGGCTATTTTGTTAAATAAGTTAATTTCAAATTAATTTGATGAAGTGTTGAACCATGATTAGTCAGAATGCATTTTTTTGCATCTAGTTCTCGGTGACGTACAATCACAGGCTTATTTTTATTTTCTAAGTATGTTTTCAGTCGTTCTATTAAATATACAGAACGGTGCTGCCCGCCAGTACAGCCAATGCTAATTGTTAGATATGCACGGGTTCCAACTTCAAATGTGGGAATCCACTGGTCAAGTGCTGTTTTAAGTGTTTGTAAGTAACTTTGAACATCAGTAGCAGAATCTAAGAAAGCCTGTACACACTCATCCTTTCCAGAAAAACTGCGAATTGTAGGATCCCAATGTGGGTTGGATAAGCTGCGCGCATCAAATACAAAATCAGCATTAAGTGGTATACCATTTCTAAAGCCAAATGATTCTAGCTGTATGGATAATGTATTATTGGGCGTTTCTAAAATACGTTCTTTAAGTTCTTGTCTTAATTGATGGACATTTAATGTGGATGTGTCAATGACAAGATTTGCTTTACCAAGAACAGGTTCAAGGACATGACGTTCATATTGAATGGCTTCTAGTAATCCGCGATTTTGATTGGATAGAGGATGACGGCGGCGTGTTTCATGATAGCGCTTAAGCAATACCTCATCGGATGCCTGGAGAAAAACAATATTGGTGTTTGGAAATAAGGACATTATTTCAGATATAAATAGATTGGCATTAAGCAAGTCTTCAGGAAAACCTCGAGCATCAATCCCAACAGCAACTTTTTTAATCTGCGAATGATTATAAAATTTTTCAAAAAAAGGGCTTAAAAAACTTAAGGGTAAGTTATCAACACAATAAAATCCTTCGTCTTCTAAAGTTTGTAGTGCAATCGATTACCTGATCCAGATAGTCCACTAATAATGATAAGTTCCATTATATTCCTTATATTGATTGTGTTAAGTAGGTTCAATATTAAATAAAAAAGCGTTTACATAGAATCATATATTGCTTAAACAATAAAAAGTTACACTTCTATTTTAGGAAAACAGAAGTATAACTTTTTTTAGTATTATTTTTAAGTGTAAAATATTTAATTTGAATCAAACTTAACTATACCCAAAAGACTTGAAGATACTGCAAGGAGATCTTCAAGTATGACGGGTATATAGGTTATTTAGGCGCTTCAGTAGGAGTATTTGTTTCTGCTTTCATATCAGTTTGCGGGCGTTCAGCAAGTAATTGTTTAGCAAGTAAGTCTGTTACGGTCATGAGATTTTGATAAGGAGAATCTCCTTTTACATATTCAGCAGCTGTGCTTGAACTGACTAAGTATTTGCCATCGACAACAAAAGCAGGTGTAAATTGAAGTTGATATTGGGTGCTTGTAATTTTTGCAGCACGTTCAATTTTCATTTTTACGCCAAAAAGAATCCCAGTTTTTAATAAACTCATCTTTATTAATATTAGCTTCGGATGCTAGATATTCAGCCATTTCTGTTTTATCTTGCATTTTAATTTTTTAGTGAGAAATCCATCAAATACCGCATGATTTGCTTTTTTAGAAAGCCCTAATCCCATTGACTCAAGTGTGTAGTATGTTTGAGCATAAAATCCATATGTCCGTTCGCCAGGCATTGCCAATTTCTGGAAATTAATTCTTTCATCTTTTGTTTCTAACCATTTATCAACAAATGGTTCAAGAGCAAAGCAGTGACCGCATGTGTAAGAAAAAACTTCAATTACTTCAATTTTACCATTGGCAGGTGTAATTCTGTCTGCAGGTACAGGGATTCTTATAAATTCTTTTCCTTCAACAAGGGGCGCTGCGAAAGATGTGCTAGAAAACCATAATCCTGCTGCAAACAAGATGCCTGTTAGTTTTTTGTTCATGATAATCCTTTGAAAGTAATAGGTATAAATAGGACAATGGTTTTAATACTAGTGTTTCAATGTTACAGTTTCTACGCTATTATCAGTTTAGTTTTTACAAAAAGTGGAAACACTTTGTAATATATCAATATTATTATATTAATCTATATCTATGTTGTAAATTCTAAGTAAATAATAAGTAAATTTAATAGTTGTGGGTAATATGCTTACTCTTTTTGTCAGTTAATGAAAAAATGGTTAAAAAACAATTAAAAGGTAATAAAAAAACTATTTTATCGATTAGATGAAATAGCTTTTTTGATGTAATTAGCTGATTTATTTAAGGTTGAATACCTTCAATGTAACTAGATACTGCTTTAATTTCATCATCAGTTAATCGTTCTGCAATATCTCGCATAATACGACCAATGTCATTTTTACGTTTACCTAGCTTAAAATTATTCAGTTGATTAGCAGTATAAGCAGAATGTTGTCCAGCTATTACAGGGAATTTTTGCAGGACCATTTCCGATACCTTTAGGGCTATGACATGCGCTACAAGCAGGAATATTCCTCGCTAAATCACCGCCGATATAAATTTCTTGCCCACGCTTAACAAGGGTTTTATCCGCAACGCCTTGGCTAATTGGTTTGGTTGCAAAATATGCTGCTAAGTCTAAGATATCTTGGTCTGATAGAATGCTCGCTTGTGCACTCATCACAGGATCATAACGTAAAGCTGTTGTTGGATCTTTAAAGCCTGCTCGAAATTCTTGTAATTGTTTAATCATATATTCAGGGTGTTGACCAGCATGTTTGGGCCAAACAGGATTAATGCTAGCACCATCTTTACCATGACATGCAGAACAGATGAGAGATTTTTTCTCTCCAGCGACAGGATCACCAGTTGGCAATGTTTGTGCAAAAACTGTATGGCTAAATCCGAACATAATGATTATGGATAATTTAATAAGGTGATTCACAAAATAGCTCCTTGGAATATATTGCATAGATAGTTGTGAGAGATAAGGTAACAAAACATATGTTTTTAAAGTGTTTTCCTAAAAAAACCAAATAAAAAAATACTAAAAAATAAGCGTCTTTATAACATATTTGGTAATTTATCGGTAATCATACTTTTGTAATCCAATTGTCTGGGGCATCAACATCGCCAAATTGAATGCCTGTTAATAATGTATAAAGTGCTAAGGTTGTTTTACCTACTTGAGACTTAGATGGAAATTCATGTAATTTACCATTGTGCTCAATTGCTTTGATTGGTGTGATTACAGCAGCCGTTCCGCAGGCACCTGCTTCTTTAAATTGATTTAGATCGTTAATAAGGCAATCTCGCTCGGACACCTTCATTTTAAGTACGTGTTCTGCTAGGTAAAGAAGTGAGTATTTTGTAATGCTTGGCAATATAGAATCCGATTTGGGTGTTACAAATTCATTATCATGTGTGATGGCAAAAAAATTTGCAGCCCCGACTTCTTCTATTTTTGTATGTGTTTGAGGATCTAAATAAATACAATCTTTAAAGCCACGCTCAATTGCTAATTTATGAGGAAGCATACTCGCCGCATAATTACCACCCGCTTTAGCAGCACCAGTACCAAATGGTGCGGCACGATCATATTGAGATGTACAAAAGCTCACAGGAGTGATTCCATCATCAAAGTAATTACCTACGGGGCATACAAAAATACAAAATAAAAATTCAGGGCACTAGAAACGCCTAACATATCGCCTGTTCCCAACATTAACGCTCTTAAGTATAACTTGCACCAGATCCATATTCAGGGACTAAATGTTGATTAGCACGTACAACTTGAATGCAGGCATCTATAAAAGTGGCTTCTGGTAATGGCTGCATTAATAGCCGATGACAACTGTTATTGAGACGTTTTGCATTTTGGTCAGGTCGAAAAAGTTGAATATCTCCACTTTTAGTTTTATATGCTTTCAGCCCTTCAAAGCATTGTTGACCATAATGTAATGCAGTTGATGCCTCACTTAATGTAATTTGATTATTGCTGGTTAATTCTCCAGCTTGCCATTGGTTATTTTAAAATATTGTATATAACGAAAAGGTGAATTTGAATAGGTAAATCCAGTAGTTTTTTTCATAAATTAGTCTCTATCTTGTGAGTTTTATCGCTATTTTGGGCTCATATTTTTAGTTCTACCCAAAGGATTTAAAGATACTGTAAAGCGACAAGTATATAAACCCTGATAAGTTTGTATACCCGTCATACTTGGAGATCCTGCTTTGTTGGCAGCGCATACTCTCCCGAATCACTTACCTTATGTAAGCTCATCGGGGTTCGTACACTTGCCGCCTCGCAGCATCTCCAAGTCTTTTGGGTATATATGTAATCGTTTGAGTGAGTAAAAACTTCACCTAATTCTGATGTTAACTCAAATAGGATTTTACAGATGATGAGTATGGATTATTTTGGTGTAAATTCATCGGGTGTTTGCCCGCCATCTCCAAAGAAAAAAAGCGTTCATTTGCTCTTTTAAAAAACTTCGTGCTTTTGGATCTAAGGGATTCAATCTATATTCATTAATTAAGATAGTTTGCTGTTTTAACCATAATTGCCATGCTTGGTTTGAAATTTCGTTAAATATTTTAATGCCCAATTCACCAGGATATGTAATCCGCTCTAAACCCTCTAATTCTTGATTTAATTTTTTACAATTAACTAATTTCATGTTGTCTCCAATTTTGTGTTGTTTGATTTGTTTTTTGATTTTCGTTGGTTAGTTATACCCAAAAGACTTGAAGATACTGCGAGGCGGCAAGTATGCGAATACCGATGAGCTTACAGATGGTAAGTGATTCGGGAGAGTGTACGCTGCCAACAAAGCAGGATCTTCAAGTATGACGGGTATAGAGGCTAAACTTTAAATCCAAAATGATATCGCAATTTATTTGAAGATTGTCGATATCCAGAAATAACCAGCTTAAGTTTTTATACTCGCTTTGATTTGCAGATAGCTCTCCATTCGGCGTAGGCTAATTTTTTTTCTCTTTAATAAGCTCAATAAATATGCAATTAGGATCTTGTAAGTGGCGACAATCTCTAAATTTACATTGCCCTAAATGTGGGTATATTTCTACAAAACCTTTATCAACATCGCTTGCACTAATGTGGTCTATTTCAAAACTACGCACACCAGGTGAATCTATAATAAAACCAGATTCAGGTAAATCATATAGTGCACTTGCGGATGTTGTATGATTACCAAGACCTGTTGAAAGGCTAATAGCCTGGACTCTCAAAGCAAGATTGGGTAATAAAATATTGGTTAAAGATGATTTACCAACGCCAGATTGACCAACAAAAAATGGTTGTTTTATTGCTTAATTTTTCTTTTATAATTTCAATCCCTTGGTTTATTTCTGTTGAGCACAGTAATATTTCGTAACCAATTGCTTGAAATTCTGTAATTAAAGCATCTAACGGCGCTAAGCCAAGTAAATCCGCTTTATTTATAAGTATAATCGGATTTATATTCAGGCGGTTGATAACGATAATATAACGATCAATAAGGCTTGGAGAAGGTAATGGTAAAGGTGCAATCACGATCATGACTTGATCAATATTTGCTGCTATTAATTTTTCTTTACCACCAAAACCGATCCTACTGAGTAAGTTTTCTCGAGGTAATCGTTTATGAATAATAGATGTACCATCATCCAAAAGTGTGTAAGCGACATTATCGCCTGTTGTTATACCACCCAAATTTTGGCGTACATTTGCGAGCTTATCCGTTCCTTGCATATCTCTGATTAATACGTGTGTGCCATGTTGTGTAATTACCTTACCGACTAGTTGGTTTTGGTTGTCTTCTAAAACTGTATTATCATGAGTTTGTTGTTTTTCGGAGATACGTTTTTGCTGCTGATGTGTGAGTTTGCGCGCCATAATAGTGGAAAAAACTTCAGTAAAAAAGAGGTGATAATCATAACGTAAATAGTCAATTTTTTTTAAATAATCCGCAAGCCTGATGATTATCTAACTTGAATTTATAAGTGAAGAGCAATATCTTTGTGTGTTTTTTGTGTGTGATTATTATGCTATTAACTCGTAGTTACTACTTTTGCCTTTAAGAATTTTTTTCTCCAATGTGGCGAATCAATGCGGGTTATTTCAATGTTTTTGCCTGTTCTTGGCGCGTGGAGCATTGTATTATTTCCAATATAAATACCAGAATGGTTAGCCTTATTACGAGATCCAAAAAACAAAATATCACCAATGGCAGGTTTTTGACAGTTAAAAATTGATTAAATTGACTTTGTGTTTGTTCTGGGTATTTTGACTCCACTTTTGGAATAACTATAAAAAATAAGTCCACTACAATCAAATCCTTCTCTTGGTGTTTTTCCACCATATCGATAAGGTTTTCCAATTTGTTTTTTAGCAATTTTAGTAGCTGCTGTCTTAGTTTTTTTAGAGACAACATTGCCATGATTAGAGCTACAGCCAGTTAGTATAATTAAAGTTATTACTATCAGTATTTCTATTATGTGATTAGTTTGTTTAAATTTATGTAATATGCTGCGAATTTTGGACATATTAAAATCTCTAAATAAGTTATTTTTAAAGTTTCTTGCTAGCTAATATAATTAGCCTACCGTTCTTTGAAAATTCTATTTGATTATATAGATAATCAACAAAACAGTTGCATCCTGAAAGTTTGATTTTCAAAAAGTGAAGGTTATACTAACCATAAAGTACCATAAAATGTATATGAAATAACACGTAATTAATGGTTTTATTAGTCATTTTCAAGATACAAAAAAACACGCTTTCTATATTAATTATCTATTAATAAGGAAAACGTGTTTTTGTTATTACGAGCTAGCAGTCTACTAACTTGTAATTTTGCTAAAATATCATACAACTAATTGTAATATAAAGTAATAATGTTGTTGCAACGAAAAGGTATAGCAATGCTAATAAATATATCTATATATTAATACATATAGATATTAAAAGTATCAAAGATATCAAATTGATCAAAAAAATTTAAATTAATTTCAATGCGTTATAGGCCTGTTAAGCTGCTAGCTTTAGTTAAACCTGCTATTTGATTTTTCTACTGATCTTGCGCCCATGTAACGATTTTGCCATCTTGGTGTATCAATTCTAACAATTTCAACGCGTCCACCTCTACTTGGAGAGTGTAACATTAAGTTATTACCTAAATAAATACCTGCATGATTAACCCTTCCTTTCCGACCAAAATAAATTAAATTTCCTTTAGTCAATTTTGATGTTGGTGCTAATAGTGCGAATTGCTCTCTGCTAGAGCGAGGAATTTTTATACCGACTTTGCCATAACTGTAGTAAATAAGACCACTGCAATCAAATCCTTGTCTAGGCTTAGTTCCTCCATATCTATATTTAGTGCCTAATTGTTTGCCTAGCGACTTTTAATGCGGAAGATGAAAAATTAGGAGATTTAGCAGATATATTTTTAACAAAAGCATCATCTTTTTTGAGGAAAAAGAAAGTGAAAATATCAACAGTACAAAAGAAATTGAAAGTTGTTTTAAAGTCGATAGTTTGGTTTGCATTTATAAGTAGTTCATTGCTTAAGGTGATTGTAATTATTCTATGTTTGCCTTAAATATTCAAGGTGTAATAACAATTCTTATTAGTTTTACTTGCAATGTGATTTCTTGTTATCAGTGTGTTACGTAATATTATAAAGGCGGTGTTTTGAATAAATTTAAATTTTGTGTATAAATAAATACAGTATTTCATTAATATGAAAAAGCGTGAAAAACTATGAACGATTCTTAGTTATTTGTTATTAAATTGTTTTTTTTAGTTTATTTTTTATTATCAAAATTTCTTATTCAAATATTTTTTAAATTTAAGGGATATTAAAATATGATATTTTTTATTTTTTTACTTGAGTATGTGTTGTTTGATATTAAAAGGTGATTAAGTTTGTTTTTTTCAAAACTTTACTTGTTTGGCAAGTTTTTTATGTTGCAGGATATTTAGCTGTGATTATTGTTTAGGCTCTTTGTTATTTTTAATGAAAAAAGTTAAAATGCCCTTACTAAAAACTAAGGTAACTTCAATTGTGGACAATAAAATACTTTTCCAAAGGATCTTATATTTGCAATTCCCTTGGCACTTAGATGGTATTGAATTTCGTCAAAATATTAAAGAGTGTATTTAGTATATTACTAAATACAAAAGATTTTTAGGCGTTTAAAATTAATTTATAGAGAGTGCATTATGCCCCTTCACATTACAAATACAGCTTTAGTTCAAATTAAAAAAAATCTTGAAATGGCGAATAAGATTTTTTTGAGAGTCGGAATAAAAAAATCAGGCTGTTCTGGTTTTATGTATTTTTTAGATTTTTCAGATTCAATGGAATTAACGGATATTATTTTAAATCCTTTGTTAGGTGAAGAGGTTTTATTGAAGGATAAAAATCTCAATATCATTACTAGCACAGATAGCTTACCAATGCTCGAAGACGTGACTTTGGATTATATCAAACAAGGCTTGAATCAAACATTTAAGTTTAGTAATCCAAAAGCGACAGCAGAATGTGGCTGTGGTGAGAGTTTTAGTTTGTAATAACTTACTTTATTGCTTGCAATCACTTAGTGGTATGTATTAATAGGCGGTCTAAATACCTACATCTGACTTAAATTGACTTTTTTACTTTTCAATTCTGCGTAAAAAAAACTGGTGAAAGCTCATTTACAGATTTAATACAGTCAAAAACGAGTTCTAGAGTCTGTTTTCGAAGAGCGTAAAGCTGCGCCCCTTTTTTATTTTAAGCTTATGGGCGCCTCCATTAATTCATACTCAATATTAATATAATTTATTGTTTATATTTATCGTATTCTGCTTAAAAATTAATCGCAAATTTGAAATTGATTTTAAGAAAGTAAACAACCAACTAGCTAATTAATTAATAAAGGATTTGTCAGATGAAAAAGATATATAAACTCACTGCGATTGCAGCACTTTTAACATTAGGGAGCATCAGTTTTGCAGGCCCAAAAATTGAAATGCTGACAAGTAAAGGCAAGATAGTACTTGATTTAAATGAAAAACTAGCACCTAAAACCGTAGCTAACTTTATTGTTTACGTAAAATCAGGGCATTATGACAAAACAATATTCCATCGTGTTATTGATGGATTCATGATTCAAGCGGGCGGTTTTGATGAAAAGATGAATCAAAAACCAGTTAATGCCCCAATTGAAATTGAGTCAAATACAGGCTTGAAAAATGCAAAGGGAACTATTGCGATGGCTAGGACGGGTGACCCTAATTCTGCAACCAGCCAATTCTTTATTAATACAACAGATAATCCATTCTTGAATTACACCTCAAATACACCACAAGGTTACGGTTATACTGTGTTTGGAGAGGTCATTGATGGGATGGATGTTGTCAATGAAATCAAGGCAGTTAAAACCAGCACTAAAGGTGGGCATTCAGATGTACCTGATTTACCAATTGTGATTGAGAAAGTGACTATTTTAGAATAAATATATGTATACCCTTCATCTAAATATTTTGGGTATAGCAGAGTGTATTTAATATCTAAAAGACACTTTTATCTCGATCATTTTGAAGACCTATCTAATGACTAATATAAAAAATATAGCAATAGAAAATAATAACCTCGGTGTTAATAGAGCTGCTAAAGAAATTAATGCTGATTTTGTAATTAGTGGTGCAGGACCTATTGGTTTAAGTATGGCCTTGAGCTTAATTAAAGCCGATTTACCTTTGTCAATTGTATTATTGGATCAGTTTGATTTTGAGGCGCACAAAATTGAAATAGATAGTCGGATGATTGCATTATCTGAACGGAGTATTCGATTTTTTAAATCTTTGAATGCTTGGGATGAAATGAAATCATTTTCAACGCCCATCAAATCAGTTCATATTTCTGAGCAAAAAGTTTTATCTACGGTGGTCATTTCATCAGATGACTATGAGTTAGAGCAATTAGGTTCGGTTGTTCCTTATGCCGTAATTGTTAATGCACTCATTGCACAGCTTAATCACTTTGCTCATACATCAATATCATCAATACCATCAAAATTTCAAAGTTATTAAAAACGCTAAGATTGAAACCATTGCTGATAAAAAAACAAGCAAATCTTTAAGCATAGGAACGAATGAAAATCAATATTTAATCAATACATCTTATCTTATTGTGGCGGACGGGGCTTTTTCAAATGTGAGAGATCAATTAGGATTTGAATCCCTACGCAATGATTATGATCAAGTTGCGGTAATCGGTTTGATTGAATGCCAAAAACCACATAATAACATTGCCTACGAACGCTTTACGCTAAATGGACCATTGGCTTTATTACCAAATAAAGACAATCAAATGGCCGTTATTTTAACTGTTCCTAGAGAAACAAAAGAAAAAATGGAAAACAGCTCAGGAGGATGATTTTACACATGAAATTTTACATCGCTTTGGTAAAAGGCTTGGAAATATTAAAAGTGTCAGCACAAGGCAAATATGGCCTCTGACTTTAATTTTGCCTAAAGACATTTATAAAAACCAGACGTTTTTAATTGGTAATAGCGCCCATGCTTTACACCCAATTGCTGGACAAGGTCTAAATTTAGGCATACGAGATATTATAGAATTAATGTACTTATTGCATGAAATCAAATCATTAAGCCACTTAACCGAAAATATGTGCGTGCAATTTTCTACATTAGAAAGAAAGACATTCTACAAACAGTTGGCGCAACAGATTTTTTAGTGCAAATATTTGGCGCAAATTGTCTTTCTTTTGGTTTTTTGCGGGCTAAGGGGTTAATGGCTCTAAGCAATTTTCCAATATTTAAAGATTGGGTGGCTAAATTTGGAATGGGCTTGCATCGCTAATTGTTTGAAATTAAATAAAATTAGGAGTAGAAAATAATGCATTTTGATATGTTATTAATGGTGCAGGAATGGTCGGAGCGAGCTTATCTATCGGCTTAGCAAGTGCAGGTTTTAAGGTTTTACTTATTGAAAATAGGTCATTAAATTTATTGTACCCAAAGGATGATTATGGTTTACGTGTGTCTGCATTTACACCATCTAGTAAAAAATGGCTTCAATACGTAGGAGCATGGGATAAAATAGGCTTAAGTGGGCGAATATGCCCATTTTTACACATGAACGTTTGGGATGAGGGTGGCGCAGGTGATTACAATTTAATGCATCAAGTACGCAGTCAGAAAGTTTAGGCTGGATAGTGGATAATGCCGTAGTACAGGGCGCATTGATTGATATTGCGAAAGCGCATCATAATATTATGTATGGGATGAGGTGTGCTTAGAGTATTTTCACCATAATGAACAAGGTGTTGAATTAACTAGTAGCGATGGTAAGCATCTTGTTTTGATCTTTTAATTGGTGCTGATGGCGGAAACTCTTTAATACGTGATTGGGCTGGTATTGCATCAGTTGGTTGGTCTTACGGGCAAAAAACAATAGTTGGGCAAGTTAGACCAAGTCTATTCCATGAAAATACATGTTGGCAGAAGTTTTTAAAAAATGGTCCAATCGCATTGTTGCCGCTTGCCGATGGACGTTGCTCTTTGGCATGGCACACTACGCCTGAAGAGGCAGATATGTTATTAAACTTATCTCACCAAGCATTTGGTGAAAAAATGAGCTCTGCTTTTGGTGGTAAATTTGGTGATATTTCAGTAGAAGGTGAATTAGGTGCGTATCCACTTAGGCTAAATCATGCAAAATCATATGCAAAATCAAATATGGTTATTGTGGGCGATGCTGCTCATAATATTCATCCCCTAGCAGGGCTTGGTGTTAATTTAGGGTTTATGGATGCGGGTACATTGACAGAAACATTAATCAATGCAAAAAAACAATCTGCTTATATCGGAGATCTTCGTATTTTGCAAAAATATGAGCGCCGTAGAAAGCCGCATAACCTACTTATTATGGGTTCAATGGATTGTTTTAAAAGATCATCAGGGCTTGAGCTTCCTGTATTGCGTTGGGCGCGTAATCTTGGTTTATCCATTGTTGATAACGTGCCGCCAATTAAGAATACTCTCGCTAAAGTTGCTATGGGGAATTTTAGTGATTTACCGAAATTTATGAAACCACCTCATTGATAATATACCCAAAAGAATTGAAAATACTGCGAATCGGCAAATGTAAGAATCCCGATGAGCTTACAAGTAGTAAGTGATTTGGGTGAGTGCACGATGCCAACAAAGCAGTTGCATCCTGCAAGGAGATCTTCAAGTATCACGGGTATAGACTATGCTTATTACTTGGTTTAATATTAAAGGGTAAATGTTTTAAAAATTTAAATTTATTATTTTAAAATGTGCTTTTAGCGTTTCCTTAAGGTCTTTTTTAAGATCTTTTTTAAGTTTTTTATAAAAGTTTTTTATAAAGGTTTTTTTATGACACCTAATTTTTTTATACCACAGTTTAAAGAAATCGCCAATAAAGTTAAAATATTAGCAGATTGCAATGTTTCTTTGAAATCTCATAAAGAGATGCTTGAGTCTAAGCTTGAAAAAAATACTGCCCAAGCAAAGCAAGAGCTTTTAGAGTTACAAAATAGTTCAAATCAAATTAACGCTCAACTACAGATTTCATCTGAAAAGAAAATAGTGGAGTTACAACTTAGATTAGCTCAAAAGCTTGCTGAAACTGAAAGTAATCTAAATAAAACAATTAATAAGTTAGAAGCAGAAAAACTTGAATTGGAAACATCTAATATTGAGTTAGAGCGTCGTTTATTATTAGTACTAAAGCGCTTAGAAAGTTTGAGTTAGCTATACCCGTCATACTTGAAGATCTCCTTGCAGGATGCAACTGCTTTGTTGGCAGCGCATACTCTCCCAAATCACTTACCTCATGTAATCTCATCGGGTTCTTACACTGGTAGCCAAAGCAGCATCTCCAAGTCTTTTGGGTATATTATTCTTAGAGTGTATTTTTTTGATACACGTAAAAAGTTAAAACTATCTAAATTAAAATACGCCATGCATGTATAGAGGATCTGAATGTCACTTTCTAAACCAATAAAAATCACAATATTATCACAACAATATCAAGTATCTTGTGTTCCTGAACAAGAGCAATCTTTAATTGCTGCTGCCAGATTATTAGATGATCGTTTAAAGCAAGTACGGGAACAAAAACGTTTGGCGCTTGATCAAGCAGCAATCATGACAGCGCTTAATTTGGCGCATGAATTACTTGATATCAGCGCTAAATATGAGGTGTTGCAACAGAAAGTTGCACAAAATTTAAAAGAGTTAAATAAGGATATTGATGCATTGTTATAAGTTATTTCGTAACTACTTAGCAGGGTTTGCTTAATTGGGTATAGTTAATTAACTGATGTTACGCACTGAATAAAATTAGTTTAAAACTCATCCGTCATTGCGGGCTTGACCCTGTAATGGGGCTTGATCCGCAATCTCACAAACGAGCATGAGATTGTGGATCAAGTCCGCAATGATAAGTAGGTTCTCAACAACGAATAACTTTTAAATCAATAGGTTATATTTTAATTATCCTTAACTTAATGACGTTGGCACTTGCCGTGTGCAGCACTTGCAGTGCGCAACACTTGCAGTGCGAAGTACTTTCAGCCAAAGCAGTATCTTCAAATATTTTGGGTATTAGGCATCAGAGGCGAGCTTTAATAAGACAATATCAATATTCTGATACAAAGAATCAATGATTTCTTTTCCAATTAGATCTTCAATTTGTTGATAATGAATCTCGTTTTTTTGACTAATACTCTTAACAATACCGATTGATTTTTGCGTTAAACTGATAATTAATCGGCGTAAATCTGTTGGTACGGGATGTTTGGTAATTAAATCTAGCTCTGACATTCGCTTTAAAACGCCGCTAGACTTGGGCTTGATATGTGACACAAATGGCAGATTTCATGTGGCTCTAATTCCCATTTTCACTTAATGCACGCAAAATACGCCATTGCTGTTCACTTAAATCATGCTCTTTTAAGATAGGGCGAAAGCGCTGCATCAATTGTTCTCGGGTTTTTAATAAAAGCAAACGGAAGATTGCGGTGTGTATTTGATTTTTTCAAGCTAATAATCCTTTTTGTGTTTGCATATACCCAAAAGATTTGAAGATCCTTTGGGTATAGGTGCGAAACTTTTTTAATATCTGATCAGTTGTCATAAAAATCAATCATGTACTTGTCAAAAATTTATTTTCTAATATGTTGACATGATAATTTATAAGTGATTTAATCTCAATCATTACTAATAAGTTAGTAAATAATATATAGCAAAAATAAAAATAAAAATAAAAAATAACGCCAATCCAATAGGGGAAATTACAATGGACATAAGTCGATATGAAATATTATTGAGTCATCACCGTAACCGTTTTTTGATCACTAAAATTATTCAGCTGTCGAGATTGTTTGCGATTACAGGGGGAGTTGTTTTTTCAAGCCTTGTTTTAATGAGTTTAATTTCGGTGATTGGGCGTAAAACAGGGTTTTCACCAGTCTTAGGTGATGTTGAAATTATGCAATGTGGAAGCGCAATTGCGCTTAGTTTATTCTTCCCTTATTGCACGTTGATGGGGGAGCATATTAGAGTTGAATTTTTTACAGATAACTACCTGCTATAAAAATCAAATATCTGGATTGTATTTCTAATCTTATTCTCATGATGGTGATGATATTCATTACTATTAGAACGGCTATGCAAATAGGAATCAGCCAAGAATATGGAGAAGTGACAACCTTGCTATCATTTCCAATTTGGATTGTTTTTGTGAGCTTAATGCCAGGGCTTATCTTGGCGACTTGTTGTGCAGCGATTTTTGCACATTATGCACTGAAGTTAGAGGAACTTTCCTGATGAGCGGCATGATGATTGGATTAATTGGGCTTATTCTCTTAGGTTTTTTATTAGTGATACGGGTTCATATTAGTATTGCGATGTTTATCAGTGGCGCTTTGATTTATCTTGTGACCAATCAAATGGATACCAATGCGTTATTTTTTACGCTCAATAATTTGGTATATACGCGCTTGTCTAATTATGATCTTGCGGTTGTGCCTTTATTTATTTTAATGGGACAAATTGCAACACACGGGGGATTATCGCATTCTTTATTTCAGGCAGCGGGTGCCTTAATTGGTCATTTTAAAGGGGGGATGGCGATGGCAGCAACGGCTGCTTGTGCAGCTTTTGGTGCTATTTGTGGTTCTTCTTTGGCAACGGCTGCGACGATGGGGCAGGTTGCATTGCTGAACTTAAAAAATGTGGCTATTCAGGGTAAGTTATCGACAGCGACTTTAGCGGCATCTGGCACTTTAGGTATTTTAATTCCACCTTCTGTGCCTTTGGTTATTTATGCGGTGTTAACGCAAAAATCAATCGGTAAGTTATTTGTTGCAGCGGTTATTCCTGCCATGTTAGCTGCAATGGGTTATTTTATTACGATTAAATTAATGGTGATGAGGCATCCAGAAGATGGACCGAGTATGCCGAGAGTCCCTCTTAAAGCCATGTTAAAAGCGCAATTGAAAGTGATTCCTATTGTATTGGTCTTTTTGGTTGTGATTGTGGGCATTTATACAGGTTGGACAAATCCAACAGAAGCGGCAATCTATTGGCTTTTGCTGCGTGTGCAATTGTTGCGTTTGCAACGGGGAAGTTTACTGTTCAGAAGTTGATGACAAGTTTTACGGTACGGCTTTATCGTGTGGCATGATTTTTATGATTTTAATGGGTGCGGATCTTTTAAATTCTGCAATGGCTATTTCTCAATTGCCGATTGAATTATCGCAATTTGTTCAAAATAGCGGCTGGTCACCTTTACTCATTCTATTTTTTATCATTGTAATTTACATCGCATTGGGTTGTGTTATGGACTCTTGGCGATGATTTTACTGACTGTGCCCGTGTTTTATCCGATTGTAATGGATTAGATTTTTACGGTTTATCGTTTGCAGACAAATCGGTTTGGTTTGGAATCATGTATAATGGTGGTTGAATTGGGTTTGATTACACCGCCTACAGGCATGAATTTATTTATTATTAACAAGATGTCCAAAGAGACACCAATGCAAGACACGATTAAAGGCGTAGTGCCTTTTTAATCTCGGATTTAATACGAATTGGAATTTTAGTCTTATTTCCAAGCATTACTTTGTTTTTTAAATTTATGATTTTTATAATTTTTATAATTTTTATAAAATCTAGGCATTTACTTTAAGGAGAAAATATGAATTTGCACAATGAAATTGGCGGGCTTTTGGGGTAATTTTAAATGACAAAGGCAGTTTAGAGCACTTGCAAGGAGTATAAATCAAGCGCCTTACAACGCCGCACCTAAGCATCCTGTTTTATACATTAAACCTAAAAATACTTATCTTAAGTCTGATTTTCAATCGGATCTTAAGTCTGATCTTAAATCGGATCTTAAGTCTGATCTTAAATCAAAATGCATTGTGGTTTTACCTGAAAAAACGGACACAGTTTCAATTGGGGCTACTTTGGCATTGAGATTTAATCAGAAAGTCACACAAGTGAAGGCTCAAAATGCATTGTCGATGATTAAAGATATTAGGCTAGTTGCAGATTTGTCGATTCCACATGATTCATATTATCGCCCTGCGATTGAAGAAAAATGCTTTGATCACTCGCTGTTATCGGGACCGGGACAATATTTTTAGAAGAGGAGATCGTAAAGCAAGTTCATCAAATGAAGCTATCTATCTTTAAAAATGATGAATTACTTTCAACAGTGGGATTTGATGATTTAGTGAGAGACATTCCACATTATTGTCCGAAATTACAGAATTTATGAGTTTTGATGAGAATGATATTTTACTGCTCAAAATGCCGTATGTATTGCCAGAGGCGGCTGCGAATGACACGATTATTATTAAAGAGCCGATTTTAGGAGAAATCTCATTTAGTATTAAAGGCGGCAGTAAAAATAGTATTAAAAGTAGCATTAAAAGTGCCGAGAATCAGCAGGAACAGCCTTCTCATAAAGGGCGAGTTGGCCTAATGGTCAAATTTTAGATGTGTATTTAAATAATGTTGATATTAATAAAAATAATGAAAATAATTTTGAAAAAACAGAGATTCAGTTAAGTAGTGGTGAGATTGTCAAAGAAGAAGAGGTTGTTTGGCTTCCGCCTATTGAGGTGAATACGATTTTTACATTGGGCTTAAATTATGCAGATCATGCAAAAGAGCTAGCATTTGCAGCGCCTAAAAAGCCTTTGGTGTTTCTAAAATCTAAAAATACAATTCTAGGGCATCGAGCAAAGACGGTTAGACCAGATAATGTTAAGTATATGCATTATGAATGCGAGTTGGCAGTGGTTATCGGTAAGTCGGGTAAGAATATTCCAGAATCTGCGGCGATGGATTATGTTCAGGGATACACAATTGCAAATGATTATGCGATTCGGGATTACTTAGAAAATTATTATCGTCCAAATTTAAAAGTTAAAAATCGAGATGGCGCAACACCTTTAGGGCCTTGGTTGGTTGATAAATCATATATCCCAGATCCCATGAATTTAAATTTAAAAACTTTGTAAATGGCGTTAAAACGCAAGAAGGCAACACTTCCGATATGGTATTTAGTATTTCTAAATTAATTAGCTATTTATCTGAAATTATGACTTTGATGCCAGGGGATGTGATCTTAACAGGGACACCAGAGGGGCTTGCTGATGTAAAAGTGGGTGATGAGGTGATTTGTGAAATTGAAGGAATTGGGCGTTTGATCAATACGATTAAAGCCCCTGAAATATCCTGACATATTCTTAGCTATTTTTGGAGATTGCGGATCAAGCCCCGTTACGGGGTCAAGTCCCGTTACGGGATCAAGTCCGCAATGACCAAGTAAATCTGTTGGTTAAGTGCTATTAAAATATTGAAATATCAAAATCAAGGAGTTTTTTATGGAACAAAATAATCATCTTAAGCCTATTTTTCATTGGATTAATGGCAAAGAAGTGCAATCGCAGCGAACGTTTGAAACGGTTAATCCTGCAACAGGCGCGGTATTGTGAGGTTTCATCAGGCGGAGAGAAAGAGATTAATCAAGCCGTTGCAGCGGCTAAAGCAGCACTCCCAAAATGGTCTAAAACCCCTGCGGCAGAGCGGGCAAGATTAATGCGTCGTTTAGGGGATTTAATTGATCAGAATGTTAATCATATTGCCCGTTTAGAAACATTGGATACAGGTTTGCCATTGCATCAGACTCAAAATGTGTTAATTCCGAGAGCCTCTCATAATTTTAATTTTTTCGCGGAAGTGTGTACGCGTATGGATGGTCATACGTATCCTGTTGATGATCAGATGCTCAATTATACGTTGCATCAACCCGTTGGCGTGTGCGCTTTGGTATCGCCGTGGAATGTTCCTTTTATGACAGCCACTTGGAAAACAGCCCCTTGTCTTGCTTTGGGGAATACAGCGGTTTTAAAGATGTCTGAATTATCGCCTTTAACGGCGAATGAATTAGGGCGATTGGCATTAGAGGCAGGTATTCCAGAGGGTGTTTTAAATGTGGGTTCATGGTTTTGGTGTAGATGCAGGCGAGCCTTTGGTAAAGCATCCAGATGTGAGAGCGATTTCTTTTACAGGTGGAACGGCAACAGGGCGGGCGCATTATGCAAACTGCGGGGCTTAAGAAATATTCTATGGAATTGGGCGGCAAGTCTCCTGTTGTTATTTTTGAAGATGCGGATTTGGAGCGTGCCTTGGATGCGGCATTGTTTACCATATTTTCTTTAAATGGCGAACGCTGTACGGCTGGTTCTCGTATTTTTATTCAAGAAAGCGTCTATCCTGAATTTGCGGCAGAATTTGCGCGCCGTGCTCAAAACATTATCTTAGGTGACCCTTTGGATCTTAAAACACAGATGGGATCTATGATTACTAAAGCGCATTATGAAAAAGTCACAGGCTATATTAATCTTGGAATCAAAGAAGGCGCAACACTTCTGGCAGGCGGGGTCGAGCGTCCAGATAATCTTGCTGCGCACCTTCAAAAGGGGCATTTTATTAGACCTACTGTTTTAGGCGATGTTGATAATCAAATGCGCGTAGCTCAAGAAGAGATTTTTGGTCCTGTTGCCTTTTTTACTGACCTTTAAAGATGAGGCGGATGCTTTGCGTTTAGCCAATGAGATTGAATATGGCTTAGCTGCTTATATTTGGACGCAAGATATTGGCAAGGCACATCGTCTTGCCGCTAATGTTGATTCTGGTATGGTATTTATTAATTCACAAAATGTGCGTGATTTACGTCAGCCATTTGGTGGGGTGAAGGCATCTGGAACAGGTCGAGAAGGTGGTCAATATAGTTTTGAGGTATTTACAGAAGTAAAAAATGTTTGTTTTTTCAATGGGATCGCATCATGTGCCACGTTGGGGCGCTTGAGTTTAATTGATTATCAAAGGAGTCATTATGGGAAAGCTAGCTTTGGCTGCAAAAATTACACATGTTCCTTCAATGTATTTATCTGAACTACCAGGAAAAAATCATGGTTGCCGTCAAGCTGCGATTGATGGTCATAAAGAGATCAGTCGTCGTTGTCGTGAATTAGGCGTGGATACAATTGTTGTATTTGATACACATTGGCTTGTAAATAGTGCGTTTCATATTAATAGTGGCGCGCATTTTGAGGGGATTTATACGAGTAATGAATTGCCTCATTTCATTAAAGATATGCCGTTTAATTACGAGGGCAATACGTGGTTGGGGATCAAATTTCAGAAGAAGCGGTTAACTTGGGGATTCGAGCCAAAGCGCATAATTTAAAAGTTTAAATTTAGAATATGGCACTTTAGTCCCAATGCGTTACATGAATGAAGATAAGGCATTTAAAGTGGTTTCTATTTCCGCATTTTGTACCTCACACGAGCAGGAGGATAGTAAATTATTGGGGCAGCTGTGCGTCAGGCGATAGAAAAGTATGATGGAACGGTTGCAATTTTGGCCTCGGGTTCTTTATCTCATAAGTTTATAGATGATCGGATTGCCGAAAGTGCGATGAATTCATACACGCGTGAGTTTGATCGTCAAGTTGATTTACGTGTGATTGATTTATGGAAGGAAGGGCGGTTTAAAGAGTTCTGCGATATGTTGCCACAATATGCAACATATTGTTTTGGTGAGGGTTTAATGCATGATACGTGTATGTTATTAGGCGCTTTGGTTGGGATCAATATGCGGGAAAAGTTGAGTTTGTTACCCCTTTGTTTCCAAGTTCAGGCACAGGTAAAGTGAATGCCATTTTCCCCTTAGAATAAATATACCCTTCATCTTGCTATTCGTCATTGCGGAGGGAGATTTAAAATCAAAACAAACCTCCCCCAACCCCTCCACAAGGAGGGGAGAGTTTTTTATAATATACTGTAGGGTATTGATTATTTTAAAAAACTTCAAATATTGTCATAATATAAAAGCATGTATTATAAGAACTCCCCTCTTGTGGAGGGGTTGGGGGAGGTCTTCTTTTTGTTTTGGTCCGCAATGACAAATGTGTAGATGTTTTTCAATATTTTCAAATAGATAAGAGGAGTTTAAAATGCCGCACCTTATCATAGAATGTAGCGATAATTTAAGAGAACACGCTGATTTTAGGTCGTTGTTTCCTAAAGTTCATCAATATCTAGCAGGGACTAAGCTTTTTCCTTTAGGAGGAATTCGTTCACGTGTTTACTTTACTGACATGTTTGAAATGGCAGATGGTAAAGGTGATTATGCATTTATTCATTTTGAGTTACAGATTGGCATGGGCGTAGTTTTAGAGGATAGAAAACGGGTAGGTGAAGCCGTATTTGAATTGATTAAGCGACATTTTAATTCATTATATGAAAGCCGATTATTAGCGCTTTCTTTTCAAATGACGGAGGCTGATCCTGATTTGAGTTATAAACAAAACAATATTCATGCTTTATTTTAAAACAGGTGTTTAAAACAACCATTTAAAACAGGTGTTTAAAAACAACAATTTAAAACAAAGGAGACACAATGTTTGCAAATAAGTTAGCAAAAAAAGACATCTTGCTTTGTGCACAGGCTTTAGATCAAGCTGAACGAACAGGTGTTCCGATAGAACAATTATCGCTTCAATATCCACAGATGACGATAGAAGATGCATATGCGATTCAAGATGCTTGGGTTCAAGAAAAAATTAAAACAGGTCGCAAGATCATGGGGAGAAAATTGGATTAACCTCAAAGGCAATGCAAGCATCTTCTCAAATATCAGAGCCTGACTATGGCACTTTATTAGACGATATGCTTTTTCATGACGGCTCGGACATTCCCCTAAACCGCTTTATTGCACCAATGGTTGAGGTCGAGCTGGCATTTATTTTAGGTAAGCCATTATTTGGGGATAAAATTACGATATTTGATGTGTTAAATGCCACTGATTATGTGAGCCCCGCGCTTGAAATTATTGATGCACGTTGTCATCGGATTGATCCAATCACTAAACGTCCTCGGCGTGTTTTTGATACGATTTCAGATAATGCCGCCAATGCAGGAATTATCTTGGGCGGACGTGCTATTAACCAATGGATGTTGATTTACGGTGGGTAAGTGCCCTAATGTATCGCAATGGCGTGATTGAAGAAACAGGCGTTGCTGCGGGTGTTTTAAATCATCCAGCCAATGGGATTGTGTGGTTATGCCATAAATTTGCAAAACATAATATTGCCTTAGAGGCAGGGCAAGTTATTTTAGCGGGATCATTTACGCGCCCAGTATTAGCAAGGCATTTAGATACATTTCATGTTGATTATGGACAATTGGGCGCAATTTCGTGTCGTTTTGTTAAGGATTAAATATGCGTTTAAATCATGAATTAGATCCTAAATTAGATCATAAGCTAAATAATAAATTAAAATCCGTTTGGCAAACGCGTCAGATTGGTGTTTTTTGCAGGTATTGGACAGGCATATACCACGGAAATTCTCGCCACAGCGGGGTTTGATTTTATTTTAATTGATGGCGAACATGGTCCAAATACATTGACCACGGTTATGTCCACAATTACAAGCATTATCAGGTGTTTCAACGGGCATTATTTGAGAATTCCTGATCATGATCCGATTAAATTAAAGCAATATTTAGATATTGGCGTTCAAAATTTTTTGATGCCAATGGTTGAAAAGTGCAGAGCAGGCGCATCTACTTGTACGGGCAACGCGATATCCACCTGAAGGAGTTAGAGGGGGTTGGTACAGCAATGGCGAGGGCTGCGCGTTGGAATGCGGATGCGGATTATTTAAAAACAGCCAATGATAATATCGGTGTCATGCTACAAATTGAAACATTAAAAGGCGTTGAAAATTCGATGCAATTTTAAATGTTTCAGGTGTGGAGGTATTTTTATCGGCCCTGCTGATCTTGCTGGCGAGCATGGGATATTTAGGTCAACCAATGCATCCTGATGTACAGGCAATGATTGCCAATATTTTGCCTAAGATTCGAGCGGCTGGGAAAGTTGCGGGAATTTTTAGTGCCAATTTTGATCAAACCGTGGCTTATGAGAATTTAGGGGCACAATTTTTGGTTGTAGGGGTTGATACGTTAATCTTACGTGTTGGCGCATTAAATTTGAGAAATCAATTTAAATCAAACGCTAGCTTGGAGGGGCAGATAATCACAAATATGGCATATTAAATAAAAAATATTAAAAATAAAAAATAATAAAAATAATAAAACACATCATACAAAGGGGAAAACATCATGACAAAGCAATATGATTATATTGTTGTGGGTGCAGGCTCGGCGGGATGCGTGATCGCCCGTCGTTTAATTGATGCAGGAAAAAACAGTATTACTTTTGGAAGCTGGTCCTTCGGATCAAAATTTATTTGTAAAAATGCCTGCTACCTTTATTCGAGTACTGGGGAGTAAGCGGACTTGGTTATATCAAACCTCGCCACAAAAATATGTTAATAATCGGAAAATGTATGTGCCACAAGGTCGAACATTGGGCGGATCTAGCTCTGTTTTAAAGCGATGATTTATATTCGTGGCAATCCTGAAGATTATGCAGATTGGGAAAGGCTGGGTTTGTTCAGGTTGGGGGTATTCTGATGTGTTGCCCTATTTTATTAAATCAGAAGAAAATCAATTTTTTCAAATAAATATCATAGCAACAATGGCATATTAAAGGTAAACCATACCCGTTTTCGTCATCCATTGAGTAAGGCGTTTTTTTAAAGCGGCCCCAGGAAATTGGCATTCCTTATAATCATGATTTTAATGGGCAATCACAAGTCGGCGTTGGTTTTTATCAGACCACCTCGTTTAATGGCGAAACGGGGCAGCACATCAACCACTTATCTGAAGCCAATTCTAAAAAGTCCTGCGCTCACCGTTAAAACAGAGGTCATGGTCACCACGCTTTTATTTGGGCAGATGGATGAACGTACGCGTGTGACTGGCGTTAACTATGAGGATAATCAAGGCAAAACACATACTGCCCATGCAAAGCATGAAGTTGTTTTATGTGCGGGGGCACTTGCTAGCCCTAAAATACTGATGCTATCTGGCATTGGTGATGAAGAAAAACTTAAACAGCATGATATTTCTGTCAAGAAACATTTGGCAGGCGTGGGACAAAATTTTCAGGATCATTTGGAAATTTCAGTGTTTGCACGCACCAAGACCCAATCAGTTTTTTGGGAATGACCGAGGCATAAAAGCCCTTAAACATGGCGCACAATGGTTGTTGACCCGTACAGGATTGCTTACCTCGAATGTCGTCGAATCAGGGGGATTTGTTGATAGCACAGGCAATAACGGGCGTGCCGATTTGCAATTTCATGTGCTACCAACATTGGTAGGGGATATTGACCGATTACCGATGGCGGGGCATGGCATCCAGCATTAATCCTTGTTTTATCCGCCCTAAATCTCGCGGATCTGTGTCTTTAAATAGCGGCAATCCACATGATCCTATTTTGTTTGATGGCGGCTTTTTATCTCATCCAGATGACCTTGATGCATTGGTTCGAGGTGTAAAACTCGCACGGCAAATTCTGCGTGCGGACGCTTTACAAAAATTAGTGATAGAAGAGTTAGGACCTTCTAAAACGCAAGATCTTTCGGATGATGAGATCAAAGAATGGGTTAGAGCCAACACTAAAACGGTTTATCATCCTGCGGGCACTTGTAAAATGGGGACGGATGATATGTCTGTTGTAGATATCGAACTCAAAGTGCATGGCATAAAGGGGTTGCGCGTAGCAGATGCCTCAATCATGCCTTTATTGGTCAGTGGTAACACAAATGCCCCTTGCATCATGATCGGAGAGCGCTGTGCTGATTTTTTATTAGATGACCTTTTATTAAAGGAGGCATTATGAATATGAATACGCAATTTACGAGCTTTAAAACCAATGATCTGTTTGATTTTTCTAAAGGAATGGCAGATTGGGATCAATCATTTGAACAGTTATCAGTGGGATATTTTGAAGGATATTTCACTCGAATAGAGATGGGCGGCATAACTTTTTATAGCGAACAATCGAATCAACAAATTTATGAGCAGGGGATGACACACAAAATAATGGATGGAATTTTGCTGTTCCTTTTTCTGAATCGTTATCTGTTTTTAGGGGATATCCTGTTAAGCCTGGGCAATTGACCTGTTTGTCTTCTTTTCAATCAATTGATTTTCGGACTCCAAAATTTCTAGAGTTAATGGGTTTGAGTGTGAGCCATGACTTTTTAACCCAGTGGTCAATGGAGTCAGGCATTGATTTGTGCCAACAAAGTTTGCCCGCGGTATTTAATATTAAGCATAAACACGCACATTATTTGAAGCGGTTAATTGTAGATGTTTTGTGCCATCTCAAGCAGAACCCAAATGTGATTCATAATGAAATGTGGGTTTTGAACGTCATTCATAATATGAAAGAAATTTTATTGGATATTGTTTTTATCTTGGAGCCAGAAATACAAAAGCCAATTTATGCGCCAAGGCAGCGTGTTGTTCAAAAAGCACGAGATTATATTCATGCACATTTGAGAGATATCATTGATATTAATATGATTTGTAATGCAATTAATACATCAAGACGAACCTTGCAATATAGTTTTGAGACAATTTTAGGTATCTCTCCGCTTCAATACATCCAATCTGTTCGTTTGTATGCGGTCAGGCGTATTTTACAAAATCAAGATCAATAAAAGAACCGATGTTAAATATTGCCGCAGAATTTGGATTCTGGCAATCCCTCTCATTTCGAGATCAGTATAAAAAATGTTTAATGAGTTGCCTTCTGTAACAAGAGGTCTGTCATTGCGGGCTCGACCTGAAATTAACACCTAAAGCACACTATTATGAGCATAGGTATCTACACATTTTTATTGCAATATGTTAAAAGAAAAATTAAAACATGAGCTTTTCAAATGAACACGTCATATTCTAATTTTTGTATATCAGGGATAGATGCCGTCTTATAAAGCGGTATAAAACTATGGTTAAACAACATATTAGCCCTGCTAATCCATTATCATCAGCCATTAAAGATTTAGCGTCTACTCATACTCAATCTTTTGCAACAACTCAGGCAGTTTGGCGTTTTTTTCAAAATGATAGCGTTACATTGCCGATATTGAATGCGCCACTGATTAATTTAGCTCGGGCTACGACAACAGCGTCAAAACATGAATTTGCACTGGTTGCGCATGATTGGTCGCGATTGCCTTTTTTAGGTCATACTCGAAAAAAAAATCAACTCAAAATGTCCATAGCAAAGATGTTGGCTATGAATTCACAAAGTAGTTTATTGATCAATAGTCAGACTGGGATTCCCATTGCTCCACTATCTTCAACACTTAAAGATAGTGAAAATAGTTGGTCTACTTTGGATGTGCCAGTTGATTCGAAAGATACTCATTTAAATGCATTAACAGATGTTATTTCTACAATAGAAAGTCTCAAATTGTCTCCTAAATTAGTTCATATTATTGATAGAGAAGCTGACTCTGTTGGGGCATTTAAGAGAGTGGTCTCTCCAGAAATGGCAGTATTTAGTTAGGGGAAAAGAAGGGCGTATTGTTTTTCATGAAGGAGCTGAAAAAAAAATAAAAGATATTGCCGATGATTTGAATATGAAATTTGTTAAGCATTTGAAATACAAGAAAGATAGTGTAAAATTGAGTGTCTCAGAAACAATAGTCACATTGGCTCGTCCAGCAAAAGCTAAGCGACGCAATCCGACAACAGGTACGTGTCAAGATCTGAAAGGTGATCCGTTGCCATTACGTTTAGTTGTTGCACAATTATCTGATAATGAAGGAAAGATTTTAACAAGATGGTGTTTATTATCCAATGTGGAAAGCAATATAGATGATCGACAACTTGCACAATGGTATTACTGGCGTTGGAATATTGAATCATTTTTTAAATTAATTAAAAGTGCAGGGCATGATATTGAAGGTTGGTTGCAACAGAGTGCTCAAGCAGTGATTAAGCGGTTTTTAATTGCCTGTATGGCATGTGTGCTGGTCTGGCAGTTGCAAAATAGACAGACGGAAGAAGATATGCGGACACGCCAATTTTTAGCCCGTTTATCAGGGCGGCAACAAAAAAGAGGTCGAATGGAAAGCGCACCAGCACTGCTTGTAGGGCTTCTATTCTACTAAATACATTATCTTTGCTTGCAGAATATGATCTAGAAACACTCTCCCAAATGGCAAATGCAATATTGGGAGGGACGATAATAAATGTGTAGATACCTATGATTATGAGTGTGCTCTTTAAAGATTTTTGACAATCATCAATTATAATATTCAGGCGCATGCTTGAACGTTGGCTAAGCATCTGCCGCTGCATCAATACCTGTTGCGGGGTATGTGTGGCAGGCAATCCGACGGTTAATTCTGCATCCAACAAGACAAAATCATAGTAGAGCTGATGGGAGCTATTCCAATTTTGGTCGTCTCCTCTGTTGTGAGGATTGCTATATGATATGCTGAGTGCCAATATCTGAAACATGGATGAAAAAAGCGAAAACTTGATAGTTTTCTGAGTAACTTTAGTGCTCTGTGCACTATATAATTTACCAGTCGTTCATACAAATCACTTGGAGAGTCTTATGAAGTCTTTAACTATCAAACTTGTCTTACCCCTCATGATGTTTACATCTACCTCAGCGTTGGCGGATTCATTAACTTTATCAAGTACTGATATTACCCATGGAGAAGTAATGAGCTCCTCTCAAGAGTTTCAAGGGTTTGGTTGTAATGGTAAGAACCTTTCACCACAACTGTCATGGTCTGGGGCTCCAAAAGGGACTGAGGCTTTTGCTGTTTTTGCTTATGATCCTGATGCCCCAACGGGGAGCGGTTGGTGGCATTGGCAGGTAGTCAATATCCCTAAAGATGTCACTACTCTAGCAACAGGAGCGGGTGATACAAGTAAAAATACACTGCCTGCTGGAAGTTTCCAAATAAAAAATGACTTCGGGCAGCGGGGTTTCGGTGGCGCTTGTCCTCCTAAAGGGCATGGTATGCATCGTTATCAATTTACAGTCTATGCACTGTCCGAAAAAGTTGAATTGCCAGAAAATGCTTCAGGCGCACTTACAGGATATATGGTCAAAGCTAAGTCATTAGGCTTCAGTACTATTGAAGTTTTATATAAGCGGGATTAACTTTAAAAAATATAATGTATCAAAAATACTTCAAGTTGCTTAGGTGGTATATACCCGTCATATTTGAAGATCCTGCTTTGTTGGCAGCGCATACTCTCCCGAATTACTTACCTCATGTAAGCTCATCTGGGTTCGTACACTGGTAGCCAAAGCAGCATCTCCAAGTCTTTTAGGTATAAGTAACTTGAAGTGTTTAACAAAACTAAAGGAGGAGTATTTGTGATGATATCAGAGAACCGGCCGACAAAATTAAAATTATTAGCGATGCATGGACATGGTAGTAACAGTAGTATCACTGAGTTTGCAGTTAAGTAATTTAGATTTACCGATACAAAAATTTCAATTTGTTTACCTTAACGGTTCTATTTCTGTAAATGAACCAGGTATTGGCTTAAAGGATCTAAGTTCAGGTCCTTGGTATTCTTGGTTCAATAGCCAGGAAAAGGATGATATTTGGCTCAATACTCTTTGTGATACTCTCTACTATATCCTTAAAAACGTAGAGCAAGAAGGTCCGTTTGATGGCGTTTATGGCTTTAGTCAAGGGGCATTAGTAGCGAGTTTAGTCAATAACTTGTATCATGATCTGGCGCTTCAATCTGCACTGATATCCCGTTTTGGGGAATCTATCAAACGGCTAATACCTAAAGCCCCCCTGTTTAATATCGCTATTTTTGCCTGTGCAGCTAGTTCCATTTCGTTAGCTGAGCTTAGGGCGAAATTAGATCTACTCCCTATTCCGTCATTCCCCGACTATCAAAGCATTCATTTAATAGGGCGTGAAGACCCCTATAAGCCATGGTCAGAGTCTTTTCTTCATACTTTTGATCCGAGCAAAACTACGGTGTTGTACCTTACTGGCGGGCATGAAATTAATTCTCCCATGCAAGAGCAAGGTAACGTGTCAGACCTTATACATCAGAGTGTCTCGGAGGGGGTTGATCAGAACTACAGAGATAGTGTTCAACCTATATGGATAAAGTCCTGTGAGCTAAGTTCTAGAGCCATCATAAAAGATCTCCAGTTTGCGGATGTTAAATTGAAACTTGAAGGGTTACCAGAAACCCTCCATCAATTGCTCGCAAACTGCCCTAAAGATAAACCTTTATTTCGTTTGGCTAGGGAACAGAATGCTGATATTTTTACCTCTTATGGAGAAATGCTTCAATTTTGTTCCCAGGAGGGGAGGGGACCTTCGTAAACTTGGTGTGCAAAAGGGGGATGTCGTTGCCTATGTAGCACCAGTAGGCGGTAATGCTACAGCTGCATGCGCCTTTTTGTCCATCGCCGCACAGGCTTGTGCCGTACCTTTTTCTCCGACACTGAGCGAACCAGATGCCCTTCAGGCATTGGGGCAGTTTGATGTGAAGCATCTAGTGATGTTTACAGGGGTTACTGCTCCTGGAATCAAAGCAGCTTTTGAGAAATATGCACCGCGAATGGCGTCAAAAGTCTATCTACATTATGCCGAGCGTTCCGATAAACATTCACCTGGACTATTTAACTACCTGAATGCCGCTACGGATTTTACGTCTTTACCGCCGTTATCAAACGAACCTGCATCTCATTGCTTACTGTTACGCACATCAGGGACAACCTCGTTACCCAAAGTTGTTCCGTTAAGACAAAGAGATTTAGTTATTAAACGGCGCTATTTTGGCAGACTCTATGGGGATTAACGCAGACGATGTGACCTATAGCGTCATGCCTTTGGATCATATTGGTGGATTAAGTGCATCGATCTTATGCAGTGTCGCCGTTGGTGCAACGATTACCTGTGATGACTTTTACCAACCTGAAGCCATGGTTTAAAGCGCTATCACTGTCCAATCCACGCCCAACATGGTACTCATCTGTACCCACTATTCATAATGGTACCGTACGTTACCTTTTGGACAATGCAGAAACTTATCTCGATCAGACAGGCCGCTGGCAGGGGCATAATCTACGTATGATCCGTTCTGGGGCAGCGGATTAAAAGATGTAGATCGTCAATTGTTGACGTCAGTTTTGGATGTACGGTAGTTCCGACCTATAGCATGTCGGAACAGATGCCTATAACGCAACCAGCGAGAGCTGAAGGTTTGTGGTTGCAAAAACCCAGCGCAGTGGGGGTCCCTATCACGGTTTCACTCGCTATTGTTGACTCAACTTCTTTACGTCCTCTTCCTTTTGGGCGTGAGGGAGAAGTGGCTATTTCAGGAGAAACCCTTTTCACAGGTTACCAAAATAATCAGGATGCAAACAACCGTTCCCGTTTCCTTATCAAGTCTCCACAGAATAGTCTGTTCGACACATGGTTTCTCACAGGGGATTTGGGAGAAATGGATCACAATGGCACCTTAACCCTAAAAGGTCGGCTTAAAGAACTGATCAAAAGAGGGGAGAGAACAAATTTCGCCAGCTGAAGTCGAAGTGCTTTTGACGCAGCACAACGCGGTCAATTTGGCTGTATGTTTCGCTGTTCCTTCAGAGTTATACGGCGAAGAGGTTGGCTGTGTATTTGTTTTAGATCCTGCCTATTCAGAGCAATTTTCCTATCAAGAGATAGTTAGGGAATTGAGAACATATTTTAGGGTTCAAGGGTTGGCGTCATTTAAATTTCCAACATGTTGGAAATTAGCTTTGGATGAAGAGATACCCAGAACAGCTAGCCGTAAAGTGATGCGTAATAAAATTGTACAACAGCTGAACGTGACGGTGGGCATATCTGCAACAGCAGCATTGGTTGAGATAAACTCAAAAATCAAAAAAAAGAGTAAAATAACCGAGGGTGAGCATAAATCCACTAGCTTGTTAGGTGGTCTCTTCTCATCTAAAATAGATAAGGTGGTTTAAAGTATCAGGCAGTAAAGCTAAAGTGGACTGGCAGACGTTGGCAGGTTTTCGTTTTTTGTTGGCCTGTTATGTGATGTTTATGCACATTGGTTCTAATAGTTCTTGGCACGCCTTTTCTAATTTAAGGCAATTTCCGTGGCATGTACATACATTTTTTACTTTAGCAGGCTTCTCTTTGGCCATACTTATGCCCTCCTTGATAAAAAATAAGATGGCATTTTTTCAGCCCGAGTTGCTGTAATGTATCCCTTATATGGGCTAGCCGTTTGTTTGCCTTGGGGAATTTATTGGTGACTTGCCAATCATCAACATTCTCGCCTATTTTTTCATTGGGCACAAATCGTTGACTCTACAGTGCAATTTTGTGCAGGCACTCCTTGGATACAAAATTCTTGGTTAGCGAATGTATTGCTTACTTTGGGAATACATTTAACGGGATTACAAGCTACACCACTGTGGGGAGCATCATGGTTCATGGGATTTTATTTGTGGTTTATTTCCATGTATTTTCAGTGCCTCATTGTATTTCCATTTTTGTATAACGCACTTATAAGAACCGTGGAAAAACTAAACAACTTCTCTTACTTACGCTCTTAGGTCTTGGGCTGAATATTTTAATTATTCTTCTTTTGGTATGGCTACGCTGTCGATGCCTTGGCTATGGTTTTTTTGATGCACTAACGGGGCAGAGAGCAACGCCTTCGCAATCACAACTAGAAATAGCAGGCAAGGATAATGCTGTTATTCTCGGGTTCTACTTGTTTGCACCATTCTGGATGGTTTATTTTATTGCAGGTATGTGTGCGGCTTTTTATACGATGCTATTCGGCCTGCAGAACATGCGCGAGCCTATATCTGGGGAAGAATTGCTGATGTGATTACCTTGATATGATTGCCGTAAGTGTGATGCATATAGCGCAAGGTTATTTTCCTAGTGGCGAGGGCTGGGTTTCTGTTGAACAAAATATCTTACGCCCTGCAGCAGCAGATTCCTTGACCGACCCAGCTATCGTTAACAGAATTTGGGATAATATTTATGGACGGTTGTTTGCCCCTATCACTTGCTGTGGATTTTTGCTCTAAGTACGGGTCAAGGTATGAACTGCTCGCTTCTTTAGATTGAAACCTATCTCGCAAACATTGGCACCAACGGCATTCGCTGTTTTCTATTTCATCAAATGATTGGTCAATTATATTACTCAGTGACACGGTATGGTGAATGGTGAGTTTGGTGGAGTCATCAAAATCTTTTTATTTGGGTTTTGCCCACAACCTGTTCCTGTCGAATGGTATGAATACTTCTATATTGTGGGATTAATCGTCCTCTTTGCTAAGGCAATTCAGCCCATTGATCTTTTATTAAGACGTGCATTTGCCTATCTCAGCGGTTTTTTGGAAAGCTTATAGGTGCAACCAGTAAGAGTTCTGTAACCTATTCCGAATTGGATACTACTACACGTATTCTTGCTATCGTTTATCAGATCACAGGCATGAAGCAAAAGCAGAATGGAGTCTTGAAGAGTGTGGGCTGGTTTCTTTGGGTATTGTACAATTTACTAGTATTTTACAAACCGAATTTTCACCACCATCACATAAAATAGTATTATCAGTATCAGATATTATCTCCACGAAGGATCTTAATGAAGTTGTAATGATCGTGGAGAGCGCAATACGTGAAGAGAGTAAAAACAAGGCCCCCTCATCACATAAGCTGGGATAATGAGTTTATCAATTTAACCTGATAAGGGTATCTCCATTAATTTACTCTTAGCGTTATTGTTTTATTTTCAATCTACTGTTATATAATAATTTATTAAAAGATTGAGAATTCTATTATGGTTTATATATTTTACAACAACAAATTTTAAAAATAATTAAAACAGATTGGGTATTTGAAATCCTCTATTATTGTAGGTGCCCACATAAATATTATTGACTATGTTTAGCAGTTATAAGCTTAGTCAGTATTATTACGCAGTAACATAAACATAAACATGAAAAGGATGTATTTATGAAAAAAGTAGCGGTTATTTTGTCTGGCTGTGGTTATCTTGATGGTGCAGAGATTCGAGAGTCAGTTTTAACACTCTTAGCACTGGATCAAGAAGACGTTTCCTATAAAATTTACGCGTTAAATCAAGACCAGCACCATGTTTTTCAACCATCTCATTGGAGAGGAGTCTAAAGATGACAAAAGAAACATATTGGAAGAAGCTGCCAGAATTGCACGTGGTAAAATAGAAGATATCATCAAACTGAATACAAATGAATTTGATGCCTTAGTGTTTCCCAGGTGGCTTTGGGGTAGCAAAAAATATGTGTTCATTTGCTTTTGAGGGCAGCCTTGGAACAGTTAACGAACAAGTTCTCGACCAAATTAAAGCATTTAAAGGGGGCGAATAAACCCTATTGGTGCAATTTGTATTGCACCTGCATTTTTAGCACTTGCTATCGGCCATGATAAGCCTATTTTTGACTATTGGTACAAGCAGTGAAGTCGCCAGTGAGATAAAAAACGGGTGCTATACATAAAATTGCATCACTCAGAATGCATTGTTGATCTAGAGAATAAAATAGTTAACAACCCCGGCGTATATGACTGATGATGCAAATTATCGGATGTTTATTTGGGGATATAAAAAGCTTGTAAAGAAGGTTTTAGAGTTAGCTTAAATTTATATTAATACCACATCGAGTAGGAGGCTAGTCATTATTTGACTAGCCGTCCTCTCACCACCGAAACGTACCGTTCGGTAACGGCGATTGTAGAACTTTGATAGACATTACTTGAGCAAATCAAGTAGCAGTTTGTTTCCAAGCATATTTTCTCAAATCTAGCTTTCTTGGCTTGTTTAAGCAGCCTTGTCCTCTACTAGTAGTTCATCGCCTAGTTGTAATCCATGCCCGTCACACTTAGAATACCCAAGATCCTTGAAAGATCTTTGGGGATTTTTCGAAATTAAGAGTACTTATTTAAATGGGTATTAATGCTCAATCGACAAAGCATTAATTAAAAGGAAAAATGGAATCTGAATGACAAGTTTCGCCCAAAAAATTTACAAGAGACGAATACAGAGTTACCTTTTTATTTTTAAACCATCGATCATAAAAAAATATCTTGAATATAAAAAAGCAAAACCGCTCTTTATTCTTGTCATCGTGCAAAAAAAACGGGGTGAGATTTTAAGCTCACTTCCCAAGTGATCAATTTTTTTTTTCCCCTCAGAAAATTATCAATTTCACATGAGAATATTCCAAAAAAAAATAAAAAATCGCATTTTTAAATTGATTTTTGCCTCAAGACTTTTAGGTTTCCCCATCAATGAGTTCGACCATAAGATTGACTACTTTATTGAAATGGGGCGATAAAAAAAACTGTTTAAAGAAATTTTTATAAAATATCTGAGTGGGCACCAAAAAGAGATGCTGTCATTAAAAAAAAAAGGCTTCTGTACTACTTTATTATTTGGATATAAAAGGTCGCATCTATGATAGGACGCTCTAAAATTAACCAAAAAATACAGGATCTTTTGATTAAAAGTAATTTTAGCGAGAAAACACAGCTAAAATATGTGAGGCATTAGAAATGATCAATCGACTTACGCCGTAAGTTTAAATAAAAAAATCAATTTTAAAGAAATAAAAGATAGAGCACGGTTAGGTCTTTTTTGCATTTTTTGCAAAAACAAAAATCAATCATTTAAATTTCTAAAAATGTGGTTATCAATTTTAAATCCCGTTTTCCCCCCAGAACTTTAAAAGTCGTTTTGGATTAAAGCCCTCTGAGCTTAGAAAAAAAAAGCAACCGCTTTAAAAAACGTCTTTTTAAAGATAACTTAACACACCCCCCATTAATATATTCGGGCTCACCTGCAATTTTCACTTTGGGTTTGGGAGATTCCGTGTCAAACACGGAATAACGGGTTTTGGGGCAGTATCCCCAAACTAAAAAAAACTTTTAAAACTTATATTAGGTTGAGCATAGGATAATGAATGCTCTTTTAACAGCATTTAAAAAAGTACTTTGAAAAAAAATTTTGGTTACAGTACGCTTTTGTTACTTTGAGCAAAACATTGGGATGCGATTTTGTACGGCAATACAACAAGATATTCCTTTGCATTTAAATGCCGCGCGGCCTAAGCGCTTAACAGAATTCGTGGCTGGGCGTCATTAAAAATCAAATTACTGGCTGCTCAGGCTGTTTTTCAAAAAATTTAAAATTGCCACCTTACACAAGTGCCTGTATGGGCCCGAGGGTTTTTTAGGTTTAATTACACACCTAAAAGGGACGCTGGGGGTGCTTTTTATCTGAATATTCTTTTTTGGGATTGGAAATTGATCTAGACATTGGCTTATAGAAACCAGTGCCAAAGAATTTGCACCTTTGATTTGTTCGAAGAGGAAATTTAAATTTCCATGCAATGTCATTGGTGCAGCTTAAAGCGCTCACACTCATTTTTTCTTTTCAAAGGAAACTTTTATAAACCTTATTAGAAAGGTATTACGCTATTTTGATTTTTTGGATGTATACACAGCTGCGAAGGGGATCAGATGTGCGGTCAGATTCATTATGTTTAAAAAAAACATTATGTACTGAAGTAAAAGGGCAATTTTTTTACAGTCATTTTATCAGGTCGTAAAAAATTGTTTTTTAAAGGGGGGTTATTTATTTTTAAAGCATCAAGATTTTAAAAGATACTTTGGTTAAGGTGAAAAAGCAGTGCAACAATCACTCTTATTTTTTTTTTAACCAGTTAAAAGCATTGCCTTCATATTTTTGGAAAAATTAGAATATAAAATTGCTAATACCGCTCATCATTGTGTAAATGTTCCGTTTTGTTTTTGGGTTTTAAAAAAATAAAGGGGGGTTATACAAATATCTATCTAAGAAAACAGACCGATTTTTATTCGCCTACTTCAGAAAATTCATTTTTGAATAAAAATGTAGATTTATATTTTTTATAATGGTTGGGTGATTTTGGCATGAGTTTTCAAAGGATTTTTTATTTTGGGAAGTCTTTATGGTCCTGTAAAAGGGGGTTTGATTGTTCCTTATTAGTGAAAAGTAAATCCATTTTATTTGGGGTGCATTTATTAAGCCGCGAGAATTCGTCGATTACATTAGTTTTAAATTTTTAACACACGTATTTATTACGGGACATGGGTTTTTTAGAAACTTCTGGGAATTAAAAAAAGCACATTGGATATGGTTCAATTTAAAATCCCCCACCTTTAAAATCCTGCTTTGTTGGCAACGCATATTCCCCCAAATCACTTCTATCAAGATTTTTTTTTGGACGTTTATTCATAATAAAGGGTGAAAAATTTTTGTAAAGTCAACATTTAAAACCCCATTGATCAAGAACCTTAAAGAACGTATCGGCTTTAAGCTATATCAAATAATCAAATAATAATCAAAAGGATACTTACTCACTTGGATAGCCCCTTTTTTATTCGTATATGGGGTTTTTATATCAATGGGAATGGTTTTGCCAAAGGCTTTTTTTTGGAATGCTCAAAAAAAGAATTTATCCCTTAGCATTAAAAGGATCTTTAGAATGACTACAAAATTTCCTACAAAGCCCAATAAGCACATCTTGGTTTTAGTCGATATATTGATATTAATATTTTTCTCATTGGCAGTGCAGTGTTATTGCGGGTTTGGTGCCAATCGATTAATATTGCCCCCTTTTTGGGGTGGTTTAATTACAGGCTATGGATTTACAGATCAAAAAGCAGGTTACATTATTGCGCAGAGCTTGCAGGAATGGGGGTTGCGACTTACCAGGTTTAATTTGGGGTAATCGCCCCGTGTGGCGAAAAAGGGTTGGCTTAGTTTAAACGTCATGACAAGTCTATCTGTTTTTTGTTTTTTAATACAAGCCGATATTTTTATTTTCTTCGGGGTTTTAAAATGGATTAGCGGGCGGGCAATTATGTCCTGATTCTACCCAAACCCTACCAAAGTAAAAATGCGGATCGAAATTTTTCTTTATGGCTTGCATCTCAATTGGTATTTGGGCAATTGGTTTTTGGGTTTTTCACCCCTTGTTCTACCTCTTTTGGGGGGGTTTAGAAGGTTTTTTTTTTGTGATGGCGGTGATTTTTTTTTTATGTTGTTCCAGCAAGTTTTTTGCCTGTGGGTTCACAGAGCATCACTCATCCGAAAAAAGCCAAGCTTCAGGTTTCTTGGTAATACGCCTATATATATTTTTGGGGACAATTTGGAATGTTACATTTTCTCTTTTTTTATTTGGGTTTAAATGGCACTTGGGATATATGGAACGTATTGGGGATGCGGCGGGAATTAATTCTCTTTCAATCGCAGGGACCCCTTTCTACCCCCTCTATTTTTGGAATTGTGGGCGCGGTTGTTGCAACAATTTTAGGCAATAAAATTGGACGTTTGCCTGTGATTTTATTTGGGATTGGTTTTCTGATTTTAGGGCTCTTTCTAATGCAAGGAACGCCTTCTGTTTTGAGCTACACAATTGCCGCATTTTTTTAAATATTCATGGACTTTATTTTTCCTTATTTTTGGCTGTGATGCGGGAAATTTGATAGAACGGGTAAATTATTGATTGTTTCAAATATTGTGTTTGGTGGCGGAATGGCGTTTAGGCCCTGCAATCAGTGCGCAGCTCATTGGTGATTCAGGTTTGCATTATGGGAGGATTATCGTGATGGCGAGGGCAGTGATGGTTGCAGTGCAATTTTATTATTCCATTGGTTGGGCCCAAACGAGAAAAACAAGATGTAACGAGGGAAAGAGATGACATAAAACGAAAAATAAAAGCGAGCATAAAAGTAAATGAAAGCTTTGGTTTTGATGACAAATCAGTTCATAACCAGCTCAAAAGTTTTTTCCTGATATCGCCGAAAAAGGGTGGAAAAAATTATGATGATTTTGCGCTTTGGGAAAACGATACAAATGCTTACCTAATACGAATCATTGGGCTGGGAAAGTCGCGTCTATTTTTTTGGATAATGACGAAATACTGGTTCTAAAATTTAACGAAAACACCCTTAGACTGGGAATATGCTAATGATTTTGGTACAGATTTTTATGAAGAGGGTTTTCACCTCGGCACTTATTATTTTTTTGATATTCAATTCTCAAAAAATCCGATGTTAAGTCTAAGCCTTGTTTTAAATGATGAAACATACCAAGCCTTGGCAGTTTTCTCTGAAATAATGGCAGATGGTGAACTTGAAAAAGGCTCACGTTTAAAACAAACATTTTTAGCTGGCATTCTACAAAATGAGAATAATACGTATTGTGGGATAGGTTTAATTCCAGCACCTTCACGCGAATTGATTGGTATCGAACTTTAAATTATATCTCCAAATCACTATTATGAACATCTTTATATCACACTCTGAGCGTTATGCATGGCAGAACTTAAAAGGCGTGCAGTTTGGGCAAGGTGACATGGATTATGCAACGTGTTATAAATTTGCAGACAATAAATATGTGTTTACCTTTAGAGAAAAAATATTCCAGTCTGTTCTGTTTTCTTTTTTGATTATGACGAAGGCGTTGTACAGGAAAGTTTTTAGGCATAGCAAAGGATGGATCACCGATGGTAACGCGTGCAGGCGCTCTGATTTATAAAATGAGCTATAACTGCTATCCAACGGGTGTCACACCAATTTAATTAAACTGGATATGGAGAACACAATGACAAAAATCAACGTATTTTATACAGATGAAAAATGTTTTTGGCATAGTACAGGATTACATGCAGGCACAATGCCTGTTGGTGGTTGGGTTCAACCGCCTTCAGGATCTGGACATGCCGAATCCCCTGATCAAAGCGTCGTTAAAAAGTTTAATAAATATATCAGGCTTAGGGGAGCACTTGCAGAATCAACTGCCCAACCGATTGATTTTGAAGATGCTTTAAGGCTACATCCTCAAGAATATCTAGAGAAGCTTAAAACAATAAGTGATGCAGGTGGCGGGATGCTCGGCGATAATGCACCTTTTGGTCCTGGAAGTTATGAGATTGCATTATATCAGCAGGTTTAGCAAAGCAAGCGGTTGTAGATGTGATCACAGGTGTTGCTAAGAATGCATATGCATTAACGCGTCCTTGTGGACATCATATGGCGGGTGATCAGCCGATGGGTTTTTGCTTTTTATCGAATATCCCGATTGCGATTGAGTCTGACAAAAGTAAGTCACGGTTTAGGCAAAGTGGCGATTATTGATTGGGATGTCATCATGGCAATGGGCATCAAGCCATTTATTATGATCGTGATGATGTTCTGACAATTTCCTTGCATCAAGAAAACTGTTTCCCACCTGGATATCGCGGAGAAGCGGATTTAGGGGAGGGTAAAGGGCTTGGATATAACATGAATATTCCCTGTTTGCAGGAAGTGGTCATGATGGTTATTTATATGCTTTTGATAAAATGATCGAGCCTGCATTGATGCGTTTTAAGCCTGATTTAATTTTTATATCCTGCGGTTTTGATGCAAATGCACTAGATCCGCTTGCAAGAATGCAATTACACAGTGATTCTTTCCGTGAGATGACACAGCGCATATTAGATCTTGCGGATGTTTTATGTGATGGTCGAGTGGTGATGGCGCATGAAGGCGGATACTCAGAAAGTTATGTTCCTTTTGCGGCTTGGCAGTTATGGAAGCTTTGGCAGCTTATCGAACAGAAGTGCAAGATCCTTTATTAGAATTTATTAAATTACAGCAACCATCAAAGCATTTTATTGATTTTCAAAGATCTGCGATTGATGATATGGTCGCTTTGCATCATTTGTAATTGCGGACTTACTTGGTCATTGCGGGGTCAAGTCCGCAATGAGTAGGATCTTCAAGTATGACGGGTATACATGTTTTTTAGTCCTCCCCTTTTTGAAGGGGGAGTTAGGGGGGTTATTAAGCGCGTCACATTAAATAATAAAAAGAGAAAATCATATGAAATTAAATTTTTTAAATAATCTCTTCCAAAATATGATATCTGGTGTAGCAGAGATTAAAGATGTCCCGCAAAATTCAGAAACACTTGTAAAACTTCTCAAACAATTACAAAATTCAAGTGGGGAAACATCTACATTAAAGCTCTCAAAACAGCTCTTAGATACATATGCAAGGCAAGATGATATTAGTAAACGTGCTTTTTTTGAAATACTTTTAACAGATTATGCGGCGGATATTTCCGCTGTAAATACGGCAATAACCAATTATCAAAGCTCGCCAAATCACGAGACTTTGTATGAAATTTTTAATAGCAGTGAACCGCTAAGACAATCCATTTTACGTAAGCTAAATATGCCACCTCGGGCGACTTATGATTTGGTGTGCATGCGGTCTGATTTATTGAAGATTTGAAAAATAATCCTAACTTTTAACATTAGACAATGATTTTATACATTTATTTCAATCATGGTTTAATCGAGGATTTTTAATATTAAGTGCAATTAATTGGCATACGCCTGCCGCAATTCTTGAAAAGATTATTCAATATGAAGCGGTTCATGAGATTAAATCATGGCAAGATTTACGCAATCGACTTCTTCCTTCTAATCGTCGTTGTTTTGGTTTTTTTCACCCTGCATTGGCTGACGAGCCACTTATTTTTGTTGAAGTTGCGCTAAGCAAAAAAATCCCAAACAAAATACACACGATTTTAAATGAACATAGTGAAAATAATGAACATAGTGAAAATATGAACGCAATGAAGAACATGATGAGATAAAAACTGACCCATCAAGCGCTAATCTATCAAACATTAATAAGTTAATAGTCAAAGGAAAGAATAAAAAAAATATTGAAAATCAATATGATACGGCTGTGTTTTATAGCATCAGTAACTGTCAATCTGGGTTGCGAGGAATTTCATTTGGAAATTTTCTCATTAAACAGGTTGTTCATGAACTACAACAAGAGAATCCTGCACTTAAAACCTTTGTCACACTTTCACCTGTTCCCAAATTTGTTGCATGGCTGTATTCAGAAGATATTCCTTTGAAATATAAGAACCACCCACCTTTTATGAACTCATTGATATAATTAAAAAAATATCACAAAAAGACATCACGTCATCCAGTTTAGGTATGTTAAATGAAAAAATCGCAGCACATTAAAACAATTAGCTGGTATATATTTATGCAAAATCAAACGCAATAAAATTGCATTTGATTCCGTGACTCATTTTCATTTAGGTAATGGTGCATCTTTATATGATATTCATTTAGATGCGAACACCAGTACTAAAGGGTTTCATGAATCATTAGGCATCATGGTTAATTATTTATATGACTTAGATAAAATTGAAAAAAATCATGAGGCATATGCAAAAAAAGGGGTCATTGCTATGAGTGATAGCGTTCTTAAAATGCTTAAAAGTGCGCCAAAATAAATAGTTGAATCAAATGATTAAGTTAAATAATTAAAAAAAGGAAATACAATGGAACTAATTGATAATAATAATTATTTATTTTCACATTTTCAATGCAATTTATACAACAAAAGAAAAACCCTTTTTATAAACTATTTAGGTGAAGGGTTATAGCTAGCAGAGCGAAAAACATTTTCGGGAAAATGGAGTGTTTGCACCAATATAATGTCTCAAAGGTGATGGTGTTTGGGTGCAGGGGAAAAATGTTGAAGCAATTTTTTTGTATTTAGCATGTGTCCAGCTTGGCGAAATTTATTTGCCCATAAACCCAGATACACAGAACCCGAACTCAATTATTTTATAAAATGTTTCAGAGCCAACAGTTTTCATATGTTCCATGAAAAGCATGAAATGGCGGAAAAAGGTAGAAAAGCATGTCAAGCAAAATGTCTTGACGCCGCACATAAAAGGAATTTTTTTTGAGAGATGCAAAAAGCAGACCCAAGAAAAATATCAGAAATGGACCCTGATGACGGCAGCCCTTTTATATAACAGGCACAACGGAAAACGAAAGGCGTTTTTTAACCCAGGAAAAATTTTGGGCTAATGCAAAATAAATGATTAAATTTTGGGCCCCATTACGTCAGATGTTTTTTAATCCCATGCTTTCCCAATTTTCATACACAGGGTTTTTGTTGCCTTTAAGTGTCCATCATATCGGCCGTCTTAATTTTTTTTTGATAAATTTAAGCCAAAACTATCTTAGTTTTTTACCAAAGGCGACGTTTTTAATGGGCTTCCCCACTTTTTATACGCGCTTATTACAGCGGAAACATCAATGCGAGATTGTAAAAAAATATTCCCCTCTTTATTTCGGGCTCTGCCCCAAATGACAAAGAAGTATGCGGCTTTATAAGGACCGGGCTACTATGTAGAGCGTTATGGTATACAAAAACCCATGAATACATCAAATCCATATGTGGGAAAAGCCCCCTGGCACAGTGGGTTTCCCATTTCCCGGGTGTAATTTCCCGGTGACTGATATCAAAAAAGGTCATTTTTAAAAAGGGGCCCGAAATCGGGATTAGAGGTAAAGGTCCAATGTTTTTAGGTTTTTGGAAAATTCCCTGAAAAAACAGGAAAGAGTTCCTTTCTGATGGGTTATTTATCAGGGAGATAGGCCCAAAAATTGATGAAAATGGGATATCAGAAATCTTTTGGGGCGTGAAAAGATATGGTCACAGTGGGGATTAATGTGTATAAAAAGAAATTGAAAGTGCCTAGACAAATTGATGCGTTTGAAGAGTCGGCCTTTTTTGGTATACCTCACCCTGTTTTTGGTGAGGGGGTGATGCTCCGTTGTTTTTAAAAATCAGGTGCGATTGATCAAAGCCCCACTTGAATTTTATCATCACAACTGCTCGTTATAAAGTACAAAAAACATTATCCCCTTTGAGTAATTACCACGAAATTCAGGGGGAAAGAAAAAAAAATTTTTTGCGTGATCAAATAAATTTTGCATCAGTAAAAAAAAAATTTGTTGTTTTATACCCGTCCCCCTTTGAATATCCTGCTTTGTGAGGCATACTCCCCCAAATCACTTACCTTATGTAAGCCAAGGGGGTCGAACTTGCCCCTCACGTTTCTTAAAATTTGTGGGTTAACCCCCTTAACCCCCCCCCCTTAAAAAAGGGGGAGAACTAAAAAATTTTAGATTTGGTCTTTTTTATTAAAGGGGTTTCGTATGGGATTTAGGGTTGGATTTTTGGTTTTTTTGTATGTTAATCGTTGAAAATTGTTGGAAATTTATTTTGGCAAAATTTTGGGGCGTGAATGCAGAGTTGGAGGTTTTGGTTTTGCAATGCGCTTTTGTTTTATTCAATTTACTTATTTAAAAAAAAGAGGAATTTAAAAATAGATATAAAGCAAGGCATTACTTTTTGGGTTTGCCATGTATATTCCAATTTTGTGGTATGGGAGCGACTCAAAATGTTTTTCTTGCTTAAAAGCGGTTCATTTTAGCGTTTGTAACAGGCGATTGTTACTTTTGCAACCCCTCTTGCTGTGCCAGTTATAGCCGTATCGGTGGAAAAACCTTTCCCATTAATTTAGCGCATGTAAATCAAAAGCATATAAACCAAAAGATGTAAAAAAAAAGACGAAAGTCCGAAGCAAAAAAAAACTCTGCGCACATTTTATGATACCCTTTTCGCCCCTTAAAAACCCCACTGTTACAAGACAATAAGGAAAAATAAAAGGAGCTAGTTAAAGATTAACTAAAATAGCTTTTCACCGCATTTTCAAGTTGGGTATTAGGTATTCAAATTTGGGTCCCAAAAAGTCACTAAGGGGCGAGTTCACGGCCTGCCTTGGCAATTTTAGCGGGACTGATTTTTTCATATTTGGGGGGGGAAACTATATTCAAAATACGGGTGGGATTTCCCCAAAAAGGTCTTGGTGACATCGCAATTTTTTTAGGATTGGGGTTAATGGGCGGTGGAAGTTGCGTGGGTTTTTCGAATTTTTAAGATTGGTGTGCTGTTGACGGATTAAAAAGCGGTTACACGGATTATTTTCCTTTTTTTTCGCATTTCTATTTTCTTTTTATGCCCCCCGGGCTTTACTCGCTTTTCATTTGGATAACAGATGCAAAAGCATAAAAACGATTTGGGGTGGTGCAGCCCCCTATTCGAGGACCTGTTTCGGGTAGCATTAGGGGGCAAGCAAGAATGATTGGATTAGTATTGCCGCAGTTTTAAATTTAAGGCAATTAACAGGTTATCACGCCCCGATTTCAAAAATATAGGCTTTAAAAACCCAACTGCCCCAAATTTTAACGGCGGACAATGGGAACAACCAGTGGTGTTGCTGCGGGGTTAGCCGAACAGACCCCGCCTTGTGCCAATGGGGGAGACGGGAATTTTTACACAGGATTGGGTTTTAACAGCACCACAAATTTTTTTTTGGTTTTGGGCAATTTAAGGTGCTTTAAAAAAATTTGGCATTTATATCGCGATGTTGGTGCATTTATTTTTAAAACCCCTTTTTCAATAAGGATTTTTTTTCAAGATAATTTTTAAAAGATTAATGGGTCAAATAATGCTATCTTTTAGCATTGTCAATTTTATGAAAAATATGAAAAAATTGGTTTTATTTTCCATAATCTTTTTTTATCGCTTTTCCACGTTTCCGATGACCCTTTTCCCTTTACGAGAATAAGGGGTTAAAAAACCGTTATTGGTAACGTTTGTTGATGTTCTAGCAAAATTTATGCCTCGGTTTTTAAGCGATTAAAAATCCATCAAATGCAGGGGAAAAAAATGGAACTTTTATTGGATCGTGAAAGTGATTTGATTTACAATTTTTTCCAAACCAATATTTTTGGGGACAATTTCAATTGAATTTTTGCCTGTTCAATTTAATTAATCACGGCTTACACGTTGGGGGCAAAACCGACCACCAAGAAAAAATCTAAAAAAAGTTGCAGGCCCCGGCTTCAAAGTAGGTTTGGGTAACGCTAAAGTTCCTTTCAGGCAATTGGTTTTTTGGTTTTGTAAATTTCTTTCCAATAAAGGCGTTATTTTCTACCTTTCATTTTTCCGTAAAATTAAGCCATCCCCCTTCAGATCATATAATGGACACCCCAAAAAACCTTTGCAGACTCCTTATGGGGTGACGCTTTCATGAGCCCCTCGAGTTAAATGATTGAACCCCGATAATATTTTTTCGATAGAGCATTTAATTTTTTCCAGTTTTTTTGCATCAAATCCATATTTTTTGAGAAAGAAGAGACGATACCTTGAGTTTTTGGTAGAAATATAAAAATCCAATGGGAAAACTTTAGCGGAACAAAAAGCCAAGTTGGCGAAAATAGTATCCGAAGATTTTTGCGGTATTTTAAAGGGGCTTTCAACGCTTTTTCAGAAGCATCACAAGAACACCAATTTCCCTTTTTCCATTCATAGTTTTTTGCTTGTATGGCACCCCAAAAGAGTACAACTTCTTGGGAGAGCTTGGCGTGTTTATAAGTTTTTGAGAAGCCAATTATAGTGTGAAAAAAAACTTTTGATTTCATTTTAAATATCCTTATCAATATCTGGTTTTTTAAAATCCGGTTATTATTAATTCCAGCATCGTTTTTGGGCTATTAAGCCAGATCAGTTAGTTTTGATATTTAAGGTCAGGGGGGACTGTGAATTCAATCGAGTACGCAACCGTATCTTCAAACCCGTAACCACACATTATATTCGAATTATATTTAAAAAAAGCCGCCCGCTTTCCCTTTTTCAGAATTTTCTTTCGGAGTTTCGTTAATTTAGTTTTCGTACGGGTTTGAGAAAACAATTTTTTATCATCCAGTGAAAGATTGGGCGGTAGCGGTGTACTTCGACCAAAGGTATGTTTTTGCATTTTAACAGCTGATTCTGCGCCATACGCCATAATCCATGGTAATAGCTCAGATACCGTGTTATCAATCATATTACGGTACGTTGATTGCACTAGAGATGCAATTTGGGGGATACCCAATTTCAATTCTGATAACGTGATTGCGGCAGTGATGTGATTAGGTTCAACAGAGAGGGAGCCAATAATACTGACTGGTGACCACGGATGATTCGTGATATGCAGCCAACCTGCTTCAACCCGTAGTGCAAATTCCATACGCAAAACACCAGCTAAGACCCAATCTAACAATAAAGTTTCATCTTTTTTCTATACGTAACTTCCACAGATGAAAAATCCTGACTTGCAATATAAAAATGGCGTAATGCCTCTCGTGCGGCAACCTCACCCGGTGATTTGAATGGCAATATCAATAGGTCTTGTAAAAAGCGCCCCAAAAATTGGACAAGCAAAAGCTCTTCTGTACGTCTTCCAAAGATATTATGGTCATTAGAAAAAGTCGAAAGACCTGGGAAATTGGCTTGCACAATTGGCGCTGAATCTTGTATAGAAAATGCGAGCGTATTACCAATAAATGGAATCAGAGCCTCAAAATTATTGGCGATGGCATTGCTAGAAAAGTCGCGAATGATTGGACGTATACTGTTTTTATCAGGGAGATTAAACGCCAAGGTTGCAAACAGGAGTTTGCGTATATTTTGGTAAATGTGCATTTTTAGGCGATTGCATTCCGACCGATTCTTTTAACATATTGTAAATACTGTTATCAATCAAAGGTAAAATAAAGGTTTCCATGACTATTTTGCTGTTTCCTTCCAGATCAAACCGTATTGCAATCGGGTCAAAATATTGCTGCCAGAACTGAGAATAACGTGTGCGATATTCCGCATACGCATCTGCTTCTTGTGGTGATACTTACTGACGGGATTGTCTGACAAGCTTTTTAGCTGATCCAAAGTTCCCCATGTTTTAGAAACCGCACGTATTCCCTGTTCCAGTGTAAATTCCTCAGAGGGTGCTTCGGCTTCTGTGAGATAACCTTTTTGTTTAAGTAGTGCCAGATCAGTCGCATCTTTTCCGTGATCCAAGCGATACAATAAAGCCATTGCTGTGATGATTTCCATATTATTACGTGCAATTGCGCGGCGTATCTGACCAATTTTCACATCTGGTCCTGTTAAACGTCGGATAAAGGGATCAGAAAAATATACATAGGCGCGTGATGTAGCTTGCAATGGCAATTGATACGCCATTACTTCAAATTCAGCTAAAATGACCTAGACTTCCATCTCCTTTTTTATCAACCAACGCAAGTGACTTTTCAAGTTCAGGTTTGTGCGTTGAAATAAATAGCATATTGTTCTCGGCTTGATAAATAGAACATTTCTCCATTTGGTGATCTCAATGGAAAAATACCTGATATTTTCTGTGCAATTTTAAAGGGGGCGCTTGCATTTGGTTTCAGGCGGATCACAAAGGTTAGTTCGGTGTTATCTAAGAAAAAAACATCAGGTGCAAAAATAGCGATCTCTTCAACATTGTTGCCCGAAAACCACATTTGAACCTGCTCGAATGTCATGCCAAACTGCGCGGCATAACGATCCAGTAAGCCATAATCGGCAAAACTACCTCCCAATAAAGGAGACATACGTTGCATAGTCGTATTATTTTGATTGAAAAGCGCTGCGATTTCACGTGGTTCACGAATCAGAACTAATAAACGATCTGCTGGCACATAATTTGCCAATGAAATAAAAGTCGGCATTGATGCTGTGGGCTGCTTTTTATGTAATGTTTTTAGCATCTCTGCATACGGATGTGCGGCGATTTCAACTCCCTTGATGTTCGCAATATTATATCAGATTTATTTAAAAGAGTTTTTTCGTCATTTTTTACAAGGAGCTGTGTTTGTAATGTTTCACGGATTGCTGTTTGTCCGCCAAAAATAGACAGGCTCCCCATCATATTGTCCGTATCTTGATTGTCTTGCCAAGAAAATGACTGAATAAAATCAGGTGATTCCGCGCCATAGACGGATTGAAATTTTTGTGCCCAGATATCACGTACTAAATTAGGTATCTTTGGTTCTGTTAGCCGATACCATTGAAATAAGCGCATCTTTGCCCAATTATGGAAATCATTTACGGTTGCAGTCTGCTGTGATTTTTTAATATCTACATGTAATGTTTCAATTTGCCCTTTAGTGTTTTGTAAGGTAATAAAAACCTCACTGGCATTGGGTCTCGTAACAGCCCTGCAATCTGATATTTTCTTTTCGCAGTAAGTGATACTGAATCATAATCTGGTTCTATGGTTCGTCTTTGCTTGATTGTGAGCAAAAATAGTTATCTGAGAGATAGTTGCTGCTGCCTCAGGTTGAATAATCTGATATGAATCAGTTAACTCAACATTTGCAATCATCACAGTCAAACCAGTTCGACTGTCTTTATAGGTTGTAACCTTGCTAGGTTGAACGTCTGCATATACTGGCGGATAGATTAATAAATATGCCAAAAATGTAGTCAAGGCTGTTTTTTTTGATAGGTTTAATGGGTTTAATGGGTTGATAGGGGGTGTAGAAAATAAACTTGATAAAATCATCACAAAAACGCTTCCTTTTATTGCATATTTTATTTCTAAATACAGCTTAAATGATTTTAAAAAATAAATGTAGCAGTCTTTTAACCTTGTTTATGAAGATAAATTAGTTTGTAGATAATTTTAGCCAATTTTAGTTTGAATTTTAGTTTGAATCTAAACTTGATATAAAATAGAATTATTTACATCTTATTTTCAGTATACTTATTTCAAATTTTTATTTGAATGATTAGATTGATAATTGAGTAATTAATAGAAGGTGTATTTATGAAATATCTAATTGGTTTTATTGGATTATTGTTGTTTTGGCGCTGGCAGTTTTAGCAAGTAATAATCGGCAGAAAATTCGATATCGTCCGATTGTGGTGATGATTGTTTTACAGTTTGTTTTGACCTTTTTATTATTAAATACAGGAATTGGCGGCGCATTGATTAATGGGATCGCAAATGGCTTTGGATTATTATTAAATTATGCAGGTGAGGGCGTTAAATTTGTCTTTGGTGGGCTTGCAAATGAAGGGCAATTTTCTTCTTTTTATCGGTTTTAATGCCGATTGTTTTCATTTCTGCTTTGATTGGGATCTTGCAATATTTACGAGTGCTTAATATGGTTATTCAGGCCATTGGTTTTGCTTTAAGTAAGGTAAATGGCATGGGGCGTTTGGAGTCTTATAATGCTGTTGCGTCTGCAATTTTAGGGCAAGGGGAAGTGTTTCTTTCTTTAAAAAAACAACTGGGATTATTGTCTGAAAAGCGCTTATATACTTTATGTACCTCCGCAATGTCAACGATTTCGATGTCAATCGTCGGTGCGTATATGGCGTTAATAGATCCCCGTTATGTGGTGATTGCCGTGGTATTGAATTTATTTGGCGGCTTTATCATTGTCTCTTTAATTAATCCCTATGAAGTGTCCGCAGAGGAAGAGTTTTAGAAATTGTACACGGGGAAAAACAAAGTTTTTTTGAAGTGTTAGGTGAATATATTTTAGATGGCTTTAAAGTTGCGGTGATTGTGGGTGCGATGCTGATTGGTTTTATTGCGCTAATTACCATGGTGAATGCATATTTACGGCGATATTTGATATAACATTCCAACATTTTCTAGGAAAGTTTTTTGCCCCCCTTGCTTTTCTCAGTGGCGTTCCTTGGAGTGAATCCGTGGATGCAGGGAGTTTAATGGCACTTAAATTGGTGACCAATGAGTTTGTTGCCATGGAGCAATTATCACGAACCAGTGAGATGTTTTCTGAACGAACATTGGCAATTGTCTCTGTATTTTAGTGTCATTTGCAAATTTTTCATCGATAGGAATTATTTGTGGTGCGCTGAAGGCACTGGATGCTAGGCAAGGAAATGTTGCTTCTCGTTTTGGTCTAAAATTATTATATGGCGCATCTTTGGTGAGTTTTTTAAGTGCGACAATTGTTGGATTGTTTTTTTAAATATTTAAACCTTTGGGGGAAGGTTGGATGGGGGGTATCCCTGCTGGGTACTTACAGCTTTTTTATAAATTTAGGTGAAATTAAAATGAGAATGGTCGATATTATTTCCAATAAACGTGACGGTAAAGCTTTAAGTCAGGCAGAAATACAGTTTTCATCGAAGAGTATACCAACGGAAAGATCCCTGATTATCAAGCCAGTGCTTTGGCAATGGCGATTTATTTTCAAGATATGAATGATCAAGAACGAGCCGATTTAACGATGGCAATGGCACATTCAGGTGAAACCATTGATTTATCTTCGATTGCAGGGATTAAAGTCGATAAGCATTCAACTGGCGGTGTCGGCGATACCACAACCCTAGTACTTGCACCGTTGGTGGCGGCTTTAGATATTCCTGTTGCAAAAATGTCAGGACGTGGTTTGGGGCATACAGGCGGAACAATCGATAAACTAGAGGCAGTATCAGGCTTTCATGTAGAAATTGATCAAGCACAATTTGTTCATTTAGTGAATACAACTAAAATTGCAGTGATTGGACAATCTGGAGATTTAACGCCTGCGGACAAAAAACTATATGCACTAAGAGATGTGACAGGAACGGTTAATTCAATTCCCTTGATTGCAAGTTCTATTATGAGTAAAAAAAATCGCAGCAGTGCCGATGCGATTGTGCTGGATGTTAAAACAGGTGCAGGCGCATTTATGAAAACAGAAGCCGATGCGATTGCACTTGCAAAAGCCATGGTGCGCATTGGAAATAATGTGGGTCGTCATACCATGGCGGTGATTTCTGATATGTCTCAACCTTTGGACGCGCGATTGGAAATGCACTTGAGGTTCAAGAGGCGATTGATACTTTACGCGGTAAAGGTCCTGCGGACTTAACAGAATTAAGCTTAGCCTTAGGCAGCCAAATGGTGCTATTGGCTCAAAAAGCAAGAAACATTGGATGAAGCAAGAAAAATGCTTGAGGCGGTGATTCAAAATGGTCAAGCTTTGGAAAAATTTCGGGAATTTTTAAGCAATCAAGGGGGCGATGCAAGTGTTATTGATCATCCTGAACGCTTACCGCAGGCGCGATATAAATTTGAAGTACCTGCTAAATCGGCAGGACTTGTATCTGAAATCGTGGCAGATGAAATTGGCGTGGCAGCGATGCTTTTAGGCGCAGGTCGTGCAACGAAAGAAGATGAGATTGATTTAGCCGTTGGTTTAATGTTGCATAAAAAAGTTGGCGATAGAGTAGAAGTGGGGGACTCTTTAATGACCATTCATTCTAATCGGGAAAACGTGGCTCACGTCATGGAGAAAATTTATGCCAACGTTAAAATTCAGACACCGCAACAATTCCAAAATTAATTTATACCTTTGTGACAGAAGAATAGAAGAATAGAGAGGATACATGATGACAGATCTTGAATTTATTGAACTGGCTAAAAAGGCACGTGAATTTGCCTATATACCGTATTCTCATTTTGCAGTGGGCGCGGCTTTAGTGACGGATACCGATGAGGTTATTTTAGGCTGTAATGTTTGAAAATGCATCTTATGGCTTAACAAATTGTGCGGAGCGTACAGCACTTTTTAAAGCCATTTCAGATGGTAAACGCACGTTTAAAAAGCTGGTGATTATTGGTGATACTGACTCGTATATTTCGCCATGTGGCGCATGTCGCCAAGTGATTAATGAGTTTTGCGCCCCCGATATGCCGATTATTTTAGCCAATTGAAAGGCAATATACGCAAAACCAGCATTCGTGAATTATTGCCATATGCATTTGGTCCATCTGATTTGATTGATTAAGTCCGCAATGACTAAGATCTGCACATTTTTTTAGTCCTCCCCTTTATTCAGTGCGTAAACATCAGTGATTATTTCGCCATTGCCTAAATCCAGATTGATCACGGGAATAATCTGAAACAGAATTTAGAAGATGACTAAAAAAATTGAAAATATCCTTCACATAGTTTATTCCGATGGCTAATTGGGTCAATATGTGCAGGGCAACCGCCTTGGCACATCATTTTAACTGGGCATTTTTGGCACTCATTGCGAGTGCTTTTTTTCATGCCAAAATCATACTGAATGATTTGGTTACAAATTCGCTTAGATTTTTGCTACCAAAATCGCCTAGATAATGATCTGGATTCATTAAATGATCACAGGCAAATAATTGCCCTTAGTTTCAATGCTAAGATTCGTTCCGCAACGTTTCGAGTGAACACAGGTCGGGCTAACTTTCATGAAATATTGTGCAAATGCATGTTCAATATTCATAATAAATTTTTGTCCAACATGTTTTTTTATTTTCCAATGAGCATATGTATCACTTAAAAATTTACCCCAAATTTTTAGCACTTAGTTGAAAATGATTTTGTTGTGCGAGTCCTTCTAACATTAATGGCTGAAATTGTATGTAAACAATGTCCAGTGAGATTAAATGATCATAGATTTCAATTGCATGATTAGCGATAGCATCATGAACAATCACGAGGGCATTAAACTCAATTTGATGTTTTTGTAAGTAGCGAATGCCGTTTAATACTGATTGATAGCTACCTTTTGCAGGATGAGAGTGCGAGCCACGAGATAAGCGATATTGATCATGAATATAATCTGGTCCATCAATACTAACGCCGATTATAAAATCATGTTTTTTAAGAAAAACACACCATTCATCAGTGAGTAAAGTGGCGTTAGTTTGTAGGCTATTGCTTATTTTTACATCAGGAGGCGTATATTTTTTTTTGAAACTGTAGTGCTTGGGTGTAAAAATTAATCCCTGCAATCAATGGCTCGCCGCCTTGCCAAACGAAATTAATTTCTGCGCCCCTTTAGGTTGGCTTTGAATATAGTCTTTGGTTAATGTTTCTAGAAAGTGAAGATCAATTGTGCTGGGCTGATGTTTAGGTGCTTGTGGGTAATAACAATATTTGCACGCCAAGTTACAGCTTGCCCCCACAGGTTTGAGTAACAAATGAAAGGGTACAATTGCTCGTTCATGTGTATGTTCAGATACATGTTCAGGATGCGAGATCATTGTTTGTATTGTTTGTATTGTTTGTATTGTTTGTATTGTTTTCACTATTTTTTACCCACGGATTTTAGGGGTTTATTACTCACAGGATCTAGACCGATATAATTATGTAAAGCACCTTTTGATTCAATGACTAAGGTGTTTTTAGCATATTGTTCGTAATTCTTAACTAGGCGTTTTAAAACGTCAGGCTCATCTTGTGAAATATTTTTAGTTTCAGATGGATCATTTTTAAGATTAAATAATTGCCAATCTGCCATTCCTGCATTTGGAGCCATTTTAACCAAGCGTCTAATTTTCCAATCATCTTCAATAAATGCGGCTTGATTGTGAAGCTCAATTCCCAATCCTTTGCTTAAATTATAGCGTGGATGATTTGCGCTTGATTTAGATTGGGATTATTTTGGAAATAAGATGCATAACTTAAGCCAATCATCGGTAAAACGGGATGAGATTTGTAATTTAGCTCGCCCATTTTATTGGGTAAGCTTGCTTGATAAATACCCGCAATATCATATAAAGTCGGTGCGATATCATATATGGCAATGGCTTTGTTTTTAATCTGACCTTTATCTTGAATACCAGGGCCTGAAATAATTAAATTGGTGTTAATGCCGCCTTGAGCACTCGTTGTTTTATGGAGATTAGCATACGGCGCATTACTCACGTTTGCCCACTTTGGACCATATGTGATGAAAGAGCCTTTTTTGCCCATATTTTCATAACTGTCATCAAATTGTTGCCAATATTCTGGGTTGAATTATATAAGTGCGTCAATTTAGGGTTTGCACCATTGTCACCCATAAAAACAATGACTGTATTCTCGTATCGTCCTGTTTTCTTTAATGTTTCCAAAACAGTACCTATTTGATAATCCATATAAGCAATCATCGCTGCATAAACCTGCATTGATTTGGCGGCATATTTTTGATCGTCCTTGGATAAGCTATCCCAATCCCCCCGGAAATTAAGATTAGGCAATGGTGCATTTTTTGCAAGTAATCCCATTGATTTTAGGCGGTTAATTCTGGCTTCATAAACGGGTGCATATCCTTGATTATATTGATCACTGAATTTAGCAATCCATTCATCAGGTGCTTGCAAGGGATCATGCGGGGCGGTAAAAGGTAAATATGCAAAAATGGGTTGATCTTTAGGCGTATCAATAATCCATTTATTTAGCTGCTTGGCAAATGCATTACTGCTATAAAAATCAGAAGGTAATGTATCCTTATCAATCATTTTTCCGTTCAAAGTATAGTAGGTATGAAAAGCTTCTCCTGTCCCAAGCGGCATGACATCATTAAAATGACTCGCGCCCCCTCCCATAAATGCAAATGATCTATCAAATCCTCGGTCTGATGGTTTACTGCCTGCGATAAATCCCAAATGCCATTTTCCTGGCCATCATTGTTAAATAGCCTGCATCTTTAAAGCGTTCTGGCATTGTAACAACGCGATCTGTAAGCCTTAGCTCATAACCATCTACCTCCATTGTATTGTCGTACCACCACATTGCCCCCATTCCTGCTTGTTGATTACTATTGCCCGTCATTAGCATTGATCTTGCAGGGGCTGACATGGGAGAAGTGTAAAATTGACTCATCCTCACGCCTTGATCTGCGATTTCTTGCAAATTGGGCGTTGGAATTTCCCCGCCAAAGGGCGTTGTGTCTGAATATCCCATATCATCAACCAGAATCACTAAGAAATTAGGTTTACCTAATGATTTAGCATGTGCTGTTTTAGTTTCTGTATTTTGCGCCATGGCTTGTATGAAAATACTACTCATTGCAAGTGCAATTAAACTTTTTTTAATCATATTTTTCTTAATCATATTTTTCTCCTTGGGTGATTTTTTATTTTTTATTTTTTAAATTAAATCAGGTTCAAATAGATTACGTTTCATGACCAATTTCACCCAAAGTGCTGCAATGACAGAAACAATCATTAAAACAGTGCCTGCAAGGAGATAGACTGTTTTGGTCATTTCAGGTGATGGGGAATTATTAATAATCACGTATATCATGCCAAGGATGCCGATAATTTGAGGAATCGGAAAAAAGGGAGATCTAAAAGGGCGGCTTAATTCTGGATGCCGATAGCGTAAAATAATGACGTTAATATGCGCGATAATATAAGCCAATAGCCAACTGATGGATGCGGAAATTAATAGGGTAATCAGCGAGTCAGCACCCATCAACATAAATGGAAATGCGATGCTACACGCGACAAAAGCAATTGCAACCCAAGGCGTTTTAAAGCGTGAATGACATATTTTCAATTGAGGAAAGGCTTGCCCATTTTGCGCCATTCCAAAAATCATGCGAGAGACAGATGCTAATACGGTATTAACAGTGCTACAGGTTGCCGTGATTGCAATCAGGATCATTACAAATTTTGCACTAGGACCAAATACGGCAAATATATATTCTAAATGAGGCAAATTTGAGCTTGTGAGCGTTTGAACTGGGAGATATCGACTTGCACCGATAGAGAATATGACAAAAATTGTAAAGATTAAAGTTAAGGATAAAATCATCACGCGCGGAATATTTTGAGTTGGATTTTTCACCTCAAGAATCAGAGGACATATGAATTCTGCACCCACCATTAACCACATGGCAAGTGCGATCAAACCTAAGAATTCACCATTTAAAATAGAGGTCATACGCCAATCAATACCCGTTTTAATCTCGGGTAAAGGTAGGCTCCCAAAGCTAAAATTGGCCGTGATACCAACAAATAATAAGACAGCGACCATTGCAAAGGTCAATAAGTTTTGTACCTTTGCAAACACATTGTGCCCAAAATATTTAAAATAGTGAGAATAATAAGAATAGATAGGGAATGAGAGTTTGTGAATCGTGTTTGGAAAGAGTGCATCCAAAACAGCATCTAATAAGATAAGTTCTGCGCCTAAACCAAACATTGCAACAACCACATAACCTAAAAATACCGCAACAATTGCGGGAAAATGCCCCATGGTTTTTTGCGTATAAGTGGCGAGTGTTCCTGCACTTGGAAACATCAAGGCTAGTTCTGCAAAACTAAAAACATAGCATAGGGCTAGTATGAATGCGGTGAGTAAAGCAGCAAAAAAACCTAATCCTCCGATACCCATTCCTTGTAATGCAGAGATCATCGCGCCTTGCACAACAACAAGACCCATACATATGGACAGCATGGTGATAAATCCTAATTTTTTAGATGCGCTTTGAGTTGTCATAGATGCTCTCTTTTAGGGCAAGGGGACTTGACCCCGCAACGGGGGCTTTATTCGCCCCGATTACGGACTTAACTTGGTCATTGCGGAGCTGGTCATTGCGGACTTGATCCGCAATCTCAAACAGAAGGGTTACGAGATCAAGTCCGCAATGACTAAGATCTATACATATTTTTAGTCCTCCCCTTTTAAAGGGGAAGTTAGAGGGGGTTTTTAAATCAATAAGTTATGTTTTAATTATTCTTAACCTAATGGTGTTGCCGATAAAATAATTATGGTGTGAATGTCACTTCACTAACGCTTGATCAAGCGCAGATATGATTAATCAGCATGATGTGTTTCTAAAACAAGCGGTGGAGAGAGAATGATTTTAGTCCCCAAGGACGAATGAGTACACATGTTCACGTGCAGCTTGAGCAACCGCGCTTGCATAGCCATTGCTCGGATCAATCGATTCTCGGGTTTCTCGATTACTGACTAAATCAAAAGCAAGCATAAGACCTTTCCCTCGTACTTCACCAATAGGGGCAAATTTTCTGCAAAAAAGGTTGAAGACGATCAAGTAAATATTTTCCCATTTTTTCTGAATTTTGCGGTAAATTTTTTTGCTCAACGATGTTTAAGTTTGCAATGGCAGCGGCACATGCCACAGGATGACCGCCATAAGTATAGCCATGCATAACCGCGCCACTAAAATTGCTATTTTGAGTAAATGCATCTTCAATCCGTGCATTGAGTGTGACTGCACCAAGTGGAATATATCCAGATGAGATTCCTTTAGCCAAACACATCATATCGGGTTTAACGCCCCATAAACGCGAACCAAACATACTGCCCGAGCGTCCAAATCCTGTCACAATCTCATCTGCAATTAAAAGAACACCATATTTGTCACACACTTTTCTAATTAAAGGCCAATATATTTCAGGCGGTACGATTACACCGCCAGCACCTTGAATGGGTTCTGCAATAAAAGCGGCAACGGTGTCAGGACTTTGAAAGATTAATTCTCGTTCAAGCAAGTTTGCACAAATATGGGCGAGTTCTTCAGGGTCTTGAGTGAAGGGATTGCGATATAGCCAAGGGTTTTCAACATGGAAGCATCCTGGCAATAAGGGTTCATAATTGCGCCTAAATACGGTATTGCCGTTAATCGACGCGCCACCAAAATGCGTGCCGTGATAGCCTTGTTTAAGAGAAATAAACTTAGTTCGGTCTGCTTGCCCTGATACTCTCCAATATTGTCGTGCAAGTTTGAGCGCGGTTTCAATGGCATCTGATCCGCCCGAGCTAAAGATAACGCGCTTCATGTCTTCTTGTTCAGACATTTGAATGATTTTATTGGATAATTCTTCCACGCGAGGGTGTGATAAGCCATCAAAAATTTGAAAATATTCCAGTTCATTTAATTGCGCCATAATCGCATCTTTAATCTCTGTGCGATTATGACCCACATTCACATTCCAAAGCCCTGCCACCGCATCGACTAACTTATTACCTTTATCATCATACACATAACATCCATCACCTTTTACAATGCGAAGGGGAGTACGTGTTTTTCATTTCATTGGGATGGATCATGGATGCCAGAATTTTGAATCTTGATAAGATTGTGTCATGGGATTATTCCTTATTTGAGTTGTATTTATGTTTATGTTTATATTTATGTTTATGTTTATGTTTATGTTGTTTTTTATCGGTGACAAAAGAGTTTATGAGTAATCTGCCATATTGATGATCTGTGTCTAATTGGATTAAAGACAGATAATCTGTAAAGTATAATCCGCAATATAAGTTGCTAACTTTCACTAAGGCCGTCTTATCGTTGAGATCAATCGTGATTATCTTCATATCAAATGCTTCATTTGACTGTGCGGGAATAGGGGCATCTTTAAGTTTTAGAATCCATTTCATTAAGCCCAATGAATTCAAAATTACCCATAATATAACCAGAGAGCATCGCATTTGGATGGAATGCTTGATGTAAGAGATTCGTGTCAAAATTGTACATGCCTTGGAAATAGGCATTAATGGTTTTTTGTATATTATTCAAGTCGGTATTTTGCATGGCATCTCCTTAAATCTTAGAAAAAATTTATATACCTAATGTTACGCACTGCATAAAATCATCCGTAATTGCTTACTTGTCATTGCGGACTTGATCCGAAATCTCCAAAAGTACGTTTATAAATTGATGAGATTGAGGATCAATTCTTTTGGGTATTAGGCTTAACATATCTGAATTTGGCGATATAAAATGAGCGCAATTTGGCAATAAACTCAACGTACCTTTTAACTTGATCTTTAAGTAATACTATTCCCAAATAGTAATTCATTTGATATGATAATCATTATCATTAAATAGGTTAAGAAAGGTTGTCATTATGTTCGTGTGTTTATGTGCAGGAATTACGGATAAACAAATAAATAATTATTTAGATCACACTCCAAATGCAAGTTTTGAAATGATCAAATCTGAATTGGGTGTCGCATTAAATTGCGGAAAATGTTCAGAATATGTTTTAGATATGATGCCTAAAAAAGAATATTCCCCGTCAGAGCTTAATCTACAATGTTATGACTTAATGAAGGCAGAACTCGCCTAGATCTTTTGGGTATATACCCGTCATACTTGAAGATCTTGCTTTGTTGGCAGCGTACACTCTCCCGAATCACTTACCATCTGTAAGCTCATCGGTATTCGCATACTTGCCGCCTCGCAGTATCTTCAAGTCTTTTGGGTATAGCTATTTTCAAGTGCTTTTATGTGTTTATGTGTTTATGTGTTTATGTGTTTATGTGTTTATGTGTTTATGTGTTTATGTGTTTATGTAAGTATCTTTTTGTCTTGATGTCTTTGAATGGTATAAAAATATTCATATTTTTGACATATTTCAAAGGTAATATGACGTGTGTTATACCAAACACATCTGACCTAATAAAAGGAATCAATTATGAAACATAAACATAAACATAAACATAAATATGGATATATCGTTGCTTTTTCATTGATAGGGTTATTGAATATTTCTTATGCTCAAGCGGGAAAAAAAATAGAGCACAAAAAAATAGTCGTTGCACATCGTGGCGCAAGTGGTTACTTACCAGAGCATACTTTACCAGCCAAAGCGATGGCATTTGCGATGGGTGCAGATTATCTGGAACAAGATGTGGTCATGACAAAAGATAATCATTTGATCGTGCTGCATGATCATTATTTAGATCGTGTGACAGATGTAGAAACACGTTTCCCTAAGCGTCACCGTGAAGATGGTCGTTACTATGCGATTGATTTTACATTGGATGAGATTAAATCTCTTAAATTCACCGAAGCATTTGTAACGGTTGACGGGCAACAAAAACAAAAATTTCCTAATCGTTTCCCAATGTGGAAGTCTGATTTTAGAATCCATACGCTTGAAGATGAAATTGAAATGATACAAGGGATGAATCATTCAACAGGCATGGATGTTGGTATTTATGTTGAAACAAAAGCGCCTTGGTTTCATAAAAAAGAAGGTAAAGATATTTCTAAAAAAGTTTTAGAAACTCTAAAGCAGTATGGATATACCAAAAAGTCAGATAAAGCCTATTTCCAGAGTTTTGATGCACCTGATTTAATACGAGTTAAACAAGCGCTTTTACCTGAAATGGGTATGGATATTAAATTGGTACAGTTAATTACCAATACCGATGAGCATGAAACTATGGTAATTCAATCAGATGGTAGTTTAAAACCATATAGCTACGATTGGATGTTTGAGTCGGGAGCTGCTGCAAAACTTGCTGAATATGTGGATGGTATTGGACCTTGGTATCCGATGATTGTAGATCCAAGCTCAACACAAGATAATATTAAATTAACAACTTTAGCCAAAGAAGCGCATCAATATAATTTACAGATTCATCCTTATACTTTCCGTGCTGATCCAGGTCAAATCCCTTCCTATGCCAAAGATTTTAATGACTACTTAAATATTTTTTATATTGATGCCAATGTAGATGGGGTGTTCACTGACTTTACGGATAAAGCAGTGACATTTTTAAAAAATAAAAATAAAAATAAAAAATAAATTTTTGTTTGTGTAAATTGTAAATAGCATCAGATATACCCAAAAGACTTGAAGATAGTGCGAGGCGGCAAGTGTAAGAATCCCGATGAGCTTACATAAGGTAAGTGATTCGGGTGAGTGCACGATGCCAACAAAGCAGGATCTTCAAGTATGACGGGTATAAAAGGCACTCTAATATTTTATTTTAGGAGTGCCTTTTCTTTAGAGAAAATTAAGAGAAAATTAAGCAAAAAATCGTAGGTGAACTATCTCTAAGTGATTAATTTAGATATTTTAATTTTGATTTAAAATCACTCCTAAAGGTAATTGCCAATGTTTACTTATTTGTGGATTTCCATCTTCATCTTTAAATTCATAAGTATGCAAATAGACTTCTTGTTTTGCAAAGGGCACTGCTGATTTGAAGATAGGACCATCAAAGCAAAAACTGTGATATTCACCATTTTCGCCACATTTATCTACGGATTCGGGTAAGCGATCAATTAAATCTTGCGTAATAATCTCACCTATAAATGTTTGATCTAAATATTCTGAATTGCCCGTCATTAACATTGCTTTTAAGCCAGATGCTAAAAAGCGCTCAATCATATCTTCAGATGTATTTTTCCATAGAGGCTCAATTATTTTGACTCCCATTGGATGGAGGCTTGTTTCTCTATAGTTTTTTACAGACTCTAAATGAATATCACCAAATGCAAAATGTGTCACACCCAGATTTATAAATGCAGTAATTGTTGCTTGCATTGATGCTTCATATGTTGCCATATCGCGTTTATCAGGAATATACATAATCTCTATCGGAAGCCCAATATGTGCAGCTTGTAGCTCTAATAAATCGCTTGGAATACCATGTAAACTAGAACGTTTATTGGATGCATTCGCGGCAGTTAATAAGCCGACAACTTCAAATTGATCCGTATATTTAGCATCTGTTTGCATTGTATATAATGCAAGTGATGAATCTTTTCCGCCACTCCAATTTAAAATAACAGGGATTTTGGTGCAGCTTTGAATGCGTTTTATCATTTCAACGTTTATTTCAGACTTTATTTCAACGTTCACTTCAATATTCATTATATTTAGCCTTGTATTGATCCTTCATTAATCCAAAAATTAAATGCTTGGATAAGCCCAGTTTTTGGATCACCTATCCTCATTGTTTTGAAAATATTTCTTATGATTTTTTTGATAAATTTATGATAAATCTTCAAGTGCCCAGCGTGCTGTTAATCCCGTATTTGGTGGATCTATTTCTCCACGAATCAATCTCTCATGTCCTACATATGCAACCATTGCGCCATTGTCCGTGCAAAAATGAGGTCTTGGATAAAAGACGTGAATATTTTTTTCTGTAAAATGTGATTGAAATGTATCTCTAAGCATCTGATTTGCGCCAACGCCACCAGCGATAACGAGTTGATTACATTTTGTATGTGCCAATGCTCGGTCACACTTAATGCGCAATGTATCTACAATTGCCCATTGAAAACTTGCGGCTATATCAGGATAGTCGGCTAATGTATTTGCATTAATTGTATTTAATGCTTGGGTCTTTAAGCCACTAAAACTAAACATATGATCTTTACGATCTGTCATTGGTCTTGCAAAAGTAAAGCGGTTTTTATCTCCTTTTTGCGCCATTTCTGCTAAATAAGGGCCGCCAGGGTAGGGTAGACCCATTTTTTTAGCTGTTTTATCAAACGCTTCTCCTACGGCATCATCAATGGATTCACCCAATAATTCATAGTTTCCGAAAGATTTAACGTGAATTAATTGTGTGTGTCCGCCTGAAACCAATAAACCTAAAAAAGGTTCTGTAGGATGATTATCCTCAAGCATAACAGCTAATAAATGTGCTTCCATATGGTGAACGCCTAAAATTGGAACATTTAAGCCATACGCAAGACCTTTTGCATAACAGGCACCAGCCATTAAAGCGCCCATTAATCCTGGACCTCTAGTATAGGCAACGCCTTCAATATCTTTTATTTCTAATTGATTTTCAATCAGTAATGTTTGTACCAAAAAGGGAAGTTTTCGGACATGATCCCTAGACGCAAGTTCTGGTACAACGCCACCATATTCTGCGTGTAACGCAATTTGTGAATATAAGGTATGACCAATTAAGCCTTTTTGCGTGTCATATAACGCAATTGCTGTTTCATCGCATGATGTCTCTATTCCAAGTACCAACATTTTAAGCCCCTTATCTATATTATTTATACCCATCACATTCAGATTTTTTGGGTATCGCTAATAATTGATTTTTTGTAACCACTTAGTCGTATTTTATATATGACAAGTGGCTACAATTTAATACTAATTGCTTGAATAATTAGGTGCTTCTTTGGTGATAGTTACATCATGAACGTGAGATTCTCTCATTCCTGCATTAGTAATGCGGACAAATTGCGGCTTAATATGCATCTCTTCAATATCTTTGCATCCAACATAGCCCATTCCAGCGCGAATTCCGCCCATTAATTGGTGAACAATTGGCACAATAGATCCTTTATATGCAACACGTCCTTCAATGCCTTCAGGAACAAGTTTATCTGCGCTAGAACCTTCTTGGAAGTAACGATCTGAGGAACCATCACTCATCGCCCCTAAAGAGCCCATTCCACGATATGCTTTATAAGAACGACCTTGGTATAACTCAATCTCACCAGGTGCTTCATCAGTACCTGCTAATAATCCACCGATCATAATAATATTAGGGCCTGCGGCTAAAGCTTTCACCATATCACCAGAGTAGCGAATTCCGCCATCTGCAATAACAGGAATGCCCGTACCTTTGAGTGCTTCTGCTACATTTGCAATCGCACTAATTTGTGGCACACCAACACCAGCAACAATACGCGTTGTACAGATTGATCCAGGACCAATACCTACTTTTACAGCATCAGCGCCTGCTTCAACCAGTGCTTTTGCAGCAGCAGCTGTAGCAATATTACCCGCGATAATTTGAAGCTTAGGGTATTTTTGTTTGGTGATTCTAACCCGATCAATCACACCTTTTGAGTGTCCGTGAGCCGTATCAATCACAATGAGATCAACACCAGCCTCAACTAATGCAGCAATACGTTCTTCAGTTCCTGCGCCTGCACCAACTGCAGCGCCAACGATTAAACGTTCAAATTCATCTGTAACCGCATTTGGATAAGATTGTGAGCGAGAAAGATCTTTTACCGTCACTAAACCTTTTAGTTCAAACGCATCATTTATAACTAAAATACGTTCAACACGATGCGCCCGAACCAGTATACGTACCGCTTCAAATTCAAAGCCTTCTTTGACACAAATGAGTTTATCTTTTTGTGTCATGACATCTTTAACCGTTAAATGCGGTTGATTTTGAAAACGCATATCACGGTTTGTAATTAATCCAACTAGCTGTTTACCCTCAACAACAGGTGCAGATGAGATGCCGTGTGTTGTCATTAAATTACGAACAGCCACTAAAGTTTCATCAGGAGATACGGTAACAGGGTCAGTAATGACACCACTTTCAAACTTTTTGACGCGACGTACTTCATTTGCTTGCTGTGCAATTGTTAAATTTTTATGAATAATCCCCATTCCACCTTGTTGTGCCATAGCAATAGCCAAGCTACTTTCTGTCACTGTATCCATAGCAGCTGATAAAAGGGGAATGTTTAATTGTATTTTCTTAGTAAGCGATGTTTTTAATGAGACCTCTTTAGGCAGCACTTCAGAGTAGTCAGGCATTAATAAAACATCATCAAATGTTAAAGCTGTTTCCATAATACGTAGCATGATTTGATCCTTTTTTTATGACTAAATATAAATTCTAAATATATGTGAGTTTTATGGTTTTTCGAGTTTTTTTGAGATTTTATGAGTTCAGGCAAGCTATAAAAAATCCCGCTCGCTGCGGGATTTTAGGTTTTAACCTTCATTATGTTGTTTTAAACTGTCCAAAGCGCATGAGTTTTTGATATCTCTGCTCAAGTCGTTCCTCAACGGATAAGGCGCTCAGCTCATCAAGATGTTTAATTATCATTTTTTTAAGTGATGCGGCAACTTGTTTTGGATCACGATGTGCACCGCCTTTGGGCTCCACGACGATATCATCAATTAAATTAAGCGATTTAATGCGATCAGATGTAATGCCCATTGCAGCTGCGGCATCAGATGCTTTATCTGCACTTTTCCATAAAATTGAAGCACAACCTTCAGGAGAAATAACAGAATATGTTGCGTATTGCAGCATCATAACGCGATCACCAACACCAATTGCTAGCGCACCACCAGATCCACCTTCCCCAATCACTGTGCAGATAATAGGCACTTTTAATTTACTCATTTCCAGTAAATTCGTTGCAATTGCTTCACTTTGACCGCGTTCTTCAGCACCAATTCCAGGGTACGCGCCAGGCGTATCAATGAACGTAATAATGGGCATGTTAAAACGCTCTGCCATTTTCATTAAACGCAATGCTTTACGATAACCTTCTGGGCGCGGCATACCAAAATTCCGACGTATTTTTTCTTTTGTATCTCGCCCTTTTTGATGCCCAATAATCATTACAGGCCTTCCATCAATACGTGCTAGACCACCTACAATTGCATAGTCATCTGCATATGCACGATCGCCATGTAGCTCTTGAAAGTCTTCAGCGAGATTAGAAATAAATCAAATGTATAAGGTCTTAATGGGTGGCGTGCAATTTGTGAGATTTGCCAAGGCGTTAACTTATTAAAGATAGAATCTGTTAGTGCTTTTGCTTTTGTTTCAAGGCGTATTAGCTCATCCGCGATATTAAGATCTGTATCTGCTGCTAATTTACGAAGTTCTGCAACCTTAGCATCCAGTTCCTCTATTTGCGCTTCAAACGGTAAGTAGTTTTGATTCAAAATAACACCTCATAAGAATCCATAAAATATAATCATTAATATTGTGTAGAAGAAGGACGCAGTCTGCATTTCTCCGCGCAACTTCCTAAATTAAAGTATAAATATTGGCGTGTTGCAATTAGCTATACCCAAAAGACTTTCAAGTATGACGAGTATAATCATCATTAAATATATAAATAATAAAATTGGCGCAAATAATACAACAAATTGTCCAGTTTTAATAATTTTGTTTTTCTTTTTGAATATTATCTTTCATTGTTTCTCTGTACATGAATTTTTTTGATCAATTAATTTATGAATTTCATGCTTCAAGAAATGCAAACCAGCCTAAATAGTATATTGAATAGGGCGATTCAAAAGTGATTTAGAATCGGAGCTGTAAATTTAATTTGAAATAAAAATTACCATTTTCATGGTACAAGCTACCAAATCGATGACGTGTTGTTGAAGGAGTGTCCATCTTAATATTGTTGTAAAGATAGTTTTTAAGCGTCTCTAAATCAATGATATGGAAGCCAACATAATCACCACTTTTCTTCATTATAATTGTGCCATTTGATTGAAAATCGCCTTTCCATTTCGTACCTGCAAAAAAGCCTAATAAGATGCCAACGAGCAAGTTTTTTATTTTATTTTCAAGAAAAGGTTTGTCGGGATAATTAATTTTTTCTTTTAATACACCAATATTATCTATTTGCTCAATTGCTGCACTTATTGAAGCAACTCTATCTTGATAAAAAGTAATCAATAAATGTTCTATAATCATTGGCATATCAGAATCTATCATTCTTAAGTTATAGTCCATGCATTCTTTTCAGCACCAACGAATTTAAATTCACAGCCATTATTTAGCATTAATTGAATTCTATCTTTTAGTTTAAATTTTGTGTCTATCTGATTCACTTTTTCTAAAAAACACATATCAACCTTATTTATTTTAAAAATAAAATTTGTGTTACTAGAAGCGTTTAAAAGAGTCGGTTTACTACCAAGATAGGATTTAATCCCAAAACCTTCATTTTTTTTATTTAAATTTTCAGAAACAATATCTAATAAGATGTCTGATTTTTGATTACTATTTCCCCCTTTAATTTTATTTAATTGTAATAATTCTTGTGCGTCATTAAATTCAGCAACACTGAATGTCGCGGTACTATTAATTATTTTTTCTCTAATCAGCTCTATCATATTTTTATTGATAACTGTATTTAACGGAATGCTTTTAGTGACTTGAGTTTCTTTATGCACTATTTTTATGGTTGATTCATCGATTAAAAAATAATCATGATCTAAATTGTGTGTTGTTACTTTATTAATTTTAAAGAAATAATCTTTTGGATCTAAGTTTGCATCGGCAAGGTAAATATTTTGTTCTATGAGAATTTTCATAAAAACTAATAATTCTGTCCATTCACCTTTGTTAAAAGATTGATTACTATTTTGATTACTATTTTGAGCGCTCATTAAAGTCTCCATGTAAGTTAACATGTTTTTCGCCACGGCTTGAACGGCATTAATTGCTACGCTATTGCCTAGTTGTTTCATGGCTTGTGTATTGCTCACAGGAAAGAAAAATTTTTCTGGAAATCCTTGCATTTTCCGAGCTTGAGTCGGTCCAATTTGTCTTATCAGACCATCTACTAAATAAGCGTCCCAATTTCTTCTATCAGTAATAGGCGAACCTCTACCGCCCACGCGTAACGTGAAGCCTACTTCTCTATTGCAGTCGCCTTGCCATACATCACTCATATTAAACTCTAAAGGAATGGCAGGTGGAAACTCAAAAACCTCTCATTAAAGATTCATCTCTAAAGCCAATCATAAACGTGCGTGGACGCAGCTGAGGGAGGCCATAATCTGAGGCATATATCACTTTATAATAGAAAGAGTAACCCAATTCATTTTCTATAATGTCTCTAATCGTTTTAAATGTATTACCGTTGTCATGGTTAATAATGCCACGTACATTTTCTAAGAAAAATGCTTTAGGGGATTTTTCTTTTAAAATATCAACAATATTAAAAAATAAATTACCGCGTTCTGAATCATGAAGATCATCGAATCCTCTTTTATGCCCAGCTTGGCTAAATGGCTGGCATGGAAAGCCTGCACATAAAACATCAAAGTCAGGCAAATCTCCTGGCATAACGGCTCTAATATCCTCATTAAACATGCTTTGCTCAAAAAGCTTAGGAGAAAATTCTTTTATATTATGTATGTACGTTTTTCTTGCATTTTGGTCAATTTCAGATGCGAATACGCACTCTCCACCAAGATTATGCATGGCAATATGGAATCCGCCTATCCCTGCAAATAAATCAATAAATTTAAAACTCACAACGATTACCACCTAAAAAATTCATCAATTAACTTAAATTCAAAAATTCAAAGGTTAGCACATAGTTAATTGCGAGAGAAATTTTTCGATTAAACAAAAATTATAAAAAAGTTTTGCGTTAGTGATGCGAACTCAAGTTATTTAAACTAAACGAGGAATTACAACTTGAATGCAAGAGAGCCATAATTAATTATTAAAATATTCAAGTAGGGCATCTTTCAATTGGGTTTTTTCATAATGGGTTAAAGGTTTATTTTCACTATTGGAAATAAAAAATATATCTTCTGCTCGGGCACCAAAGGTATTAATTTTAGCGTGATGCAATATAATCCCCTGTTGATTGAAAATAGATGAGATATCAGATAATAGTCCGACTTTGTCAGATGCAATTAATTCAAAAACAGTGTGCCCTTGATCCGAATCTGTACCAAATAAAACTTTAGCATCAACCCCAAAGGCCTTGCTATGTTGTGTTATGCGGTAGCTATTTGCTTTGATTGATGGGTGAACAATTGCAGATACCAGTCTGGTCTGAATTAATTTATTTGGCACAGATGAAAATGGTAGTTTAGGTCTTTTTTTATCGATATGAGTAGAAAGTTGCGCTTCAGATGTGTTTAAAATAAATAAAGAATAGCCATTTTTACACTGAATAATTTTGGCTTCTAGGATCGATAAATTTAAGCTCGATAAGCATTGTGTAATAATTTTTAAATGATGATCCGATTGATGTAGATAGATTGTAATTTCGATGATGCCATCTTTGTGTCTAACTGAAACCCAAGGTTTATTGTCATTTTTCTTTTTTAATATCATGCGAGTTATTTGAGTCAGATACTCAATTGAGTATCTTTGAAATACGCCTTCAGGCAGTTGCTTCCACGCAAAAGATATTTTCGCCTCACTTATTTTAAGTGCTTTTAGTTGAATGAGGGCATTGTCTTTTAGGTTGACTAAAAAGGTGCGCCCCTTTGCTAGAGCGCTCAAACTATCTTCATATAGTTTTTTTAGTAAATTCCGTCTCCATGCATTGAGTAATTTAGGATTAGTCGCAGATATATCAGAAATTGTGAGTACGTATAAACAGTTCAGGCGTTCTTGAGTACCAACAATATTGATAAACTGCTTGATTACTTCAGGATCGTCAATATCCTTTTTTTGGGCAACCTCACTCATAATTAAATGATTTTCAACAAGCCATACAATTAAATATGTTTCATAAGCGCTTAAATTGTGATTAATGCAAAATTTCTGGGCAATTTTTGCACCTAAAATAGCATGATTCTCAAATCGCCCTTTGCCAATATCATGTAAAAATGCAGCGAGGTAGACAATATGTTGATCCTTAACTTTCTGCATTACATCAAATCCATGCGGATTTTCATGAGCAAAGCGTGACATTGCTAATCGTCGTGTATTTCTAACACTCATAAGCGCATGTTGATCTACCGTATATGCATGAAATAAATCAAACTGCATTCTGCCACAAATTATTGCAAAATCATTAAGATAGTTTTCTAAAATACCATAACGATGTAGCTTTCTTAATGTATGTGTTAAGCCTTCACCTTTTTTCCATATCTCAATAAATGCTTTTTTTAATGTCGCATTTTGGCGGGTATCATCATTCATAAGCATTGCAAATTTACTGATATCACGTAAAGTTTCAGAATGTATACCTTTAATATTTGCATGTTCATGAAAAACTGAAAAAAGAGTAAAAATTGTGTGAGGGTATTCATTAAACGTTGATTGTGGGCGATTTTCTAAAAAACCATTTCGGCTTTGAAAATGTTCATTGATTGAAGTTGCTTCTGTATTGTGGTGGTAAAATAAAGTCTCATTTAAATGATTTAAAACAATATTACTTAAGCGATTTAAAATCGCAATTATCCGATAATAGCCTTGCATAAATGATTCTATATCGGAATTAGTTGCATGAATGGTTTGAATTTCTTGTATAGGATGAGTGTACGTCGCCAACGGAAATATGACGGGGATATATGCCTGTTTTTTTCCTTGCCAAAGAGTTATTTGTCTTTGCGCATCAAAAGATAATCGTTCATCGGCAGTTTTATGATAGATATGTAAAGCAAATCGAATAGACCATAGAAAATTACGGCATTGGCGTAACTCATCAAATTCAAATTGAGTCAGTACATTATTTTGGATTAGCCAATCTTCTCCATTCCCATCGGCATAGTGCTTCATTAGCCACGTCATGGTATGTAAGTCTCGTAGACCACCTGGACCATTTTTAATATTTGGCTCTAAATTATATAAAGCATCTTGATAATGCGTATGACGATTAATTTGCTCTTCATTTTTCGCTTTAAAAAAATGTTTTTTATCCCATAATATATTTGTATACCCAAAAGACTTGGAGATGCTGCGAGGCGGCAAGTGTACGAACCCCGATGAGCTTACATAAGGTAAGTGATTCGGGAGAGTATGCGCTACCAACAAAGCAGGATCTTCAAGTATGATGGGTATATTATCTTTGTTTGGTTTTAAACCAAAGATAGGTCCATCAATTAACTCTTTTAATTGGGAATATAATAATTGTGAACCCGCAATTAAACGTGTCTCTAATAAGCTGGTTGCAACGGATAATGTTTTAGCTTCTTCATATGTTTGTGCAAGTGTACGCACACTGTGCCCGATAGATAATTTCATATCCCATAGACTTGTAATAAATTCTGATATTTTTATTGTGATTTCATCAAATGAAATATTTGTCTCATCCTTATCATTAACCAAAATCAAAACATCTATGTCCGAATAGGGATGTAATTCACCTCGTCCATAACCGCCTACAGCAACAAGGCACAATTTTTGATTCCAATCAAATTTTGCTTGTATTGGAAGATTCTCACTATTATTTATATTTTGATTATTTTTATGCACTAAATTTTGGCTGTTCCAGAATTTTTTTAACCAGATATCAAAAAAAAGTGCACGTTCAAAAATTAGATTAGGAATATATTCAAGTTCATTTACTTTAGAATATTGTGACGCGTTTAATTTTAAGTGCTCATCTTTAAATTCAGATAATAATGACATAGATTGCCCTGTAGATTGCTTGTTAGATACATCTCAATTTATTCTAGCTTATATATCCGTCATACTTGAAGACTCTGCTTTAAATTTTTTGGGTATATTACTGTTTCCATGGCAACCCGCAATATCTGGAATAAAGGACGCATCCTGTAAACCAAAGAACCGTTAAAAGAATACAGCTACTTGCAAAAGGTACGTCCTTAAATGATTGCCAAAGGTCAATGCCCAATAAAATATAGAAAAGAGATAAGAAGCTGCACCAAGCGTGCGTATAACGCTTTCCATGAATCAAGCCTCTTACTGCAAACATCATCGGACCTAGCAATAATAATATAAGGTAAAGCCGTGGATGGGTTTTATAAATATCAAGAATTACAATGCCATATGCAATCGTAAAGAATAGCCCCAAAAAAGATAGAAGAGTGAGTTTGCGTGCAAATTTAGCTATTAAAGGCATATTGTTTTCCATTGATTTTTTACTAATAAGGATGGGGGAGAGGTAAGTGATTCGAGTGAAGATGCGCTTGATATTCAAGTCTTTTGGGTATAGATCTGGTGGTCAAATAATTTGTGCTACAATTATACGGGTGAATTAGCTAACATTACTAGATATTTGAGTTGGCAAATTATTGCTATTTATTACTATTGTAAGCCTCCATAAGTTACTTTTTTAGCAAAAAGCAATAATTAATTTCTAATAAAATTAATTATCTTTTTGTTACAAAATGTCAGTAATTGAATTAATAGAGATGACCTATTTTATCTAAATATGTGTCTCCGTCATACTTGGAGATACTGCAAGTCTTTTGGGTATATACCTTTTAAATATAACTAAAAATTCACCTTCAAATAATAATTATTACAAAGTGTTAAATATGAATTTAGTTTTGTGTTCTATCATATTGTTTGAGTATTATATTAATATATTGATTATATAAGGAATATTACAAATGAACAATCAAAATATAGTTTGCATCAAAAAATCCCGACATAAGGAATATGCGGTAATTTTGGCAATATTAGCCGTACCTATTTTGTTATGGTTTAAGGATTCAAACTCGTTAATCGCTTTATCTGTACTTAATTTATTTGCTTTAATAATTATTTTATTAAGTGCTTTTAGTGTTGTGCGTCATGCGGATGTGTTTGCACATCGTTTAGGCGAACCTTATGGTTCACTTATTTTAAGTTTATCTGTTGTATTGCTAGAAGTTAGCTTGATTTCAGCTCTGATGGCAACAGGTAAAGCATCACCAACATTAATGCGAGATACACTGTATTCATTAATGATGCTCGTAATGACAGGTTTTGTAGGTGTTTCTTTACTCATAGGGGGAAACAAATTTAAAACACAGTATATTAATCTAGCAGGTGTTACACAATATTTGACAGCAATTATTCCTCTTGCTTTTTTGGTTATTATTTTACCTGCCACATTAATAGGAAACACCTTTAGTAATGGGCAAATGATAGTTGTTGCGATTTTGTCTGCATTTTTATACGCCGTATTTTTAATCATTCAAACTAAAACGCATAAAACAATGTTCATTTATGATCACGAAGATGAGGGTGATAAGCCTGGTGATGAAGGTAAGCCATCAACACATTCAAATCTTTGGCATGGTATTTGGTTAATTATTCATTTGGTGTCAGTTGTTGTTGTGACGAAAGTAAATGCGCTGCCACTAGAGTTTTTATTGGAACGTTTAAATGCGCCAGTTGGGGTAATGGGGCTAATCGTTGCACTTTTAATATTTTCACCTGAAGGTTTAGGCGCATTGCGCGCAGTATTAGCGAATGATTTACAAAGGGCGATGAATATGTATTTTGGCTCTATTTTAGCGACTATTTCTTTAACCGTGCCTGCTGTGGTAACCATTGCATTATTGACCCAACAAGAAATTATGGTTGGTTTGAGCTTTCCAAATATTATTTTATTGGTGGCTACTTTCTTATTATGTCAATCTACTTTTGCAAGTGGGCGTACGAATAAACTAGATGGGGCAGCACACTTGGTTCTTTTTGGCGCGTACTTGATGATTCTAGTTTTATAATTTTATTTACTTAACTGTTGATTTAATTTTACAAATCATTTACATGCAGCATTATTGTGTTTACATAATGTAAGTTAATATTCACTCATAGCTTAATCTAGCTATGAGTAATGCTTTAACGGGATATTCTTATGTATTTGTATTAAATATTACCTGTTTTGCTTACATCGTAAATAAATTAAAATAGAAGGATCAAATATGAATAAGAAAACAGTATCGATTGTCAGTTTAGGGCTAATTTTAGGATTAAGCTCTCAAGCATTTAGTAAGCCTCATAACCAAGAGCATTCTGGCGGACATGGTAGAGATAATTGTATGAATCAGCTAAAGTTAACTGATGCACAAAAAAAAGAAATGTATGCATTAAAATTGGATATGAAAAAAAATGATCTAAATGTTAATGGTGATCACAGTGCAAAAATGAAAGAGCTAATGAATGGGCCTTCATTTAATGAAGAAAAAGCTAAAGAGCTCGTTAAATTAAGAGCAGATAGTCACGATTTATCGATGATCACAATGCTTAAAAAGCGCTATGAAATGCTAAAAATATTAACTCCAGAGCAGCGTGCTTCACTTGATGAGTGTCAGATTAATAAAAAAGATAATGGCTCAAATAACTCCAAACACGACAAAAATTTCAAACATAAGCATTAAAAAAACATATAAACAAAACCTACACACTAAAAAGCCCCTTTAAAAGGGCTTTTTAGTGTGTAGGTTTTGAGTTTGCATCACTTACGAAAATTTTTTTATAATTTTTGGTGATATGAAAAGATCAAGTATTAAGCTTACTAAAATTCATTGCCAATCAAAAGAGAGATCAAACGAAATACGGGAGATCGAAGTTATCGTTAGAAATTAGCAAATCAATAGAAAAGTTGAAGTGAGCACAACAATTATAAGCATACCTTTTAATAAGAGTATTTATTCAAATTTTAACATAATATACAGAATCGGAAATTGAACCTTTATAAACATCTGACGAATATGTTTTGCTTTTGAAATATTTTTATAATAAAGAATTAAAAAGGATTAAAAAAGATGGCAAAGAAATTAACATAATGAGTACTAAAGGTGGCGTTGGCAAAACCACGTTAACCGCAAATTTAGGTGCTGCATTGGCAGATCTTGGGCAACGTGTTTTATTGATTGATACCGATAAGCAGCAATCTTTATCAAAATATTATTCTCTGGTAGAAATTGCACCCAATGGGCTTAAGAAATGATTCAAATGGGTTTTGCGAACGATTGTATTAGCACAACCAATATTGAAGGCTTGGATATTATTTTAAATAATGATCCTGATGAGCATTTAAAGGCCTGGATTGCTGAATCGCCGAGCATTCATATTCATTATTTGGCATCTGCATTGGAAGGCTTAGATAGTTTATATGATGTCATTATTATTGATACCGTGGCACGAAAGGCCTTGGCGAGTTGCAAGAGATGGCAATACGCGCATCTGATCATTGCATATCGCCATTATCACCAGACTGGCTTGCAGCGAAAGAATTGCCAAATACAATTACTTTGCTAAACAAACTTGAGCCACCTAAAGGCATGGTGATTGGTCGCCCCTATTCCACCGTTACCGTTATTATTTGGGGAAACAGCGTACGACTGATAATCAAAAAGTTGTTGATAATGTATCCAATGATGATGGTCCATTATTTCAAAGTTACTTTCGACAAGCCAATGGCAAATTTGCTGTACTAAAAACAGTCGTGCCCTACAGTGCATCTTATAACAAAGCAACAGGTGCAAAAACCCCAATCCATCGCTATGAAACCAAGCGTTCAGCCCTACTTTGTCAGGTGCGGATACTATGCTGTCATTGTCTCATGAGCTATTTACCCATTTGAATGGCACGAAATTTAAGGTGATGTCCTCATGGATGATAAAACACTTAGCACATTGTTAGAGACTGGTTTTGGTTATGACAGCCAAATTGAGAAACCTTACGTCCCTGAAAAGCCTAAATTGGCATCCCCTGCTACACCGATGACAGTTAAAATCAAGATTGATGATATTCAACCGTATGATCAAAATCCACGCAGAGCACCCAATGAAAAGTTTCAAGAAATCAAAGACTCAATACGCGATATCGGCTTAGAACAGCAGATATCAATTACTAAACGACCTAATGATGATTACTACATTGTTAGATCTGGCGGAAATACACGTTTAAAGCGCTTAAAGAGCTGTATTTAGAAACAAATGATCTAAAATTTGGAATGATTGAGTGTAAATTTGTACCGTATACCAATGAATTAGATCTGCTTTCATTGCATGTGATGGAAAATGAGCAACGTGCTGCCTGTTATTCATTGATGTTTCTTTGGCTGCACAAAAATTAAAAACAATGATTGAAGAAGAGCAAGGTAAAGTGCTTAGTTTGAGGGCATTAGAAGATGCTTTAGCCATTAGGCATTGTGGGATTAAATACCTAAATTATGCCTTACCCACAACAAATAGCAAAGAGCCATTTTATACACTAAAATAAAAATAGGAGACATCATGGCAACTTTCATTTTTTGTTTAATCGCAGTTAGTGTACTAATTAGCATTGATTCAGCACTTATTCGCATTGCCTTTAATCTGCCTGATGCGGTTGTGTCTGAAGATGTGCCGGAAGAAGAGGATGCTGCATTTTTTAAGATTGATGATGAACATGAGCGTAAACAAGATGATGATTACTGGCATAATTATTACTACTATAAAGATTAAAAAAACCTGATTATTAGTCAGGTTTTTTTATGCTTTAATTTTATCTTCCAGAGATTTTTTTAGCCCCGCTAACAGCGCCTTTTCCTACTGCACCAGCAGCAGATCCACGCCTTTCCCTGCCATTCCACCCCCATCATTGCCTATTTGATTACTTGATCTGCTTGCATCATGTGATAGGTTTCTTATTTCAGAAGGTCCGCCTGCCATTGCAACCAAATACATCATAATACCTAGTACTGCTAAATACATTAATGTGCCGACCATGTAAATGATGGCGACATCGGCGAGTTTTTAATCACCGTCCACAAGTTATCGGTAAAGTGCGGTACAAGCAATAAAACCATTTCATCTGCTAATCGATCTGCAATCGCAAACACAGATGTACAAAACTTGATCACAAAGATCATCAGTAGACCTTTAATCAGTGTCATGCCTTTAAATTCGCCCATGACTAAATACAATAACCAAAGTGCATAAATCAGCATTAATAAAACAGGATGCGCAAGCGTGACAGCTGCTTTAGTGATTGCCGTTGTCATCGCTATTTTGGTCAAATCCCCGATTGAACCGCCCGGCTTGTAATAAAACTCACAAGCCCGCCACCGACCATGACCGCTTTTTGACCGCCTGATAAGACTGAATGATCTTCACGATCTAATGCCATATCATTCATGTCCTGAACCAATTTTTCTTTTTGAACATCAGTTAATCTATTATAAATACTACGCGTATAACCTTCAGGGTCTTTTTCATACTGATTAAGACTGATGAGTGCCCCCGTCATTGCTTCTTTATTTGAGCCAGTTCCCCCTGCACTTAAGCTATTTACAAATTGGGTAAAGCTCGCTTCAACCCAGAATAAGCAAGGCGATCATGCAGTCCAGCTTGTCCGTGGCTACCATTCCACCAGTCACCACACTTAACCGTATCGACACCTTTATTTTGTTGATCTAGGCTATTTGTGCCACTTGGGGTTGATGCTTGAGCGTACGGGTGATCACCCGTTTATTAGTGATGCCTAAGCACATATCTACAAATGCACCTTGTAAATCAGCTGCTTTGAAACCACCTTGTGCTCTTGGTTTAAAATTACTACACGCTTCATCCGTATAAAATATTTTATTGTAATAATCCGAGGCAGATATACGGTCTTTATCAACTTTATCGGTAAAGAAATTCCTTGATCAGGTGCTTGATGCATGGGGTGTAAAGTGATAAATCGGGAATATTGATCACCAAATTTCATGACTCCTCTGTTTGCTTCTGAAGGGTCAATTAACTGTGGTGGTTCAGGGCAAATAACTTGTGCAAGATCATACGCTGCACCGCGTTTGCCATTTTTTGGTAATGGATTGTTAAGTAACCAATCGACAGCGGTTTGATGTGTTTTAACCGCTTGTGGGTTTGGATTTAGCCAGGGCGTTAACCAATCGTAAAATGCATAATCATTCATGCGATTCACTTTAAAACCAATCCCCGTTAATGATTTTATGAAAGAGGTAATTGATTGATTAAATTGATCATACGGTTTTTTACGTTTATCTTGACTTCGCACAAATATTCATCATTTTGCAGTTATTAATGAGATAAATATTTGATTTATATAGATGGCGTTGTTTTTCTCAAAACGTTTTTGCGGCAATGGAAAAATGAAGACTATCCCATTTATTGCAAGCTACTTCTGATGCGAAAGTCATGCGTTACTTTCCCTCTTTGTTATCTAAAGAACAGAGCTTTGAGCAGGCTGAAAAGTTGAAAAGTAAAATCTCTGAAAGTGGTTGGGGATTTTGGGCTGTGGAACTAAAAAAGAAGCTAATAGCCAATAAATTTTTGATTGATCTCTCGACTAATCGCGCTCACGGCAACCCCCTATTTTTTTTTAGCAATTGAAGTTTTGGTTGATGTATCTTTCTCAAGACCGATATAATGACGTTGTTCAAGTGTTAAGTGCTTGCTCAAAAACCTTCTTTTGATAGGGAATGAATTTTGACAAGCTTAACACTTGATCTTTATCATGTTACCAAAAATTATAAAAAAAATTTTGCGTTAGTGATACGAACTCAGAATTGTTTAAAATACGGGCATACTAATTTTTATTAGTAAAATATTAATATATTTTTAAAGGAAAAAATATGAAACGTATGTTTTTATGGATTGCAACAAATATTGCAATTATGCTGGTCATTACAATTATTTTACAAGTAACAGGGCTTAATAAATCCTTGATGGGTGGCGCTTCGTGGGGGCTTTTAGGTGCATGTGCCGTGATTGGTTTTGCAGGTTCGTTGATTTCTTTATTGCTTTCTAAGACTATGGCTGTAAAAGGAATGGGCGTTCAAGTAATTAAAAACCCTCAAAATTCTCAAGAGAGATGGTTGATTGAAACTGTAGAACGTCAAGCACAATTAGCAGGTATTGGAATGCCTGATGTTGGGGTCTTTAATTCTCCAGACCCAAATGCATTTGCAACAGGTGCGAATAGAAATTCAGCTTTGGTTGCTGTGAGCGTTGGGTTATTGGAAAAAATGACTCATGATGAGGTTGAAGCTGTATTAGCGCATGAAGTTGCACATGTTGCGAATGGGGATATGGTAACAATGACATTGCTTCAAGGTGTGATTAATACATTTGTTACTTTTTTTGCTCGTATCATTGCATCTCGTTTTGCAACAGATCAAAATGGCAATATGAATCATGGTATATATTTTATAATTGTACTTGTTTTACAAATTATATTTGGAGTTTTGGCGAGTATTATTACGAGTGCATTTAGTCGTCATCGTGAATTTAGAGCTGATGAAGGCGGTGCCAACTTTTCAAGTTCGACAAAAATGATTGCAGCATTGGAGGCATTACAAAGGCAACAGGAGTCAAAAGATTTGCCAGAGGGATTGGCTGCTTTTGGTATTAGTGGAAAAATGCATTCACTATTTAGCTCTCATCCGCCGTTAGAAAAGCGTATTGCTGCGCTTAAATCTAAACAACACTTTTAATGTAAGATTTTAATTAATGTACTAAAAACCCCTTAACGTTTATTGTATAAATTATGGCGCTTCGTTATTTTTAAAGATAAATGGGTTTATACCCGTCACCTTTGAAGATCTCCTTGCAGCATCTCCAAGTCTTTTGGGTATAGTTGATTTTAATATTGGGTGAACATATTATGAGCATAAAAAAGAGCGTAACAAACGCAGCTACGAATAGTATTAAAATTTGGGATCTTCCTATAAGGCTATTTCATTGGTCCTTAGTTATATTGATTGTTATTTGCTTTGTATCAATAAAAAATCAAAATGTAACGATTCATCAGTATGCTGGTGTTGGCGTGTTAGTCCTAGTGGTGTTTAGGATTATTTGGGGATTGATTGGAAGTTCTACCGCAAAATTTAGTGACTTTATTTCATCTCCGAAAACAATTATAAAATACTTAAAAGCACAAACATCCCCTACAGAGGGTCATAATCCTTTAGGCGCGTGGATGGTTTGTTTTATTGTTATGTGCTTTATTGTTTCAAACAGGGACTGGTTTGTTTTTAGAAGATAATACATATGTTGCACAAGATAGCCCCTTAGCATCATTAATTTCAAATAGCACAAGAAGCATTTTAGGCAATATTCATCAATATGGAGAATTTATTCTATATGGTTTGATTTTTTTGCATATTTTAGCGGGGCTTGGATATTTATTAGTTAAGAGGCAAAATTTAATTAAAACAATGATTACAGGTAAGCGTTCACTTTCTGATCTTCATACAGATTCATTTGAATTAAAAAATGATCGACCAATACTTGCATTAGTACTTTTTTTGTTATTGATTATTTGTGCATACTTAGCTTTTTTCTATCCGCCGACTGCAAATGCATTCATTAATTTTTTGAGTGCTTGGGCGCGATGAGATATTATATTTTTAATCTCAATAGGTAATTGGGCAGCAGATTTAGCGTGGTTGGGTAACCAAATAGCGGATCATAGCCAAAACCATTACTGCCTTGAGCTTGTTTTAGTATTTCGCCTTCTAAGCAGCCCGCAGCGATTATCGGTGATGGATCTAAAGCATGTTTTAAATAGACCAAGACACATCGAAATCTTGCAGAGCGCATATTATCAGGCGCATTTTGCATCTGATCTAAAAGCTTTTGATTATTGGCGTAATCTGTTTTTTCAATAGAATATCGGGCGGAGTAAATACCAGGTTGACCATTTAAATAGTCAACTTCTAAGCCAGAATCATCTGCCAATGCGGGTAGGCCAGAATTTTTTGCGGCATGACGCGCTTTTAATATGGCATTTTCTATAAAGCTTAAGCCTGTTTCTTCAATATCACAGATGTTAAGTTCTGCTTGAGGGATAATTTTTATTTCAGGCCTTACTTGGCTAAATAATGTTTTAAACTCTTTCAGTTTTCCAGAATTATTGCTTGCGAGAATGATCGTTTGTTGCATATTTAATAGACCTATTTGCAGTTGGATGATTATTATTGAGGTGCATTAATAATGAGTATAGGACTTACACATTGACGGACTTTTTGAATTGTGGGTCAAGATGTAAGAACTCGTTCATAAACAGATTGTATAAATTCCTTAATTGCTTCTTTATACATATTCCAATCTGACTAACTAATTTTGCTTCCTAGTTTTAAATCTCCTGAAATACCCAACAATTTTAAGTCAGTTTCTTGCTTTCCCTCTACTTGGACGGCAGATAAAATCATCCCTTCGCTGATGCCAAATCTCATTTTCCTAGGTGCTAGATTCGCAACAACAATGACAAATGTATTTTCTAATTCAGCAGGATTTTGATAAAAACTACGAATCCCCGAGAAAATATTTCTAGTACGACCTTCTCCCAAATCAATATCAAATTGTAATAATTTATCCGAGCCTTCAACTAATGTGCAGCTAATTACCTTCCCTAAACGTAGGTCTAATTTTTCAAAATCGCCTATTGAAATATGATTTTCATCTGAATTTATTGCATTATTCAAAGAATCTGTTTCTGTATTTAATACTGCTTTTGCTTTATTTTTACTCTCACCTTTTACTTTGTTTTGATCAATATTTTTCAGTAAATTATCTGTATTGGCAGCTATCAATTTTTCAATATGTGTCATTTCAATACGCGTCATTAAATGCTGATAATCATTAATTAAGTGACCTGATTTCATCGTAGAATCAACATGTGAAAATTTTCATATCTTGAATATTTAAATAGGTTTCAACGGATTTAGCCAAAACAGGTAAGATTGGTTTTAAGTACAATGTTAATATTCTAAATGCTTCTAAATAGGCAGAACACACGCCATGAAGCTGTGTACTTTTAGTTTCATCTCTTGCCAATTCCCACGGTTTTGTCACATCAACGTGTGCATTTACTTGGTCACATAAACTTGCTATTTCTCTCATGCTGCAGCGAAATCACGGGTTTCATAGTGATTAGTAATGCTACATTTATGGGACTTTAATTCATCAATCAAATCGATTGCTTCAGAGGGAATGTCTGCCAATATATTATTGAATTTTTTGGCAATAAAGCCACTCGCACGCGCCGCAATATTAATGTATTTACCAACCAAATCAGAATTAATTCGTGCAATAAAATCTTCTAAATTTAAATCAACATCTTCGATAGCACCTGATGATTTCGCTGCAAAATAATAACGCAACCATTCTGGGTTCATTTTTGATCCAAATATGAACGAGCCGTGATAAATGTGCCACGAGACTTGCTCATTTTAGCGCCATCAACAGTTAAAAAACCATTCACAGCAAACATACTAGGCACGCGATATCCAGAAAATTCGAGCATGGCTGGCCAAAAAAGCGTATGAAAATATAAAATATCTTTACCTATAAAATGAACCATTTCTGTATTTGCGTCACGTGCTTTATTTGCATCAATAAATCTTTCTAGATCAATTGATGTGTTTTTTTCACACAGATTTTGTAGTGATGCAAAATAGCCGATTGGCGCATCAAGCCATACATAAAAATATTTATTTTGTGTATTTGGAATTGGAAAGCCAAAATATGGTGCATCTCTGGATATATCCCAATCAGATAATTTATGCTCACCTTCTGTGCCAATCCATTCTTTCATTTTATTTGCAGCTTCAGACTGTAAACGATGAGAGTTTGATAAAAAATTTCTTAAAAAATTAACACATCTTGGGTCTGATAATTTAAAGAAAAAATGTTCAGATTCTTTCATTACAGGCTTTTGACCTGAAACAACAGAATATGGATTTATCAGTTCAGTTGGCTGATATGCGGCACCACACACTTCACAATTATCGCCATATTGATCTTTTGCTTTACATTTTGGACACTCTCCTTTTACAAAGCGATCAGGCAAGAACATTTGTTTCTCTTCATCAAACAACTGTTCAATTGTGCGAGTCTCTATTAAACCTGCATCAAATAATTTAAGGTATATTTTTTCTGCAAACAACTGATTTTCTTTAGAATGTGTTGTGTAATAATTGTCAAAATCAACGTAAAAATCCTTAAAATCTGCAAAGTGATTTGCATGTGCCTTAGCAATCAAAGCTTCTGGCGTAATACCTAAAGATTCAGCTTTAAGCATAATAGGTGTGCCGTGCGTATCATCAGCACATACATAATGCACAGTATTATTCATTAGTCGTTGGAATCTAACCCAAATATCTGCCTGAACATAACCGACTAAATGCCCTAAATGAATATCACCGTTAGCATATGGAAGGGCATTGGTTACAAAAATCTCACGCGTTTGACTCATAATTAATTACTCATATAAATTGGATTGGAAATTAAGTTAATAAATAAGATAAAAATAAACTAGATTCTTTAATCTAGCGATTATATCGCAATCGACCAAATAATATTTTCAAGCTTGATGCTATTTAATAAATACATTTAAGACTACTCGGCTGGCATTAAATAACGTTAAATCGATCTACCTCACAAGATAAATTTTTCACAGAAAATAATTTCGCAACACGCATTACACTTAATATTTTTAAAAATGCTTTTTAATTACTCAATTTATTTTAATATAACGTTTTTAATCAGATAGGCAAATTATTATGTCTAATGTAACCAAGAAACAGCAGCAATTTCGGCATCATTTAAAAACAACAATACTAAGCATATGCTCATTAATTCTAATGGGTATCATTCCCGGTGCGGTCAATGAAGATTTAATTTTTAAAATTATTATTCGGCAATGGTATCCAGACTTAGTTACTAACTTTAGCCATCCAACAGAGTCTGTTGCTCATTTTTTACTGTGGGTGACACCTTTTTTAATTGGATTATTGTTGCTTGCATTCCTTACATTTAAAACAATCCGTCACTTAAAAAAAGAGCATAATTATCAATTATCTAAGTTCAAAAAAGTTGAGCCCCGTTCAATTTTACTCGGTATGCCAAATTTAACTACCTTTACAATTAAAATGATTGACAATCACTTTATTATTGAAGAGAAAGAAGCGCTAAATAATATAAATATAGGAAAAATAAGTACGGATAACTCGGATGCTAATAAGGTAAATGCAGATAGCAATATAACGACTCTTATAGATTCTCTTCTTAAAATAAACTCCCCATTGGCATCTTTCTTTATCAATATAAGAATACATTTAGGCACTCTAAAGACACTTCACTTATTTTATGAATCAACACCTTCCAATCAAAAAGAATGCAAAGAACAGATCATATTATTTGGCGACTTAATACAAATAATTCTACAAAAAAATCAAACAATTCAAATACGGATGAAAAAAATGAAAATATTGAAATAATTTTTCATCATATTCAAAAAAATACAGACATTCTCAATATTCTCAATATACTTCAAAAATCGTACAAAATCAAAGTATTATTGATATTAGTTCTGGCTCAAAAGAGTTTACAACCGCTGCCGTATTATCCACTTTGAATAATGGTGCTGAATTCTCTGATGTGAATCACTTAAATATTCCATCTCGCTATGCATTCATACATCAGTCTGTTGATTAATTACAATCTGATGTTACGCACTGAATAAATTGATTTAAAACCCTCCGCCATTGCTGACTTGACCCCGTAACGGGGCTTGATCCGCAATGACAAGGTAAGCCCGCAATGACCAAAATCTACACATTTTTTTAGTCCTCCCCCTTTTAAATGGGGAGTTAGAGGGGGGTTAAATCTGCTTTCTTATTGAGTGCGTAACATCAGTTTATAAAATACTGTTTATAAAATACTTGACTAATGTCAATCTATTAATTAACTTACCGTTCAGTACAATAATTAAAAGACGCTCAAAAATAATAAAGAAATAATAAAGAAAATAATAAAGAAAATAATAAAAATTAACCAAACTTAGAGAGGAGTTTATTATGTTGAAGAAAACTTTAAAGCCTTTATTGTATTTATCCTGCGTATCAATAACGAGCTTCGCTGCCGCTACAGAGCCTGTGCCAAATAGTTTAAAATTTGACCAACTAGGACAAGTTGCAAAACTGCCCACGCCATTACCCAATCATTGGATGATTGTCCATGACGCTGCATTTTTTCATTTTCTAGAGGGTAGATTTATTATTCTTGATCCATTAGAAAAAAATCTAAATACTCGATATAAAGGTGCAATACCTGCATCTAACATTGCGCAATTTGCGCAATCACCTCGTCGCAAAGAATTTTATGCCACTGAAATCTTTTACTCCAGAGGCGTTAGAGGCACACGAACAGATGTTATTTCTGTATATGATCAAGAAAATTTAAAATTTAAATATGAAATAATACTGCCTAAGCCTAAGCGCGCGCACAGTATGCCGCAGATCCATAGCAGCCAACTAATTGACAATGATCGTTTTTTACTTACTTTTAATCTAACCCCTGCAACATCTGTTTATGTCACCGATTTAGATAAAAAAGAAGTTGTATCTGAAATTAGCATACCTGGATGTAGCTTGATCTACCCTACAGGAAAACGTGGTTTTAGTGCTTTATGTTCAAATGGCGGGCTAATCAGTGTTGTGCTAGATGAGTCGGGTAAAGAAATTAGTAAAAAAGACTCAAATCATTTTTTAACACAGACCTAGACCCATTGTTTGAAAAACCTAGTATTTATAAGCAGATAGCTTATTTTCCGACTTTTCTTGGAGACATCCAAGCTATTGATTTTAATAATGATGTGCCTATCATTGGCGAACGTTGGTCAATGCTTAGTGAGTCCGAAAAAAAATCAGGATGGAGACCAGGTGGATGGCAACTCAATGCACTTGGAGATAATGGCAATATGTACATCATTATGCATCCCAATGGCGCAAATGGTACGCACAAAAATGGAGGTCCTGAAATCTGGGTATATGACCTTATCCAAAAGAAAAAAATACGGACTATTGCACTAAAAAATGAAGGAATATCTGTCTCTTATTTACCTGGAAAATCTGGTTTATTGGCAGTGACTAACGCTCAAATGAATGTTGATATTTATCAAGCAGAAACGGGTAAGTTTTTAAATAATCAAAGTGATTTTGGACAAGAAACACCTTTTTTAATTCATCCTGTTAAATAAACACAAGGAGGATTATAAAATGATCATTCTCATTATAAAATTATTTATTTGCTTGATTTTATTAAGAAGCGCATTACATAAAATACAAACGCCTGATTATATATACGAAGCCTTTCAAAAATTTAACATCCAAAGCATTAATACGCGTATCAATATAAACATTAGCACAATCAAATTCATTGGCATATTTGAATTGATACTCATTCCATTATGGGGTATTAGCATATTACACGAGCCTATTTCACTATTCATATTCATGCTTTTTTTAATGTACACATTATTGATTTTTAACGTCTATTGGAAAGGTCAGAAAGGAATAAATTGCGGCTGTTCAGGTCCTTTTGTACACACCGAAATCGGTTTAGGTCTATTAATGCGAAATCTAGGCTATTTGGCGCTCATTTTAATAGTTGGATTAGAAGATCAAGCTAAGCCCCTTAACTTCGATCTATTCAATTCCTTCTGGAGTTACAGCTTTGGAGCATTAATGAGCATTATTCTCTTTTTACTTTTAGCGTCATGTGAGCAGTTAATCAGTAACCGTACATTAATCAATAAAATTGAAAAATATTAAACATTCATTCCTATGAAATAAATACAAAAAATGTGCAATGAGTTAAAAATAAGGAATTAAAAATATGGATAAATACTTAGAAATCATTATGTTAGTACAAATTATCGCGCTTATTATCATGGCAATTGTACTATATGCGTTAACCCGACAAGTCGGTATTTTATTTGGAAGAATAGCCCCCGCAGGTGCTTTAACGATTAATAATCGATTAAAAGTAGGTGATCTTGCCCCCGTCATCGACACTAAAACATTGCAAATACACCGATTAAAATCGGAGGCGCTCATCCTCAAAAGCGTAATACATTACTCTTTTTTCTATCACCAACCTGTGCAATCTGCAAATCACTTTTACCGTCTATTTTGAGTGCTGAACGCCATGAAAATAATTCGACAGACGTTTTATATATCTCTGATGGAGATCAAAATCTTCATCATCCTTTTGTAGCACAGCATGGCATTACACCCAGCCAATATATTGTTTCTGAACTCGTTGGCATGAGCTATGCAATTGGGCGTTTACCATATGGCGTACTCATTGATGAACAAGGCATCATCGCATCGCTTGGGTTACTCAATACCCGTGAACACATTGATAGTTTATTTGAAGCAAAAGAGCGTAAAGTTTCAAGCTTACAAATGTATTTAAATGATCAAAAATAATAAATATAAATATAAATATAAAAATTAACACATCAAATAACACATCAAAATAGAGGATATTCTTATGAAAATTTTTGATTCATTATCAGAAAAAATAATGCGCGATGTTGCATCAAAAGGTTCTCGTAGAGGCTTTTTAAAAAACTGGGTGCGGTTATTGTTGGTGCGAGCATACCCAGTTTACCTATTGCACGAGGCGGAGATTTGAGTGGTTCACAAGCGTCTGCCAGTGGATTACAAGAAGAAGGTGATACTCAATCTTGCGACTATTGGCGCTATTGTGGTGTTGATGGATTCTTATGTAGTTGCTGTGGCGGATCTGTCACGACATGCCCACCAGGCACTGAAATGTCTCCGCTTACTTGGGTTGGTACGTGTTTGAATCCAACTGATGGTAAAAAATACCTTATTTCATACAATGATTGCTGTGGAAAAACATCGTGTGGTAGCTGTCAATGTTCACGTAATGATGATGACCGACCAATGTACCGAGCAGATAAAAATAATGACCTTAATTGGTGCTTAGGCACTAGCAGCGTTATATATAATTGTACAACGGCTTTAGTCATTGGTACGACACTTGATCAATAAGTATATTTTATAAAAACGGTACTCAACAATGACAAAAAAACCATATAACTATATGATATTTAAATTTTTTAAATTTTTTAAATTTTTTAATTTTTTTAAATTTTTTCCTAGCACATTACTCTTGTCTTTATATCTCTCTCTAAACTTGAGTCATGCTGAGAAAATAGCAGATAAAATATAGGAGAAAAAGCGTTTCAAACCTGTAAAGTTTGTCATGCCGAAACGGCTGAAGGGATTGAAGGTGCTTTTCCGCCTTTAAAAAATAGAATTATTGAAATATCGTTATTACCCAAAGGACGCGAATATTTACCCTTAGTCGTAGCCAATGGCTTAAGTGGCGCATTAGAAATTGATGATGTGCCTTATATGGGCGTTATGTCACCACATCGGGGGATTTTATCGAACTTAGAAATTGCAGAGTCACTTAATTATATTGCCACTCAATTAAGTGATCCTGATTTAAGCCGTAAATTTATAAATTATACCGAAGCAGAAATCACCGCTATTTTAGAAAAACATCCTGAAGCATCAGCGACTAACCTTATTCTAATGCGAACAGAAGTATTTTCGCCCTAATTTAAGGAAGACCAATATGCGTTCTTTAATGATGAATATCCTACTAATCTCTTGTATCTCATTTGGATATAAAAGCAATGCTGCTGCGCCGTTAAAGAACACTGATGCGCATTATAATTACATGATGTTTTGCCAAGGATGCCACGGGCCTTCTGGTGAAGGATCGAGAGGAAATGTGCCAAAATTGCAAGGATTAGTTGGATACTTTGCGCACGATAAAGCAGGGCGTAATTATCTAGCAACGGTTCCAGGTGTGATTACACCTAATTTATCTGCTAAAGAAACGGCTGATTTACTTAATTGGCTTGTCGATAATTTCGCACAAACGTCTCGTTTTTCAAGTAATAAAACGTTATTTAAATACTTCACCGAACATGAAATTATTAAATATGGACGTGATCCTGTTATCGACACCAATAAACTCGGCAATCTATTATTTTCAAAATACGCAAGCATATACCTCGTAATATTTCAGAATCTCTTGAATTTAATTATTGGATTGATACAAATTATTAACTAACTGATGTTACGCACTGAATAAAATTAATTTAAAACCCTCCGTCATTGCGGACTTGACCAAGATCTGTACATTTTTTAGTCCTCCCCCTTTTAAAAAGGGGGAGTTAGAGGGGTTTAAAATCAACTTTTATAAGATAAAAACCTGTTAACTTAATGGCGCTGTCACCTTTGGGCATTATGTTGATTAATATTCTCAAATATCATGCCAATTTGCGCTCATCAAAAGAACAACAAAATCATTACTATAAAATGATAAATCTCTTAAATAAATCTCTTAAATAAATCTCTTAAATAAATCTCTTAAATAAATCTCTTACATAATTTTTTCATCTGAATACCCTCCCCTACTATTAAACACAATAAACCAAAACCAAGGAGTTCATTATGAGTAGTATTGTCGCCACATTGCCAAGTGTCACCGCATTTATCCAAAAAGAACATGGGCATTTTATTAATGGAAAATCTGTTCCCTCAACAGGCACTGAACGTATTCAAATATATAATCCCGCCGATGGTAATATTTTAACTAGCGTTGCAAAAGGGACTCAAGCCGACCTTAATAAGCCGTGACATCTGCACATGATGCATTTACGCAAAAAAGATGGTCTGGGATGCGTCCTGCGGATCGAGAACGTATTTTGTTACAATTTACTGAATTATTAGCACAAAAATTAGAAATTTTTGCTCAAATTGAAACGCTTAACCAAGGTAAATCTATTCACTTGTCAAGAGCAGTGGAAGTCGGTGCGACGATAGAATATATGAGATATATGTCTGGCTGGGCAACTAAAATCACGGGCGAAACAATGGATGTTTCCATCAGTGTGCCGCACGGGGCAAAATATATGGCTTATACACAACGTCAGCCAATTGGCGTTGTTGCTGGAATCGCACCTTGGAATTTTCCTTTAATGATTGCAATCTGGAAGATATTTCCCGCACTTGTTGCTGGTTGCACCGTTATTTTAAAACCCTCCTCTGAAACACCGTTAACCGCATTATTATTAGCAGAAATTGCATTAGAGGCAGGCATTCCAGAAGGTGTTTTTAATGTTATTACAGGCGCTGGAAGCGTGATTGGTCAAGGATTGGCTGAACACAAATTAATTCGTAAAATCACATTCACAGGCTCAACTGAAATAGGCAAAGCTGTCGGACATGCCGCAATTGATCATATGGCACATTTTTCACTAGAACTCGGTGGTAAAAACCCCGTCATTATGCTTGATGACATTGACGTTGAAAAAGCTGTATCTGGTGCATTAATGGGGGATTATTTAACAGCGGACAAGTATGTGCCGCCGCATCACGTTTTTATGTACATCGCTCAAAATATAATCAAGTCGTTGAGGCGTTGATTGCAGCAACTAGCCAAATGAGCTTAGGGTGCGGCATGGATATGAATGCCCAAGTCAATCCCTTGGTATCTAAAAAACAACAAAATAGTGTATTAGATTATCTCTCTGCCGCCAAAAATCAAGGCGCTACCGTTCATGGTGGATTAAAACCTGATAATTCTGGATTCTATGTATCACCCGCAATTGTTACGGGCTTACAACAATCTCATACAATCGTACAAGAAGAGGTATTTGGTCCCGTACTTGCTGTTTTACCTTTTGATGATGAGAATGAAGCCATCAAAATGGCCAATGATTCTCCATACGGCTTAACAGCGAGCTTATGGACAAATAATCTCACTAAAGCAATGCAGATGATCCCTCAAATAGAAGCTGGTACGGTATGGGTGAATAGCCACATCCCTCTTGACCCTGCAATGCCATTTGGTGGCGTTAAAGAGTCTGGTATTGGACGAGAATTTGGCAAGGGCTCGGTTGAAAGTTTTACAGAGTTAAAGTCGATTTGTATTGCACATTAATTGTTTTAGCCAATCATCAGTGTTTACGTCATTGCGGACTTGATCCGCAATGACAAGATAAGAACAAAAAGAAGACCTCCCCCAGCCCCTCCACAAGAGGGGAGGTTTTTATAATACACCTTAAGTGTTTTGATTATTTTAAAAAATATCAAATATTATCATAATATAAAAGCATATATTATAAGAACTCCCCTTGCAGGATGCAGCCCTTTTGTGGATGGGCTGGAGGAAAGGTTGGATGGGGATTTTAATGCCTATTAAGTCGTTACCAAATGCATAAAAAAGGAATAAAAATGAAAATATCACGTCGTAGTTTTTTAAAAATTCAGGCTCGGCACTCGTGACAGGTGCCGTATTATCATCACCCGTTTTATCCGCATTTTCTCAAGCAGCCAAAACTAATCCTGTTAATACAATGCCTGAAATCATCACGTGGGGAGCGCGAGAACTTAGTGCAAACATCCATAGTAAACACGTATCGTGTGTTGAGGTCATGCATAGCTATCTGACTCATATTGAAAAAGTGAATCCAATTGTTAATGCGATTGTCTCATCAAACCCTTTGATCAGTGCATCAAAGAAGCAAAATATGCGGATAAATTGCTTGCAAAAGGTGAGGATAAGGGTTGGATGCACGGATACCACAAGCAATTAAAGACTTATCTAATACCAAGGATATTCTGACCTCTCAAGGATCGCCAATTTTTGCGAAAAATTATCCCAAAGAAGATAGCTTAATGGCTTCACGGATGAGAAATGCAGGGTCATTAATCATTGGAAAAACAAATACACCTGAATTTGGATTAGGATCAAATACCTATAATCAAGTATTTGGCGCGACTAAAAATGCGTATGATCCAAGTAAATGTGCAGGCGGATCAAGTGGTGGTGCAGCAGTTGCACTGGCTTTACGTATGTTACCCGTTGCCGATGGCTCGGATATGATGGGCTCTTTACGCAACCCTGCCGCCTACAATAATGTTTTTTGGATTTCGCCCAAGCCAAGGATTAGTCCCTTTGCATCCTGCTGCGGATTTTTTTCACGGGGCAATTAGGATATGAAGGACCAATGGGGCGTACGGTTGGTGATCTGGCTTGGCTATTATCAACGCAAGCGGGTTACGATGTGCGAACACCTCTATCTTTAGATAGCAATCCTGTGATGTATACACAAAATTTAGAAACAAATTTATCAGGTAAGAAAATTGCATATTTGGGCAATTTCAATGGCTATTTACCGATGGAAGCAGGTATTTTAAAACTGTGCGAAGCAGCACTTAAACAGGTGGCTCACTTTGGTATGCGAGTTGAAACGCCCAAATTAGACCTTGCACCTGAAAATATCTGGAAAACTTGGTTAGCACTAAGACATTATAGTGTCGGCAATGGTTTGAAATCATTCTATAACGATCCCAAAAAACGCATCTTATTAAAACCTGAAGCAATTTGGGAGATTGAAGGCAGTTTACAACTAAGCAGTGAGGATGTTTATAAGGCAAATGTAATGCGCGGTCAGATTTTTTCAGCCATGAATAAACTCTTCAAAGACTTTGAATACATTGCATTACCAACCGCCCAAGTATTCCCTTTTGATGTCAATTTGCATTGGCCTACCATGATCAATAATCGACCTATGGATACGTATCACAGATGGATGGAAGTAGTCGTTTTAGCTACTTTAAGTGGTTGCCCTACGCTTAATGTACCTGTTGGATTTAATGCGCAGGGCTTACCAATGGGGATGCAAATTATTGGTAAACCGCGTTCGGATTTATCTGTACTTCAATTTGGTCATGCATATGAGACTGAACAATCTTGGACAAAATCGCACATACCCGCGTTGATACGTTAAGTTAAGGCTTGAGATCCACATTCTTAAAACTATTGCGATTAAATGGCGATAGTTTAAAGTTAATCACATTTGAACGGATTGGTTGTATGGTCATTGAATGTGCTATTGGAATACTCGGCACTTGTTCATGCAAAATTACTTGGGCTTCTTTATATAGCGCAACGCGTTTCTCATGATCTACCTCTTCTCGTGCCTGCGTGACGATTTTATCGTAAGGCTCATAACACCATCTAGAATAATTTGATCCACCTTCAACAGCTGCACATGAAAACATTGTCGCCAAGAAGTTGTCAGGATCACCATTGTCGCCATTCCAACCAAGCATTAGGCTTGATGTTCACCATCTCTTGCACGTTTTAAATATTCCGCCCACTCAAAGCTTTTAATGGTTACTTTAATCCCAGCTTTAGCCCAATCAGTTTGGATCATTTCGGCCATTTTGCGTGCATTTGGGTTATATGGGCGCTGTACTGGCATTGCCCATAAATCCATTTCAAAACCTTTTTCTAAGCCAGCTTCTTTAAGCAAAGCTTTGGCTTTAGCTAAATCATATTGATAGTCTATCGTTGAATTATCATAAGACCAAATAGTTGGCGGAATTGGGTTTTTTGCAGCAATTCCAGAGCCTAAATATACGGCATCAATAATGTCTGATTTATGTATCTTGAGTTCGCATCACTAACGCAAAACTTTTTTATAATTTTTGGTGACATGAAAAGATCAAGTGTTAAGCTTGTCAAAATTCATTCCCGATCAAAAGAAGGTTTTTATGAGCAAGCACTTAACACTTGAACAACGTCATTATATCGGTCTTGAGAAAGATACATCAACCAAAAATTCAATTGCTAAAAAATTAGGGGTTGCCGTGAGCACGATTAGTCGAGAGATCAAGCGGAATACGGGAGGTCGAAACTATCGTTACAAGCAAGCAGATCAATTGGCGAAAGCACGCTATAAAACAAGCCAAAAGGATATGCATTATCAGGTAAACTACTTGATTGTGTTGTTAATTATATACAAGAAGATTGGTCTCCAGAACAGATCTCAGGCTACCTTAAGACTAAAGAAAGTGTGTCTATTCATCATGAAACGATTTATCGCTATTTGGTGAAAGATAAAGCCAATAATGGCAATCTTTACTTACACTTACGCCGGCAAGGCAAAAAGCAACGCAAGCAATATGGGTCAGGTAAAAAGGAGCAGGTATTCCAAATAGAGTAGATATTTCAGCACGTTCAGAAGAGATCAATCAGCGAGAACGGGTGGGTGATTGGGAAGCGGATACGATTATTGGTAAAAATCATCAAGGATGCATTGTCACCCTTGATGAACGTAAGACAAAATTTAGAATGGCTTTCCCTTTAAATTCAAAGCATTGTATTCCAGTTAGCAACGCAATTATTCACCTGTTAACGCCTTTTAAACAATTTGTTCACAGTATTACTTTTGATAATGGCAAGGAGTTTTGTGCCCATGAAAAAATAGATAAGCAGTTGTCATGTCAGAGTTATTTTGCAACACCTTATCACTCATGGGCATAGGTATCTACACATTTTTATTGCAATATGTTAAAAGAAAAATTAAACATGAGCTTTTCAAATGAACACATCATATTCTAATTTTTGTATATCAGGGCTAGATGCCCGTCTTATAAAGCGGTATAAAACTATGGTTAAACAACATATTAGCCCTGCTAATCCATTATCATCAGCCATTAAAGATTTAGCGTCTACTCATACTCAATCTTTTGCAACAACTCAGGCAGTTTGGCGTTTTTTTTTCAAATGATAGCGTTACATTGCCGATATTGAATGCGCCACTGATTAATTTAGCTCGGGCTACGACAACAGCGTCAAAACATGAATTTGCACTGGTTGCGCATGATTGGTCGCGATTGCCTTTTTTAGGTCATACTCGAAAAAAAATCAACTCAAAATGTCCCATAGCAAAGATGTTGGCTATGAATTACAAAGTAGTTTATTGATCAATAGTCAGACTGGGATTCCCATTGCTCCCTATCTTCAACACTTAAAGATAGTGAAAATAGTTGGTCTACTTTGGATGTGCCAGTTGATTCGAAAGATACTCATTTAAATGCATTAACAGATGTTATTTCTACAATAGAAAGTCTCAAATTGTCTCCTAAATTAGTTCATATTATTGATAGAGAAGCTGACTCTGTTGCGCATTTAAGAGAGTGGTCTCTCCAGAAATGGCAGTATTAGTTAGGGCAAAAGAAGGGCGTATTGTTTTGCATGAAGGATCTGAAAAAAAAATAAAAGATATTGCCGATGATTTGAATATGAAATTTGTTAAGCATTTGAAATACAAGAAGATAGTGTAAAATTGAGTGTCTCAGAAACAATAGTCACATTGGCTCGTCCAGCAAAAGCTAAGCGACGCAATCCGACAACAGGTACGTGTCAAGATCTGAAAGGTGATCCGTTGCCATTACGTTTAGTTGTTGCACAATTATCTGATAATGAAGGAAAGATTTTAACAAGATGGTGTTTTATTATCCAATGTGGAAAGCAATATAGATGATCGACAACTTGCACAATGGTATTACTGGCGTTGGAATATTGAATCATTTTTTAAATTAATTAAAAGTGCAGGGCATGATATTGAAGGTTGGTTGCAACAGAGTGCTCAAGCAGTGATTAAGCGGGTTTTTAATTGCCTGTATGGCATGTGTGCTGGTCTGGCAGTTGCAAAATAGACAGACGGAAGAAGATATGCGGACACGCCAATTTTTAGCCCGTTTATCAGGGCGGCAACAAAAAGAGGTCGAATGGAAAGCGCACCAGCACTGCTTGTAGGGCTTTCTATTCTACTAAATACATTATCTTTGCTTGCAGAATATGATCTAGAAACACTCTCCCAAATGGCAAATGCAATATTGGGAGAGACGATATAAATGTGTAGATACCTATGACTCATGGGAGCGCGGTCAGAATGAAAATGCAAATGGTTTATTGCGCCAATATTTTCCAAAAAGGCATGAAACTAATTGATATTGCTGTTAAAGAAGTTATGATAGCCGTCGATAAGCTAAATAGTCGGCCTAGAAAGTGCCTGGGATACAGAACACCTTACGAGGCTTTTTTAGAAGCAACAGGGATTGACGCTAGAGCGTTCGTCATTTTGCGTTTATGATGCGAACTCACCTATTAACATTGATAAGGCTTGGCGTACTCTTGCATCGTCAAAGGGCTTTTTGGTGGTATTAAATGCTAAATAACCGACATTTAAACAGGTTGTTCTAGCACTGTAATATTAGGATCTTTTTTCATTGCAGGATATCAGAAGGGCTTGGGTACAATGTAACTGGCATTCTCCTTTTTGTAATTTGGCAAAGCGTACTGATGGATCAGTGGTGATTGAAAAAATTAAATTCTCAATGGGTTGTCTTCCTCGCCAATGTGATCAAAAGCTTTATAGCGCACTTGTGAATCTTTTACGTAATTAACAAGCTGGAAAGGACCTGTACCCAATTGGATTTGTGTCGATTATTTCAGGTGTGCCCGCGCTCATCATGAGCTCTGCATATTCTGCCGATTGGATTGATGAATGCGCCATCGCTAGATTTGCTAAAAATGCCGCATCACGGACATTAAGTGTGAATTTGACGGTTAGATCATCAATTTTTTCAACTGCTTTAATGGTTTTATCCATAGCCATGCCAAAAAAATATTCATAATTTCCGCCAGAAACTTTAGCGTATGGATGCTTGGGGGCACGTTGGCGTTCAAAACTGAAAACAATATCATCTGCATTTAAATTACGCGTTGGTTTAAAAACTTTATTGGATTGAATTTGACCCCATTTCGCAAATGAAATGTATACAGTAACCCATCGTCACTGATATCAACTTTTTTAGCTAAACCATCATTCAAATCAACTTCAGTGGTACCTATTGAGAATTGCATCAAACGATCATAAATTGTTTCAGCTGTCGCATCATTGGTACTTCCTCCAGTGTATAACATTGGGTTGAAGCCTTCAGGCTTGCTTCTGAACAGAAAATGAAATTTTTAGCTGCCATTGCACTTGGCATAGAAAGATAATAGTTAGACACCCTGCTAATAGCGTCTTGCTATACGTTTTGGTGCGAGTGGTATTGTTTTTTTTTGAAAAAATCATTTTAGTACCCTTATCTTATTAGGTGCTTATATATTATGAATATTATGAATATTATGAATATTATGATGTTTATTGTTTATTGTTTTTATATAAAAATACAAACACTTGTCATGAAAATAGAATTTTCATAGTGGATAATATATCAGAATTTTTATTATGAAAATATGAGATTGAGATTGCTAGAGTTGGCTAATAATTCTAAGTTGTCTTTCAAAAATAAATTAAGCAAAAAATTAAACAAAAAAAAACCTCAGCGGACTGAAGTTTTTAGTGTTTACAAAAATATGGTGGGCCGTGAAAGATTCGAACTTTCGACCAATGGATTAAAAGTCCACTGCTCTACCGACTGAGCTAACGGCCCTAATGAGGTGCGTATTCTATAAGATTTCACAAACATGTAAAGCATAAAGTTCAATTTGGATAAAAATTATTCAGGTTTATTTGAAATCTTGGTATTTTGTAAATCTAGAGCTATCTCCAAGTCTTTTGAGTATATGTGTTTTTATTTATTTCACAATGTTTTAATCCTGATATTTGCATAAATTGTAGACTTTACAAGCGCCACATCTTGGGGATCGTGCAACACAGACATAGCGCCCTAGTAAAATAAGCCAGTGGTGGGCATATTGCATAAATTCCGAAGGAATTATTTTTAATAAATTGGCTTCCACTTCAAGTACATTTTTGCCGATAGCTAGCCCAGTTCGATTTGAGACTCTAAAAATATGCGTATCTACAGCCATTGTTAACTGACCAAATGCAGTATTTAAAACAACGTTAGCCGTTTTACGCCCAACGCCTGGTAAGGCTTCGAGTGCTTCACGATTTTGAGGAACTTCTCCAGAGTGATGATTGAGTAATTGTTCACAGGTTTTATACACATTGGCTGCTTTTGTATTAAATAAGCCAATCGTTTTAATGTAATCCTTGATGTTATCAATTCCTAAGTCAAACATTGCTTGTGGCGTTGGCGCATCAGTAAAAATTGTGCTGTTGCTTTGTTTACGCCTTTGTCTGTTGCTTGTGCAGATAGTAAAACTGCGATTAATAGTTGGAAAGGGGAATTGTAATTGAGCTCCGTTTTAGGTTCAGGACTGTCTTCACGTAATATTTTAAAAAACTCACGGGCTTCTTTTTTATTCATTTTTTAAGTGCGACTTGAGGTATCTTTTGTATCATTATTATCCCTTAAGTGAAATCCCAGACATATTCTTGAATACACGTACAGCATAAGTATCTGTCATGCCAGATAAAAAATCGGTTATCTTAAGATTTCTTAGATACGGGTCCTCGTCAATTTGACGATTTTCACCTAGAAATTGATCTGGTAACAAATTCATAATCATTCGAGATTGAGTATGGCTTTTACCCGTTGCTTCATCATGTAAAGCGCCAACAATGCATTGAGCAACTTATTGAGTACTTCAAAACCCCGCAATACCAACCTCTAAAACTGGGGTGAGTTATATAGTTTATGGACTGCTAATTTTTGAAGTTCATTTAAATAAGGTGTCGCTGGGATGAGGGATAATAATCATGAGTACATTGCCCAGTCAGAATAAGGGATTCATTTTGGATGAAACATTCAACCGTTTGGTCAATAATAACGCCGATTGTAAAGGCTCTAAGGTATTCTACCTTCTCTTTTTCACGAGTCAAATTATGAAATTTTGTAGGTATTTTGACATTACTTGACTCAAGTATATTAGATAGTGAATCAATCAAATATCACTTCCAAGCAAACCAAGGCGATAACCATCTTCACAATCGCTTAAACGATAGCAAATATCATCTGCAGCTTCCAATAAGAATGATAAAGGATGGCGATGCCAAGTATCTGATAAGCCTTTAAATGGTTTGAGCCCAATATCATTAGCAAATTCCCTGAATAATATTTTTTTCTGACTGGAAATAATTAAACTTCTTGAGAGCGAATGTGATTCACACTCGTATTGTCGGTATTGCGTGAATTTGATCATCATTTCGTTGGTTATCGTTAGGAAAGCAAATGCTGGCCGCATGGATATTTTACCAGTGCACCAATTGTTGGCAAAGTTAGCTGTAATCCACCATGGTTACCTGAATTTTGTAGTCGGTTTAATAGTCGAAAACCTTGTGCATTGCCTTCAAATCTTAAAAAATCTGCTTTTTTTTCTAAAGAAATTTCAGCAATAGCTGTTTGCCCCACATCAGTTTGTTGAAAAAACCGACTGATTGCCTCTTCCCCTGAATGCCCAAAAGGAGGGTTTTCCAATATCATGTGCCAATGCGCTGGCGGCAATAATTGCACCGACATCTTGTGGTGCTATATTCGGTAATCATGATGTTTAATGAGATATTCTCCGATCATTGTACCTAAGCTACGACCTACACTTGATACCTCTAAACTATGCGTTAAGCGGTACGCACATAATCGCTTTGAGCCAGAGGAAACACTTGTGTTTTTATCTTGCAAACGCCGAAATGCTGCAGAAAACACGACACGATCAAAGTCTTTTTGAAATGCACTCCGATAGCTTAAAGAAGGATTTTGATTTTCCCCACCGATACGTTCACTGTTTAATAGTTTCTGCCAAGACATCATTTTCATTTTTATTCTCTCGGATATATAGTGAGTGCGCATCATAAACACAAAATGACGAACGCTCAAGATGGATTATTGATACTAATTTTAATAAAACATGCAATAAAAAAACCAGTGTAAAAGATTATTTATAAATCTAATCTTTTACACTGGTTTGTTATTAAATTTTTAAAAAGCTATTGGTAGCGGTTTACCATTGATAACCAACCCCCATCGTAGCACCTACACTACCTGTAGTATTTGCACTACCTTGCACTTTAATAATCCACTTGCCATCTGAAGAAATTCTGGAGACTCCTATGGCTATTGCTGCTCGGTTATCATACCCAGAAATTGAGGCTGCGGCTAAATTTGAACCAGAAATTGTCGCTTGAGGTAAGCCACTCATCGCCATAGCCGATGCGACACCACCTGTTAATTTCTTATCAATTTTTTTAACGCGAGAATTCAAATCATTCAATTTCTGATTGGTCTCTGTTCTAGTCCATTTATCCCCTGATTCAACTGATTGACATTCACAGCATCCGTACCAGCAACACCAGGTGCGACATTTGTGATAGTACGCTCAGCCCCAACTGAACCTACAGAGACTGAATTCTCTCTATCTGCAATTGAACCTGCACCCAATGCAACGGAATTATTGCCGATTGCTTGCGCTTTCTGACCAATGACCGTTGATTTTTTCTCCAACAGCCTGTGAGTCGTTACCCACAGCAACGAATAATTACCTTTGGCGCTGCTTTGTGTACCAATAGCAACCGAACCTTGTCCTGCTGCAACTCCAGACATACCCACAGCAACTGAATTTTCGCCTGAAGCAACTGAACCGCCACCAACAGAAAGTGTATTTTTTCCAGATGCAAGAGGTTTTGCATATTGATAAGCATTTTCCACGGCAACCATTGCAGATCCTATGCCTGATGCAGATCCTATGCCAGAAATATTGTTAACAGGGTCTGTAATCAGTTCTCTAAGGCTATTAATTGTTGCGACAACATTATAGAGTTGATTACCTGTAATCGCATCACTACTACCTGTTACAACATTACCATCGCAACATTGGTGAGAGTAACAGGCACTGGAAGTGATCTGGATGTTCTATTGCCTAAGTAATCTCATTAGGATTGTCTTGATCATAAACCACCATACTACTTGTAATAGTTGTATTGATACGCTCAACATTTGTATCTAGAACTTCGTAATGCATCTGCTACATTATTAAAAGTACCACGTGATAACTCATAGCTAGGAGCGGTAATCACACCCCCTGCAACGATTGAACCACCCCCAAGTGCAGTAGCCATTGTAGCTACATTCGCATACACCTGATCTCCATTCACCGCATCAAAACTACCCTCCTCAATGCTACCCAGCCGCTAGAACCTTTTAACATTCTCGCACCTCCTGTACCTTCAAGATTCACACTACCGCCTCCCACAGTACTACCAATCGTATCATATTACTGCTTGGAGCTTGATGGATAAGACTCAAAGGACCTGTACTAATATTGGCAATAGCAACATTTAATCCTTCAAGCGCATCACCTACATTACCGTAAACTTCACCTACAAGATTGTAACTTGGCGCTGTGACAACACTACCAACAACCTTTGAGCCACCGCCAAGGGCTGTAGATATCGCCGTTGCATTGTTATTAAGCTTTGTAGTCAACCCTGTAACATTAACGTTAGTTGTATATAACTGACCACCATTCACTGCATCCACACTTGTTCTGCCTAATGAACCTGGCGATACACCTGTGAGTAGTCTGGGAACAGTGTTTGCTACCACTGAAATCAACCACTCTACCTAGTGAAGCACGACCAACGAATATGCTATCTTCGGACTTGATTGCGTAACAATACCCGTTGTACCGCTCGTCATATTTGAGATCGCGTTATTAAGCTACCAAGCGCTGATCCACATTATTGAAAGTCCCCCCTGTTAGAGTATAAGTAGGCGCTGTCACAACGCCACCAGCAACCTGAGATCCGCCACCAAGGGCTTTAGATATCGTTATTGCATTGCTATTAAGCGTCGTTCCCAACATGTTAATACCACTCGTATTAGAGGCAATATTAATTGTATTGCTTCCGATACTTTGCTGTATTGGTTGCAATATTAGCTGTATTTGCTGCGATATTAGCCGTGTTAGTTGCAACATTAGAATTCGTTTGCAAATAACTGACCGCCATTCACCGCATCAGTACTCATTGCTTTTATTTCACCATCCGCAACACCCGCAAGAGTACGTACCTTCCCATCAATATTAGTGATATCAACGATTGTACCTTGTGATCCTTTACCAACAAATATCGTATCTGACGGACTGGCTTTGGTAACAACACCCGCATGACCACCAGTAATAGTGTTAATCGTGTCATTGATCATATTGATGTTTGTAACATTACTTGCAATATCAGTATTTAAACTGCCAAGTGCAGCCCCAACATTATCGAAAGTTCCTCCAGTTAAAGCATAAGTAGGCGCTGTAATACTTGCTATATCAGCCCCACCACCAAGCGCAGCAGATATTGTAGTTGCATTGTTACTAAGCGTTGCATTCAATGCAGAAATCCCACTCGTATTGGTTGCAATATTAGTTGTATTGCTTCCGATACTTGCTGTATTTGCTGCGATATTAGCCGAGTTAGTTGCAACATTAGAATTCGTTGCAAATAACTGATCACCATTCACCGCATCCGTACTCATTGGTTGTATTAAGCCATTCGCAACACCCGTAAGACGACGCGCATATCCATCAATATTAGCAATATCAACGATTGCACCTTGTGATCCTTTACCAATAAATATCGTATCGCTAGGTGTCGCTTGGGTAACAATACCCGCTTGACCGCTCGTGATATTGTTGATGCTGTTTTGAATGTTAGAAATACTACCTTCATTGACAGTAATGCGTCCATCAATGTTAGTATGATACCTTTAATGCTAGTATATCACCTTCATTATTAGTAACCCGTACCCCTAAATCGCTCACATTAGAATTCGTTGCAAATAACTGATCGCCATTCACCGCATCCGTACTCATTGGTTGTATTAAGCCATTCGCAACACCCGTAAGACGACGCGCATACCCATCAATATTAGTGATATCACGATTGCACTTGTGATCCTTTACCAATAAATATCGTATCGCTCGGTGTCGCTTGAGTAACAATACCCGCTGTACCGCTCGTGATATTTGTGATCGCATTATTGATCGTATTGATCTGTGTGAGATTGCTTTCAATATTACTTGTGTTGATACCAATTTCAGTATCTAAACAGCAAGTGCAGGACCAACATTATCGAAAGTTCCTCCAGTTAAAGCATAAGTAGGCGCTGTAATACTTGCTATATCAGCCCCACCGCCAAGCGCAGCAGATATTGTAGTTGCATTGTTACTAAGCGTTGCATTCAATGCGAAATCCCACTCGTATTGGTTGCAATATTAGTTGTATTGCTTCCGATACTTGCTGTATTTGCTGCGATATTAGCCGAGTTAGTTGCAACATTAGAATTCGTTGCAAATAACTGATCACCATTCCCGCATCCGTCTCATTGGTTGTATTAAGCCATTCGCAACACCCGTAAGACGACGCGCATACCATCATATTAGTGTATCAACGATTGCACCTTGTGATCCTTTACAACAAATATCGTATCGCTCGGTGTCGCTTGAGTCAACAACCCGCTGTACCGCTCGTGATATTTGTGATCGCATTATTGATCGTATTGATCTGTGTGAGATTTCTTTCAATATTACTTGTGTTGATACCAATTTCAGTATCTAAACCACAAGTGCAGACCCAACATTATCGAAAGTTCCTCCCGTTAAAGCATAAGTAGGCGCTGTAAAACTTGCTATATCAGCCCCACCACCAAGCGCAGCAGATATTGTAGTTGCATTGTTACTAAGCGTTACATTCAATGCAGAAATCCCACTCGTATTGGTTGCAAAATTAGTTGTATTGCTTCCGATAAATTGCTGTATTTGCTGCGATATTAGCCGAGTTAGTTGCAACATTTGAATTCGTTGCAAATAACTGATCGCCATTCACCGCATCCGTACTCATTGGGGTTTTATTAAGCCCTTCGCAACACCCGTAAGACGACGCGCATACCCATCAATATTAGGATATCAACGATTGCACCTTGTGATCCTTTACCAACAAATATCGTATCGCTTTGGTGTCGCTTGAGTAACAACACCCGCTGTACCGCTCGTGATATTTGTGATCGCATTATTGATCGTATTGATCTGTGTGAGATTGCTTTTCAATATTACTTGTGTTTTATACCAATTTCAGTATCTAAACCAGCAAGTGCAGACCCAAAATTATCGAAAGTTCCTCCCGTTAAAGCATAAGTAGGCGCTGTAATACTTGCTATATCAGCCCCACCACCAAGCGCAGCAGATATTGTAGTTGCATTGTTACTAAGCTTTTACATTCAATGCAGAAATCCCACTCGTATTGGTTGCAATTTTAGTTTGTATTGCTTCCGATACTTGCTGTATTGGCCGCGATATTAGCCGAGTTAGTTGCAACATTAGAATTCTTTTGCAAATAACTGATCACCATTCACCGCATCCGTACTCTTTTGGTTGTATTAAGCCATTCGCAACCCCCGTAAGACAAACGCGCAAAACCCATCAATATTAGCAATATCAACGATTGCACCTTGTGATCCTTTCCCAAATAAATATCGTATCGCTGGGTGTCGCTTGAGTAACAATACCGCTGTACCGCTCGTGATATTGTTGATGCTGTTTTGAATGTTAGAAATACTACCTTCATTGACAGAAATGCGTCCATCAATGTTAGTAATGATACCTTTAATGCTAGTAATATCCCCCTTTCATTATTAGTAACCCGTACCCCTAAATCGCTCACATTAGAATTCGTTGCAAATAACTGATCGCCATTCACCGCATCCGTACTCATTGGTTGTATTAAGCCTTTCGCAACACACCCGTAAGACGACGCGCATACCCATCAATATTAGTGATATCAACGATTGTACCTTGTGATCCTTTACCAACAAATATCGTATCGCTAGGTGTCGCTTGAGTAACAATACCCGCATGACCACCAGTAATAGTGTTAATCGTGTCATTGATCATATTGATGTTTGTAACATTACTTGCAATATCAGTATTTAAACTGCCAAGTGCAGCCCCAACATTATCGAAAGTTCCTCCAGTTAAAGCATAAGTAGGCGCTGTAACACTTGCTATATCAGCCCCCACCGCCAAGCGCAGCAGATATTGTAGTTGCATTGTTACTAAGCGTTGCATTCAATGCAGAAATTCCACTCGTATTGGTTGCAATATTAGTTGTATTGCTTCCGATACTTGCTGTATTGACCGCGATATTAGCCGAGTTAGTTGTAACATTAGCATTCGTTATAAATAACTGACCGCCATTCACCGCATCCTTACCCATTGCTTTATTACGCCATTCGCCACGCCTGTCAATGTACGAGCAGATGCATTTTTGTCACTGAAGTTGACTTTAGAGCCTTTAGAGCCGCTGCCACGGTAATATCCGCCGTAGTACCCGCCTGTTGAACTAGATCTGATCTGCCACTCGTGATATTTGTGATCACATCATTGATAGCATTGATCTGATTGAGATTGCTTTCAACATTAGTGTTGGTCGTAAATAATTGGCTTCCATTTACTGCGTCTGTACTATATTCGTTTAATGAACCTAGCGATACGCCTGTGAGTAGTCTGGCAGCATCTGTTGCATTACTGAAATCAACAATCCTGCCTTGCGAAGTACGACCAACAAGTATGGCATCTGTCGGACTTGATTGGGTAAACAATACCCGCTTTAACCGCTCGCAATTGTGTTGATCGATCATTGAGCATATTGATATGGTCAATATTTTCAAGGACATCAGAATTTAATCCAGCAAGCGCTGATCCAACATTATTGAAAGTGCCAGATCTTAAAGCATAACTTGGACCTGTAACACTCGCTATATCTGCCCCACCGCCTAACGCATCAGATATTGCAGCGACATTGTTACCAGCCTTGTATTAATACAGAAATTCCGCTCGTATTAATGCCAATATGTCTGTATTGGTTGCGATATTAGCTGTATTGGTTCCGATACTTGCTGTATTGGCTACGATATTAGCTGTATTTGTTTCAACATTAGCGTTCGTTGTAAATAACTGACCGCCATTCACCGCATCCGTACTCATTGATTTTATTGCGCCATCCGCAACACCCGTAAGAGTACGTGCCTTCCCATCAATATTAGTGACATCAACGATTGCACCTTGTGATCCTTTACCAACAAATATCGTATCGCTTGGTGTCGCTTGGGTAACAATACCCGCTTGACCACTCGCAATTGTGTTGATCGAGTCATTGAGCATATTGATATGGTCAATATTTTCAAGGACATCAGAATTTAATCCAGCAAGCGCTGATCCACATTATTGAAAGTGCCAGATCTTAAAGCATAACTTGGACTTGTAACACTCGCTATATCTGCCCCACCGCCTAACGCATCAGATATTGCAGCGACATTGTTACCAAGCCTTGTATTCAATACAGAAATTCCGCTCGTATTAATGCCAATATTGTCTGTATTGGTTGCGATATTTGCTGTATTGGTTGCGATATTTGCTGTATTGGTTCCGATACTTGCTGTATTGGCTGCGATATTAGCTGTATTTGTTTCAACATTAGTGTTCGTTGCAAATAACTGACCGCCATTCACCGCATCCGTACTCATTGCTTTTATTGCGCCATCCGCAACACCCGTAAGAGTACGTGCCTTCCCATCAATATTAGTGACATCAACGATTGCACCTTGTGATCCTTTACAACAAATATCGTATCGCTTGGTGTCGCTTGGGTAACAATACCCTCTTTACCGCTCGTGATATTGCTGATGCTGTTTTGAATGTTAGAAATACTACCTTCGTTGACAGTAATGCGTCCATCAATGTTAGTAATGACACCTTTAATGCTAGTAAAATACTCACCTTCATTATTAGTAATCCGTACCCCTAAATCGCTCACTGTAGCGTTCGTTGTAAATAACTGACCGCCATTCACCGCATCCGTACTCATTGATTTTATTGCGCCATCCGCAACACCCGTAAGAGTACGTGCCTTCCCATCAATATTAGTGACATCAACGATTGCACCTTGTGATCCTTTACCAACAAATATCGTATCGCTTGGTGTCGCTTGGGTAACAATACCCGCTTGACCACTCGCAATTGTGTTGATCGAGTCATTGAGCATATTGATATGGTCAATATTTTCAAGGACATCAGAATTTAAACCAGCAAGTGCTGATCCAACATTGTTGAAAGTGCCAGATCTTAAATCATACGTTGGAGCTCTAACACTTGCTATATCTGCCCCACCGCCTAACGCATCAGATATTGCAGCGACATTGTTACCAACGCTTGTATTCAATACAGAAATTCCGCTCGTATTGGTTGCAATATTAGTTGTATTGCTTCCGATACTTGCTGTATTGGTTGCGATATTTGCTGTATTGGTTCCGATACTTGCTGTATTGGTTGCGATATTTGCTGTATTGTTCCGATACTTGCTGTATTGGCTGCGATATAGCTGTATTTGTTTCAACATTAGTGTTCGTTGCAAATAACTGACCGCCATTCACCGCATCCGTACTCATTGATTTTATTGCGCCATCCGCAATACCCGTAAGAGTACGTGCCTTCCCATCAATATTAGTGACATCAACGATTGCACCTTGTGATCCTTTACCAACAAATATCGTATCGCTTGGTGTCGCTTGGGTAACAATACCCGCTTGACCACTCGCAATTGTGTTGATCGAGTCATTGAGCATATTGATATGGTCAATATTTCAAGGACATCAGAATTTAATCCAGCAAGCGCTGATCCAACATTGTTGAAAACTCCAGATCTTAAAGCATAACTTGGACTTGTAACACTCGCTATATCTGCCCCACCGCCTAACGCATCAGATATTGCAGCGACATTGTTACCAAGCCTTGTATTCAATACAGAAATTCCGCTCGTATTAATGCCAATATTGTCTGTATTGCTTTCAATATTTGCTGTATTGGTTGCGATATTAGCTGTATTTGTTTCAACATTAGTGTTCGTTGCAAATAACTGACCGCCGTTCACCGCATCCGTACTCATTGCTTTGACTACGCCATCGCAACACCCGTAGATACGTGCCTTCCCATCAAATTAGTGACATCAACGATTGCACCTTGTGATCCTTTACCAACAAATATCGTATCGCTTGGTGTCGCTTGGGTAACAATACCCGTTGACCACTCGCAATTGTGGTTGATCGAGTCATTGAGCATATTGATATGGTCAATATTTTCAAGGACATCAGAATTTAAACCAGCAACGCTTGATCCAACATTGTTGAAACTCAGATCTTAAGCATAACTTGGACTTGTAACACTCGCTATATCTGCCCCACCGCCTAACGCATCAGATATTGCAGCGACATTGTTACCAAGCCTTGTATTCATACAGAAATTCCGCTCGTATTAATGCCAATATTGTCTGTATTGGTTGCGATATTTGCTGTATTGGTTCCGATACTTGCTGTATTGGCTGCGATATTAGCTGTATTTGTTTCAACATTAGTGTTCGTTTGCAAATAACTGACCGCCGTTTCACCGCATCCGTACTCATTGCTTTGACTACGCCATCCGCAACACCCGTAAGAGTACGTGCCTTCCAATCAATATCATGATATCAACCACTGTACGTATGATGCACCACCAACATATATTGCATCTGTCGGAGTCGCTTGGGCAACCATACCCTCTTTACCGCTCGTGATATTGCTGATGCTGTTTTGAATGTTAGAAATACTACCTTCGTTGACAGTAATGCGTTTCCATCAATGTTAGTAATGACACCTTTAATGCCTAGTAATATCACCTTCATTATTAGTAATCCGTTTCCCCTAATCGCTCACTGTAGCGTTTTGTTGTAAATACTGACCGCCATTCACCGCATCCGTTTCTCATTGATTTTATTGCGCCATCCGCAACAACCCGTAAGAGTACGTGCCTTCCCATCAATATTAGTGACATCAACGATTGCACCTTGTGATCCTTTACCAACAAATATCGTATCGCTTGGTGTCGCTTGGGTAACAATACCCGCTTGACCACTCGTGATATTGCTGATCGAATCATTGAGCATATTGATTATGGTCAATATTTTCAAGGACTCAGAATTTAAACCAGCAAGTGCTGATCCAACATTGTTGAAAGTGCCAGATCTTAAATCATACGTTGGAGCTCAACACTTGCTATATCTTTCCCCACCGCCTAACGCATCAGATATTGCAGCGACATTTTTACCAAGCCTTGTATTCAATACAGAAATTCCGCTCGTATTAATGCCAATATTGTTTTGTATTGGTTGCGATATTTGCTGTATTGGCTGCGATATTAGCTGTATTGTTTCAACATTATGTTGGTTGCAAATAACTGACCGCCGTTCACCGCATCCGTACTCATTGCTTTGACTACGCCATCCGCAAAACCCGTAAGAGTACGTGCCTTCCCATCAATATTAGTGACATCAACGATTGCACCTTGTGATCCTTTACCAACAAATATCGTATCGCTTGGTGTCGCTTGGGTAACAATACCCTCCTTACCGCTCGTGATATTGCTGATGCTGTTTTGAATGTTAGAAATACTACCTTCGTTGACAGTAATGCGTCCATCAATGTTAGTAATGACACCTTTAATGCTAGTAATATCACCTTCATTATTAGTAATCCGTACCCCTAAATCGCTCACTGTAGCGTTTCGTTGTAAAAACTGACCGCCATTCACCGCATCCGTACTCATTGATTTTATTGCGCCATCCGCAACACCCGTAAGAGTACGTGCCTTCCCATCAAAATTAGTGACATCAACGATTGCACCTTGTGATCCTTTACCAACAAATATCGTATCGCTTGGTGTCGCTTGGGTAACAATACCCCTTGACCACTCGCAATTGTGTTGGGTCGAATCATTGAGCATATTGATATGGTCAATATTTTCAAGGACTCAGAATTTAAACCAGCAAGTGCTGATCCAACATTGTTGAAAGTGCCAGATCTTAAATCATACTTTTGGGGCTCTAACACTTGCTAATCTGCCCCCCCCGCCCAACGCATCAGATATTGCAGCGACATTGTTACCAAGCCTTGTATTCAATACAGAAATTCCGCTCGTATTAATGCCAATTTTCTGTATTTGGGTTTCATATTTGCTGTATTGGCTGCGGGTATTAGCTGTATTTGTTTCAACATTTTGTGTTGGTTGCAAATAACTGACCGCCCTTCACCGCATCCGTACTCATTGCTTTGACTACGCCATCCGCAACACCCGTAAGAGTACGTGCCTTCCCATCAATATTAGTGACATCAACGATTGCACCTTGTGATCCTTTACCAACAAATATCGTATCGCTTGGGGTCGCTTGGGTAACAATACCCTCCTTACCGCTCGTGATATTGCTGATGCTGTTTTTGAATGTTAGAAATACTACCTTCGTTGACAGTAATGCGTCCATCAATGTTAGTAATGACACCTTTAATGCTAGTAATAAACACCTTCATTATTAGTAAACCGACCCTAATCGCTCCTGTACGTTCTTGTAAATAACTGGCCGCATCACCGCATTCCGTTTCTTTATTGATTTTATTGGGGCCATCCGCAACACCCGTAAGAGTACGTGCCTTCCCATCAATATTAGTGACATCAACGATTGCACCTTGTGATCCTTTACCACAAATATCGTATCGCTTGGTGTCGCTTGGGTAACAATACCCGCTTGACCACTCGCAATTGTGTTGATCGAATCATTGAGCATATTGATATGGTCAATATTTTCAAGGACATCAGAATTTAAACCAGCAAGTGCTGATCCAACATTGTTGAAAGTGCCAGATCTTAAATCATACGTTGGAGCTCTAACACTTGCTATATCTGCCCCACCCCTAACGCATCAGATATTGCAGCGACATTGTTACCAAGCCTTGTATTCAATACAGAATTCCGCTCGTATTAATGCCAATATTGTCTGTATTGGTTGCGATATTTGCTGTATTGGCTGCGATATTAGCTGATTTTGTTTCAACATTAGTGTTGGTTGCAAATAACTGACCGCCGTTCACCGCATCCGTACTCATTGCTTTGACTACGCCATCCGCAACACCCGTAAGAGTACGTGCCTTCCCATCAATATTAGTGACATCAACGATTGCACCTTGTGATCCTTTACCAACAAATATCGTATCGCTTGGTGTCGCTTGGGTAACAATACCCGCTTGACCACTCGCAATTGTGTGTTGATCGAGTCATTGAGCATATTGATATGGTCATATTTTCAAAGGACATCAGAATTTAATCCAGCAAGCGCTTTATCCAACATTGTTGAAAAACTCCAGATCTTAAAGCATAACTTGGACTTGTAACACTCGCTATATCTGCCCCACCGCCTAACGCATGCAGATATTGCAGCGACATTGTTACCAAGCCTTGTATTCAATACAGAAATTCCGCTCATATTAATGCCAATATTGTCTGTATTGCTTTCAATATTTTGCTGTATTGGTTGCGATATTAGCTGTATTTGTTTCAACATTAGTGTTCGTTGCAAATAACTGACCGCCGTTCACCGCATCCGTACTCATTGCTTTGACTTACGCCATCCGCAACACCCGTAAGAGTACGTGCCTTCCCATCAATATTAGTGACATCAACGATTGCACCTTGTGATCCTTTACCAACAAATATCGTATCGCTTGGTGTCGCTTTGGGTACAATACCCGCTTGAACCACTCGTGATATTGCTGATCGAATCATTGAGTGTATTGATCTGTTGAGATTGTTTTGCAATATTATTTTGTGTTGCTCGCAATATACTTGTGTTGACACCAATTTCAGTATCTAAACCAGCAAGTGCTGATCCAACATTGTTGAAAGTGCCAGATCTTAAATCATACGTTGGAGCTCTAACACTTGCTATATCTGCCCCACCGCCTAACGCATCAGATATTGCAGCGACATTGTTACCAAGCCTTGTATTCAATACAGAAATTCCGCTCATATGGTTGCAATATTAGTTGTATTGCTTCCGATACTTGCTGTATTGGTTGCGATATTAGCTGTATTGGTTCCAACATTAGTGTTGGTTGCAGATAACTGGCTAAAATTAACTGCATCTAACCCACTTGCGCCATTTGCCACGCCAGTCAATATACGGGCAGATGCATTTTTTGTCACTGAAGTTAACTTTCGAGCCTTCAGAACCAGCAGCCACAGTAATATCCGCCGTCACACCTGCCTGCTGAACTAGACCTGATGTACCGCTCGTGATATCTGCAAGAGTATATTAATCGTATGGATATCTGCAATATTACTGTCAATACCAGTATTTAAGCTGCCAAGTGCAGATCCAACATTATCGAAAGTTCCCGCTGTTAAAGCATAGCTTGGCGCTGTAACAATATTACCTGCCACACCTGACAAACCGCCAAAGGCAGCAGCTATTGCAGCCGTATTCTTATTAAGTGTTCCATCTAATGTAGTAATGCTACCTGTATTATTAACAGTACGACTATCTAAATTACCAAGTGCCGACCCAACATTATCAAAAGTACCACCTACTAGTATATAGCTTGGCGCATCAACCACACCATTGGAGTTGACGCTAGCATTACCGCCTATAATTGTAGCCAATGCATTGGCATTGTCAATGCCGCTGTATTGGTATTAAAAAAGCTGTGCTCCATTAACTGCATCCGTACTGGCTGAACTTAACAGACCTTCGTCTATACCTGAAAGACGACGCATCTCTCCAAGACTATTACTAAAATCAACTACTGAGCCTTGTGAAGCATGCCCAACCAATATTGGCTCAGTCGAACTAATTTGGGTAACAATACCCGCTGCACCATTAGTTATATTGGTAATATTGGTAGTCAATTTACTAATATTAGTTGTGTTGTTAACTATGTCTGTATTTAAACTACCAAGCGCCCTCACCAACATTATCAAAAGTGCCGGTTGCTAATATATAGTTTGGTGCATTAATGATACCGCCGCCAGAGACATCAGATGCACCGCCTAAAGCTAAAGACACTGCATTGGCATTACTCAATGCTTTTGTATCCGTGCTATAAAGTTGCGCTCCATTAACCGCCCCGTACCCCAAAATTTAACGACCCTGCTGACACCCTTTGAGGTTCGAAAGTCCGCCTGCGGCCTAATATTAACTATATTACCTTGTCAAAATGCTGCAACTAGAATGGAAAACTGGGCGTTGCTTGAGTGATAAAACCAGTCGTACCTTTTTTAATGCAGCAAGCCCTGTATTAGTTATGCCAATTAAGAAATTGATTGCGGTGAGTGCACGCCCACTTTATCAAAGGAAGCCCCCCAAGTGAAACTAAATCATAGTCGGCGCACTGACTACGCCACTTTTTATTTGAACCACCCCCAAGGGCAGCAGCAATGGCTTTGGCTTTTTCCCAGTTAATTTAGTATTAACTTAGAACGTGCATTGGTATTACCAAGCTGGTGAAATTCACTGCACCCAAAAGGGTTTAGTCCCTGCGGCAACCCCTTTTAATCACGAGCACCTGTGTACCTGCGAAGTTAACAAGTTTTCCCAGCTCTAAATTCGCGACGGGGTTTGTAGGGGTTTGCTTCCTTGGGTGACTATGCCCGAAAATCCTTTGGGGAAATAAATAGCCATCATTGATTGCAGCAAAGCTCCCCAACATTACTGAAGGGTGAAGCCAAAACCCTTTTAAAAAAACATGCTTGGCGCACCCTTACCCCTGCTTTGGGCTACCCCCACCCCCAAAGCGCAGTACAATCCTGAAGACTTTTGGTAAGTTTATTTGTTACAGTAGTGACATTAGTTTTAGGGGTAAAAAGCTGGTTTCCATTAACCGCCTCCGTACGGCTGCACTTAGCAGCCCAGGTGTAATCCCTGTTAATTTGCGAGTGTATTGCCACTATTATGAAATCTCACAGTACCCGCAAAATTTTTTACAAAAGAAAGGCGCGTATTATTACTTGGGGAACAATCAGAATACCATTATTAGAGAAACAATCGAGGTATTAAATTTTACGATATGTATCAACGCGTGAGCGCTCACCAACTTTTTTAAAAGCTGTCCCCACTAATTTGGTAAGCTATAGCTTTGGGGCCCGTGACTACACCACTTTTAAAAGTAGATCCTCCCCCCAAAAGGGTTTGCAATGGACAAAGATTACTACTTAAGTGTATTCGTAGTGCTTAGCATTGGTAGCGGGAAGTGCCCCCTATTTGCCGCTCCGATTAGCTATACCATTGGAAAAACCCCGAAATATGGTTAGCACCGATAAATTGGAAAATTAAAAACTGTTTCCCGATTGATACCACCCATAAAGATTTTTAGAGGAGAGTTTTGTGCAGAGGGCTAAACCTGTAGAATTATTTATGCATATAGAGGTATTAATTGAACTTAAAGCAGCCCCAAATTATTTAAAGTTCCTGCTTTTAAAGCATGCTTGGCGCGTAAATACCTCTCTGAAACGATGCACCACCCCCCAGCACAGTAAAAGCTCGGTTTAACTAGCCCCGCAAGATTTATTGGTTACAGCTGTGATTTTGTTTTAGTAGTAAAAGTTGTCCGAAATTTACGAATCCTTTGGGCGCATTTTTGCTAACGGGGACCCCGTCAGTTTTTGTGTTTTTAAGTCAAAAGCCCTTAATCCAGAGCCTAGGCTTTTAAAACATTAATAAACCCCCAAAGGGCTAAAATTTTTTTATTAAACCTTTACGCCCCCTTGTTTTTATAAAAAAAGGGCGCGAGTTGTTTGTGGGGCCCGGCATCCCCAAATTTTTAAAATTCGAATTCCCTTGGGGACCCAAATTTTTAAAAAAGGGTATTTCCCCTTGTCTGAAAAAAAGAAAACCCTTTGGGTCTGTTCCATCTTGATAAAAACCCCACCCCGGGCCTGTTCGGGCATTATTATCAGATACTAAAAAAGGGCAACGATAAAAACAACGTGCTTACTTTAGTTAATATTCCTGTTTTAGGTTTACGTGCCCCCGATGCAATCGTTTAGCGACCTAAGCGTTTTTTCCCCCCCCAAAAATAAAAATGTTCTTATTCTTTTTAAAACCCCTCTTAATTATAAAAAAGGTACATCCCCGAATTTTTAAATATTTTTAAAATGGGGATGATATAAATTTAAACGAGAAAATCAAAAAAATTGTCAACAATTGTTTCTAAAAAAACGAAAAATTGTTTTAGGGAAGGCAAATAAATTTTTTTTAAAAATTCACTAATAAAAAAAAACATTTTCGATTCGAAAAAAAAACCCAACATAAAATTCACATTTCAACTATTAAACTGATGTTACGCACTAAAATTTTTTTCGGGAAATCAAAAACTAGCCCCCTATTTAAACAAGAATATTTATTTTTTAAATTTTAATAAATCTGACCCTTTTTAAATTTATTTTAAATTTTTTTTTTTATTGTTAAATACCCTTTGGTACATCAAAAAATCAAAAATCAAAAATAAAAAATAAAATAAAAAATAAAACCGGGGGGTTTTAAAATTTTTAAATTTCAAAAAACCCCAATGGTTTATAAAATTGAAAAAAAGGGAAACATGATGGAGGGTTGGAAATGGGCCCTTCCCTTGCCAAATAAAAGGCAAAAAAAACCCATTCAATGATTGAAAAAGGCTTGTTCTTTTTAAAAAAAACCTTGATCTCGCGGCGCATTTTTGGGCGCTGATAAACTAAGGGTGAGGGCGCTGGAATATTAATAAAATTTCCTGATCAAATTTTATCGTGACCAAATGGCTTTGCGGGTGTTGATTTTCCCCCTCTTGGTGAGTATGGCGTGGGGGGGGTTTTTCCCTTACCCCAAGAAAATGGATCAGGGTTTGCGTGCGAGCAAAAAATTAAACCCCTTTTTTTTTACCCAAAAGGACTTTTTTATATTAGGCTGGCGTGATGTGCCTTTTAACACACCCCGATGCCGATTCCCCAAATGTTAAAGCAAAAGAACCTGTTTTCCCTAAAATTTTTAAATGGGAGGTTAAAGATATTATCGGCAAAATGCGCTGAGCGTAAATTAAATGTCATCCGAAAATCACCCGGAAACACGCAATTCAAGCCCCCAAATTTAAAGCCACGGGAAAAAAATTTTTTGCCCCCTAAAATGTCCTGCAAAAACCCAATCGTATATGGGGGCTTGCTTTTAGAAAGACCCAAAGTGGGCGTGTATTATCTTGATTTAAAATGAGCTTTGAAACTTCTCCCCTTTGCAAGGGTTTGCTTTTAAAACCCGTTTTTAAACCCAAATTTACTTTCCCTGAGTGGCTTTTTGGCCCCCCCTTTACAGAATGATTGCGCATAATTTCAAAATCAATACTTAAAGGGAAATTTTAAATTGGGACCGTCCCAGGGGAAGGGCTTTTTAAAACCCACCCTTTTTGGGGCGTTTGATTTAAAAAAAAACTTTTCCCCCGTTTTAATTTACGAGGGACAATCAGTACTGCGTGTTTTGATAATGGGGCTCGGTCTTATTAATGGGCGGCTACCCTTTTGGGCCCGAAAACCATGTGATGATGATTCCGGGAAAAAATGGGAAAACACCCCCAACAGGGGGAAAATCGACGGCATTTTATAATTTATCATGCAGCAATGAGGGAAACCCTTTGGGGATGGCCCAACGGCAATGGTATTTACGGATGGTCGTTACATTGGGGGCCCATTTAGATCGTCCCGGTTTGCGCCCTGCACTTTATATTTGACGGTGATGATATTGGCGTTTTTGGGCATCCGAGTCGGGGTTTATTCCCAAATTTGGAGGAATCTAAAATCATTAAAAAATGGCGATACAGCCAAAAAAATTTGTTTTTAAATTTGTTTTTAGAAGGCGGTCAAATCTTTGAATACAGAAAAAAAAAAAAAAATGTATCCAAAAGCAAAAGCGTATAAGCAATGGACCCAAATCAGTCAGGTTAATTTAAACAAACTTCAGGTGATTCTTCAAATACACATTCAGATTTTCCCCTTATTAACCCCCCAACAAGAAATTTGGGTTATAGGGCAAGAAGCCCTTTAAAATTTATCCAAAACCCATTTTAAAAAAATGGCGAAGAAGCCTGGGTTCAAGGGCAAGATTCTCCCTTAGCCGTAACATCTAAAAAAGACAAAATTTTCTATAATTATTTCAAAAAAACTCTTTGCACAAATCACTAATCCGCCTATTGGGTCTATCCGTGAAGCAAGCGTGATGTCTTTAATTTCATTTATTGGGCCCAAAACCCCAATTTTTTTAGACACCCAATAAAATTAAACCCCCCATTTCGGGGAAGTCTCTTAAACCCCTTTTAAATGCGGGGGAAAGTTACAAAAAATTTCGCAACAAATTAATGCCCAAACCAAAAGGTTAAAATTTAAATCCCAAAGAATTGAATATTTGCTACCCTTTCAAAGTGGGGGAAAGAAGGGATTTAAGCAAGCCTTGCCTCTTTATGTCTAAATCGGTGGATGCGATTAAATCAGGACACAAATTTTTTTAAACCCATCGGATAGAAAAAAATAAATAAAGGGGAAATTTTCAATCCCCGATTTCTTGCAAAAACCCCCGCAATCCAAACAAAAATTTTAAATTTGCAAAAGGGGTCGCACCCCCAACAGGACTTTAGTGAACAGGGGTTGGGCCCGAGAAACACATCATTTTTGCCCCTTTCTTTCAGGATTTCGCGGAAAACAAAATTCCCCCCTTATTTGGGAATGGAAAAAAAAATTAAATCCCTTTTCAATTAACAAGAAAACGAAAGTTGATTTTTTTCAATTATTAATTTTCAAAAAGCAATTCACAAAGGCTTTAAAGAAAATGATGTCTAAAAAGGGTATTTCCACTTTATTTCTATTTTCGGCGCTTTAAATATTGAAGCAATTGGGCCCTTTCCCCAATTTAGTCATTTACAGTTTTTTTAAAAGGGACACCATCCAAAAACCAAGGCATTGATATTTTTTTAAATCAGTAAGGAAAAGGTTTTCGCTTACAACCCCGCTGGGATTTTTATAAAAATCCCCTAAATTTTAAAAAGTTTTGGATTTCAGGCGGAGAAATCATATGTATCCGTGGTGAAAACCACATTTTGGGGGCACCTGACAGCATTTTAAAAATCCCAAAATGCCGCACGTGCCAAAAATTTAATACCTAAAGGAATATGCCCAACTTTTTAATTTATCAATCATCTAACCACATGGGCTTTGCGCGGGTTTTTTTGAGTTTAAATTTGGGTCAAAAAAGTGCCTTTCAAACGATAAGGTTGAGCCTGCTTTAGAAAATTTTTAAACGGTTTTTTCACAGGCGCGATGTCCCTTTTGGTTTGATTTTTATTTGAACGCATTCAACCTTAGCCGTTGCGATGAATCGTATTGGGGGGAAATTTAAATACAGGTGAAAGGCCCGGGGAAAATCCCAAAAAATATCGCCCTGAAAAAGGATGGCATTTTATTGAAGGGGGGGGAAACTTTGCTTCAATTTTAAAGGGGCGGAAAAACATCAAAAAAATTTATCGCCCTTATTAGCAGGGATTTTTACGCTCGAAAATCAAACAGGTTGCATCAGGTCTTTTTTTGGGGTCACGGCTGAATATTTAAGTGCTGGGGGATCCCAAAATTTAAATCAAAAAGGGGACAAAAGGGGCAAAGCCTGGTTTAAAGGGGGGCAATTAACCCGGGAATAAAGGTTTTAAATATATGGACAAAATTTCGCTACTCTTTGCCCGGTGTTGGGTTAATTTTCCCCCCCGCCGCTCATGATATTTTTTTCTATTTAAGATTTATCTCAAAATGATTAAAGATTTTAAAAAAGTTTAAAATTTAGCCGCGTCTATCTCTGTCAAATTAGTATCCGAGGCGGTGTAGGTACGATTGCTGCGGGCGTTGCTAAAACCAAAACAGATCATTTTTGTATTTCAGTCATGATGGAGGGACAGGCGCATCCCTTTATCGCCAAATTTAAAAATGCGGGCGTCCATGGGAAATTTGGGTTGGCCTGAAAAACAACAAAAATTTTTGTCATCAATGGGGTTTTCGTAATCGCATCCGTTTTACAAGTGGATTGGGCAAATTAAAACAGGGGCGGAGTTTATCATTTGGGGCATTACTCCCGGGGGTGATGATTTTTTTTTGCCCCAGCGCCTTAGGGCATCAAGGTGCAAATTTTGATGCGTAAATGCCACTTAAAAAACCCTTCCCCCGTTTGGGATCGCCCCACAAGATTCCCGGAAAACGTGCTTAAATTTTCTTTGGCAAACCTTTAACATTTAATCAACTTTTTTTTTTTTCATCGCAGAAAAAGCGGGGTGCCATTATGGCGCAATTGGGGATCAGTAAATTTTATGATTTAATCGGTAGAAGTGACTTACTCTCCAAGCAAAAAGCCCTTTCACACTGGAAAACAACGGGTTTTTAGATTTCAGCAAAATATTTTATCAACCAAATATGCCCACGCCTGAAAATGCCGACACTTTCTACCATACGCAAACACAAGATCATGGTTTGGAAAATGCCTTGGATCATAAACTCATTGCCCAAGCGCAAAATGCAATCAACACAGGTGAAGCCGTTTCTTTTATCTCTCCCATCAAAAATTGCCATCGCAGCGTAGGCGCAATGCTCTCGGGTGAAATTGCAAAAAAATATGGTCATGATGGTTTACCTGATGACACCATTCATATTCAGCTACAAGGTACTGCTGGGCAATCAGCTGGTGCATTTTTAGCCAAAGGCATTACGCTCGATCTCATCGGTGAGGGTAATGATTACGTCGGCAAAGGTTTATCTGGCGGTCGTATTATTGTTCGCACTCATACAGAATTTCGGGTAAAGCTTCCGCAAATATTATTGCAGGCAATACCGTGCTATATGGGCGCAATTTGCAGGAGAAGCTTTTCTTCGGCGGCGTTGGGGGTGAACGTTTTGCCTGTAAGAAATTCAGGTGCAACGGCTGTTATTAAAGGGTTTTTAGGCAATCATGGATGTGAATATATGACGGGCGGCACCGTGGTTGTATTGGGTGAAACAGGCTTAATTTTGCAGCAGGAATGTCTTGGCGGAATTGCATATGTATATGATCCTGAAAGTGTTTTTCAAACCAAATGTAACCTTTCGATGGTGAGCTTAGAAAAAGTATTGAGCCATGATTTACAAGCGACACATCACATCCCATTACATACACATAATCAAATTAAACAATCTGATGAGACTATTTTGCGAGGGCTCGTTGAGAAACATTTTAAATATACAGGCAGCATTCAAGCACGCGCTAATTAGATGATTGGGTAAATCACGAGATGCATTTATCAAGGTATTTCCCCTTGAATATCAAAATGTTTTACTAAATCAAAATAAGCCAAAATAAGACAAAATAAGACAAAGGACACTAAAAATGGGTAACATCACTGGATTTATGGAATTTCCGCGCCAAGAAAATGATTACGAAGCACCTAAATCTCGCCTAAAACACTATGCAGAATTTTCGCCTATTTTATCAAAAGATAAAATCACTAAACAAAGTGCGCGTTGTATGGATTGCGGTATTCCTTTTTGCAATAATGGTTGCCCGATCACAACATCATTCCTGATTTTAATGACTTAGTCTTTAATGGTAATTATCAAAGCGCATTAGATATCTTACATTCCCCAATAATTTCCCTGAATTTACGGGCAGAATTTGCCCTGCACCGTGTGAAGCAGCGTGTACTTTAGGCATTAATGGTTTACCCGTTGGGATCAATCGATTGAACATTTTTTAATTGAACAAGGTTGCTTTAATCAGTGGTAACGCCCAAGTTGCCACGCAAAAAACAGGTAAATCAATTGCAATTGTCGCTCTGGTCCGTCAGGATTAGCTGCCGCACAGCAATTAGCGCGTGTTTGGGCACTCTGTCACCGTTTTTGTAGAAAAATGACCACATTGGGGGTTTATTACGATACGGCATTCCTGATTTTAAACTTGAAAAGACACATATTGATCAACGCATCACCCAATGATTGCCGAAGGTGTGTGTTTTAAAACCAATACATTGATTGGTGATCAATTCCCATCACCACGTAAACAATGATGCAACTCAAACTATCTCTCCAGAAACTTTATCCAAAGAATTTGATGCCATTATTATGGCGGGAGGTGCCGAAAATCCGCGAGATTTATACATTCCAGGTCGTGATTTAAATGGTGTCCACTTTGCCATGACATTTCTAGCAGAGCAAAATAAAGTCAATGCAGGAAAAATCATTAAAAATCAAATTACAGCCAAGATAAACACGTTCTCGTGTTGGAGGCGGTGATACAGGATCAGATTGTTTAGGCACATCAAATCGTCAAGGTGCAGCTTTAGTCACACAAATAGAGCTCATGCCAAAAGCACCAGATTGTGAAGATAAAATGCTCACGTGGCCCTATTGGCCTATGAATTGCGCACATCATCCTCACATGAAGAAGGGTGCGAACGAGATTGGTCAATTATCACGAAACGTTTTGAGGGCAAGAAAGGCAAGCTTGAAAAAGTCATTGTTGCACGGGCAGATTGGCAAAATGGCAAGCTCACCGAAATAGCTGATTCTGAATTTGAAATTAAAGCAGATTTAGTTTTCCTAGCAATGGGATTTATTTCCCCTGTTGCAGAGGTTCTCAATGCGTTTGATGTTGATCAAGATGCACGAGGCAATGTAAAAGCTCAAACAGATTCAGCCAATTGCTATCAAACATCTGTCTCTAAAGTTTTCACCGCTGGAGATATGAGGCGCGGACAATCCCTTGTCGTATGGGCGATCCGTGAAGGGCGGCAATGTGCGCGAGCCGTTGATGAGTTTTTAATGGGGCACTCTTCCCTACCCAAATAGATGTTATACCCGTCATACTTACTTGGTCATTGCGGACTTGACGCGCAATCCCCTTGATGTACCTTGTGAGATTGCGGATCAAGTCCGCAATGACCAACTCCGCAATTTAGTCCTCCCCCTTTGTAAGCATAGGTATCTACACATTTTTATTGCAATATTTAAAAGAAAATTAAAACATGAGCTTTTCAAATGAACACATCATATTCTAATTTTTGTATATCAGGGCTAGATGCCCGTCTTATAAAGCGGTATAAAACTATGGTTAAACAACATATTAGCCCTGCTAATCCATTATCATCAGCCATTAAAGATTTAGCGTCTACTCATACTCAATCTTTTGCAACAACTCAGGCAGTTTGGCGTTTTTTTTCAAAATGATAGCGTTACATTGCCGATATTGAATGCGCCACTGATTAATTTAGCTCGGGCTACGACAACAGCGTCAAACATGAATTTGCACTGGTTTGCGCATGATTGGTCGCGATTGCCTTTTTTTAGGTCATACTCGAAAAAAAATCAACTCAAATGTCCCATAGCAAAGATGTTGGCTATGAATTACAAAGTAGTTTATTGATCAATAGTCAGACTGGGATTCCCATTGCACCGCTATCTTCAACACTTAAAGATAGTGAAAATAGTTGGTCTACTTTGGATGTGCCAGTTGATTCGAAAGATACTCATTTTAAATGCATTAACAGATGTTATTTCTACAATATAAAGTCTCAAATTGTCTCCTAAATTAGTTCATATTATTGATAGAGAAGCTGACCTCTGTTGCGCATTTAAGAGAGTGGTCTCTCCAGAAATGGCAGTATTTAGTTAGGGCAAAAGAAGGGCGTATTGTTTTGCATGAAGGATCTGAAAAAAAATAAAAGATATTGCCGATGATTTGAATATGAAATTTGTTAAGCATTTGAAATACAAGAAAGATAGTGTAAATTGAGTGTCTCAGAAACAATAGTCACATTGGCTCGTCCAGCAAAAGCTAAGCGACGCAATCCGACAACAGGTACGTGTCAAGATCTCTGAAAGGTGATCCGTTGCCATTACGTTTAGTTGTTGCACAATTATCTGATAATGAAGGAAAGATTTTAACAAGATGGTGTTTATTATCCAATGTGGAAAGCAATATAGATGATCGACAACTTGCACAATGGTATTACTGGCGTTGGAATATTGAATCATTTTTTTAAATTAATTAAAAGTGCAGGGCATGATATTGAAGGTTGGTTGCAACAGAGTGCTCAAGCAGTGATTAAGCGGTTTTTTAATTGCCTGTATGGCATGTGTGCTGGTCTGGCAGTTGCAAAATAGACAGACGGAAGAAGATATGCGGACACGCCAATTTTTTAGCCCGTTTATCAGGGCGGCAAAAAAAAGAGGTCGAATGGAAAGCGCACCAGCACTGCTTGTAGGGCTTTCTATTCTACTAATACATTATCTTTGCTTGCAGAATATGATCTAGAAACACTCTCCCAAATGGCAAATGCAATATTGGGAGAGACGATATAAATGTGTAGATACCTATGTTTTGTAAGGGGGAGTTAGAGGGGGGTTTTAAATCTACTTTTTTATTCAGTGCGTAACATCAATTACCAACTATAACTAATACCGCCACCAACGCCTGCTTTACCATTTGTTGATATGCTACCACTTGCTTTCAATAACCAGCGACCATCTTTATAACCGATGACACACCTATGGCAAGTGCAGCTGATGAGCCATATCCATAGATTGATCCACCAATCGTTGTGCTGCCCGCTTGAGTATTATGAGCAATACCAGCAACTGCCATTGCCGATGCTGCACCACTATCAACGCGCTTAGAAAGCTTCTTGATTTGTTTTGCCAACATCATTAAAGCGTTCATTTGCTTGATTTGAAAGTATTGATAATCCTGTATTTAGCTGATTTACATTCACGGCATCTGTGCCTGCTATACCTGCTGCAACATTTGTAATTTGTCGCTCTGCACCAACTGCACCAACAGAAATAGTGTTCTCACGATCCGCAATGGATCCTGCGCCCCAAAGCAACAGAGTTTTTAGCATTTGCGCGTGAATTATTACCCAAAGCAACAGATTCTTCTCCTACAGCCTGCGCACTTGAACCAACAGTGGTAGACTGATTGCCAGATGCTATGCCTAAGGTACCCATTACAACAGAACCATTTCCTGAAGAGACTGAACCTGCACCCACAGACATTGCATTTTCACCAGTAGCGGATGCCTTTGCATATTTACCAACATTATTGGTTGCAAGCATCGATGAATCTGCGACAATAATTTTTCTTCAGTTGACCCACCGTCGCCGCGTCATTATCAAGTATCCCTTCTTTCACACCACTGATTGTCCTGTCACCTGAAGTACCTGAAACATTTAAAGCGACACCCCCTACATTTTCACCAACTGTAAGTGTATTATCTGCCAATTGCTTGAACAAATCCCTGGGACTTGCACCATTTACGATGTTTATTGAGGTGGGCTACTTGAGCTTGTACGTCAAATATCTGGCTACCATTCACTGCATCCAAACTGGTTACACTTACTCGAC